>MKYO02000238.1:163689-240665 GCA_002013955.2 Citrus medica
AAATTTAATATAATTATATAAAATAAAATAAAATAATGTTTCATTTTATATTGACCCTTCTTTTTTACCCTCCTTTCATTAAATTTACTATAATTAAATTTAATAAATATTTAAATAATATTATTATATTTAACTAAATAATAACTTGATTTGATTCTAAGTTTAAACCACTTAAAAATAATATTATTATGTTAATAGAGAATTAATAATATTACTATATACTATCTTTATTTGAAAATATAATTTTATTATATTTATTTAAAAATAATAGTATTATATTTATTTAATATTAATAATTAATAATAATAATAAATAGTTTATTCTAAGAAAATATTAATTTCATACTATGTTAATAGTAAAACTGTTTCATTTATATTGCCCTTATCAATAATTTTTAATTTATATAATTAAAATTAAAATTAATAAAAATTTGTGATGTACAAATATAATAAAATAAATATTTATTTCATTAAAATTTATTTTCATTTAGAAAAATATATTTTCAGAAAAATATATTTTCTATTAACTTTGTAATAAAAAACTATAATTCTTTAAATAAGGATAAAATTATAATTTAAAACTATTTAATCCCAATCGAAGACAAAGTAAACACATAAATTGGATTCCGATCTCCATTCTATACTTCCATTCCAGTGTAAGTAAATAACCTACTCTTACTCTCACTCCACACTCCTAATCCTAAGATTCTCACTCTCAGGATTCCCACTCCAATCCAAAAAGTAAACACTACCTGAATATATTTACTTTATGAAACAATTCCAATCATCATTGCTAAAACTCTTGCTCCAATTCAACAAGAATAGCTAATTAGGGTACTTTGGGATCACAAGACGACGATTGGCTAGACCATTGTCGATATAAAGAGTATTAGTCCTTCCACATATATGCATTGCATTTTACTAGAAGAAGGATTTAAGCTTACAAGAGATGCACAATGCAGTCATAATCCACTGATGATAAAATTTGTAAAAAAAGATATTTTAAAGCTTTTTAATGTAAGGATTATCTATCCCATTTCTAATAGCAAGTGGGTGAGTCATGTATAGGTACTTCAAAAAAAATTAGGTATCACTATGGTCAAGAATGGAGAAAATGAACTTGTGCTGGTTTCTAGTTCAAACTAGGTGAATGGTTTGCATTGACTACCGCGAACTGAGTGCGACCACTCACAAGGATCATTTTCCTTTACCTTTCATTGATTAAATGCTTGGAAGGTTAACTTGTCACTCTCATTACTATTTTCTTGATGGTTATTCAAGCTATACTCAAATCGTTATTACTTCAAAAGACCAAGAGCTAAGCGTGGGCGTTCGGATCGAGTTGAAGCTTATAACTCGTTTGGGTTCAAAATGCAAATCCGATCCGGTTGTATTTCAACCCGAACCGAATAGCCGACCCGATTAGGTTAACTAACAAATAAAAAAATTTAAAACATTTTCCTAACTCTAACTCATCACAACTCACACACACACTTCTCTTTCTCAACTGCCATCTTGACTCTTCCTCAACTTCTTCTTTTTCTTCTTCTTTCTTATTCTTCTTATTTTCTTTTGTCACTGCCAAATATCATCATCATCATCTTCTTCTTCTTCTTCTTCTTGTTCTTTTTTTTTTCTTATTTTTCAGTGCTTTTTCTTTTTTTCTTCTTTTTTGTCTTTCCTTCCACCGCTGCCAAACATCTTCTTCTTCCTTCTTATTCATTCTTCTTATTTTTCTTCTTCTTTTTTCCTTCTGCCGCTGCCAAACATCTTCTTCGTTCCTTCTTTTTCTCTTTCTCTTCTTCTTCTTCTTCTTTCCTTTCGCTACTGCAAAACATCTTCTTATTCTTCTTTTCTTCCTCCACTACCAAATATTTATTTTTCTTTTTTTGATTTCCCATTAATTGATTTTAGTAATTTTTTTATTCTTAGTTAATTTCTTAATTTTATTTTGTTAAATTTTGTTAATTGTTAAATATAATTTTGTTTATGTAATTTAGTTAATTTGTTGAGAATATGAGAAATGTAAAATTAGGGTTGATTTTTGTCATGACTTTTTGAAATAATGAAGGAGCAACTTTAAGACCAAAAGGCATAACAGTCCACTGATAATGGGCATCAGGGATACAGAAGGTAATGCCTTTTATGTGTTGGACAGTAGACTCATATTTAGCAAACCAGTTCTTGAGGCTGAGCAACTGTTTGTCAGGGAGCAACTTATTTTTGAAGTCAAAGATTCGAGGAAAAGAGGAGTTGTCCATGTTGATAAGGAATTTATGGCTGTTGTTCTGTTATAGATCTGGTGTAACAACGCCACGTACAACTACCCACTAGTATCAGAGCCACATAAACAATGCAGAAGTGGTATCATTTTAACAGCTTCATACGGTTTTGGTTCTTTAGGCTGCCCAGAGGCTGTAATTGGGGATTGGACAAAAGGTTTTAAGATAACTCTGGTTTGTGTGTTTGTCTGTTTTTCAAGAGGAGAAGACCTATCTTCTCTAACCATCTACGAAGATGAGTTATGGTACATGTGGTGTCTTACTACCCTGTATGCTACCAAACTGGTTTTTCCTGTTAAGCCAGTCCTCACACACATCACCACTCCTGAGTTCTCAACAGATCTTCTCTAGACTCTCCTGTTTCTCATCAGAAGGGCATCCGGTATATCCTGACAAAATCAATGGTCATTTTCTATGGGATGTTCCTGAAGCCCATATGTGCAATCCGGTTGTAACTTAGAAGGAAGTGAGGCTATGAAGACATGTTTGAGAGATGGCTCATTGAACCCATTCAGCTTATAAAAAATAATACTCATCCTTTTGTAATGAGATTCCAAAAGGTGTCTTTTGAGTGAGCAGCACTTCATCTGATTATACTCTTTTCTGTCTGCATCAGTAGAAGTAATTTTTTCTCCGATGAATTGTTCATGAATGATATTGAGTGTTGTGCCAATTGGAGATTGCATGAATTGGAGCTGACGATATTCTCCCAAGCTTTCTAACCAATCACGTAAAGAACCCGTTGATCGGGCCATGAATTCACAGAGAACAGCTTGAAGTTAAGCATTAGGTTTGGTTCCTTGGAGGTCAATCCATGCGGTAAATTCTTGAAGTCGAGCAGGCCATTTATGACGGAGAATGTCATCAAATGTGAACCAAGATGCTGAAGATGGTTTTGTTGAGTGATCAAGAACTGGTGGAGGCATTGATGGCTCTGGTTCTGTGGGAGATGATTTATTTTCAGCATCAGAAGAACTGTCTTCAACAATAGGTGTGGCAGTTGTAGTGCTTGGATCTTCAGTTTTGGTGACCATTAATATGCTTGTAATGTCAGCATATTTGGATTCAGAGTCAGTGGAGGCACTGTCTGAGTTTGTGGATGAAGAAGAGGAAGACGGGTTGGACTCTGATGGGTTTGACTCATAGACTGCTTCTGGCTCAGAGGAGTCAAAAGATGTGTTTTGGACAGTATGATAATGATACTGATCCATTGGACCTTTATCTTTTTTTTGGAGGTTCAGGAGTGGCTTTTGGTGAATCTTTTGGTGGTACCGGAGGAACATATGAAGATGAAGTGGCCTTTGACTTTGGTTCTGAGATCTTGACTTTGGATTTTGATTTTTTAGGTGAAGATGGTTTTGGTTGAGGAGTTGGTTGAAGGTGTGAGAATCCAAAGAACTGATTGTAAACAGGTTGTTGAGGTCTGGATGGTGTGTAGAAAGGTGCATAAGTTTCAAAGATCGGAGGAGGTACTGGTGGGGTTTGTGTATGAGTAAAAAGGGAAGGCCGAGTCTTTTCAGCATCAATTCTTGTCAATTGAGCTTTGAGCTTTCTGATCTCTGCTTCCTTTTTATTAAACTTTGGACCCCATATGTGGTTGTTGATCATTCGTCTGAGATCGGTGTCTAGCTCAGAGATACGATCTTGTAGATGGATGTACATCTAATCAAGACGGTTGCTGATTGAATCAATTTTAGTTTCAGTCTGAGAGACTTGACTGGCAACTCGATCAATTTTCTTTCCGAGCTGTTGAAGAGTTTGATTCTGAGTATTGACATTTTTAGTTTGCCAATTCAAAACAGCTTCACACTGTTTTCGTTCTTCAAGCTGCCCAGAGGCTGTAACTGGGGATTGGACAAAAGGTTTTGAGATAACTCTGGTTTGTGTGTCTGTCTATTTTTCAAGCGGAGGAAATGATTCCTTATAAGATTGGCTTGAAAACATTAGGCATGATCTTATTTGGTGAATAGGAGGTTTGGGATCTGGTGGAGGTTGTGGAGAAAAGGATTTGCAAGATGTTTTTGGATGAGAAGGTTTTTTCTTCTTCTTTTTCTTTCTCCTTATAACTTCTAGTTCATCATCAACATCCGTGTCATCCAAGCAAGGACAATATGGATTGCACATATGGGCTTCAGGAACATCCTATAGAAAATGACCATTGATTTTGTCAGGATATACCGGATACCCTTTTGATGAGAAACCGTGAATGGGAAGTTTCTTTTCTTGAACAGTTTGAACTGTAGTTATCATAGTAGTGTAGGAAAGTTGTGAAGTGTCTGAAACAAGCTTGGTTTCAGGTGTTTGAAAAGATAGTTTGACTTAACCATTTTGTCGTCTTTCAAACGTGGCTTCTGTTGTTTGAACTACTTCAGAGTTTTAGTGGAAATGCTCATAGTTGGTCAACTATTCAAGAGGCATAAGTTTGAGCAATTCTTGTTTTTGAATTTGTTTGGGAATTTGGATGATGGTTGGAATTGTGTCTGTGTCTGCTAGAATCATTAAGGCATCAGATGTGGTGTGTGGTGTGGGAAGATCGAGTGCATGATTCTGTAATCAATACGCTATTTGGTGATGAAGAGTTGCTATTTTTGATGTGAGTGTTTGTTCTGCTCCTTGGAGTTGGATTTGGACCTTAAGGGTAGTAGGAAGGATGGGATCCTTAAGAGAGAGGTTGAAATTTGGGTAAAAGGTTAACAAGACACTGCCAGCATGGAGTGTAGTCAGGACGGTTCCTACAACAACATGTTGATACTGTTTGAACATGGTGTCTAACAGAGCAATCCTGGCCGTAACAGGTAAACCTTTTTTGCCATGGAGGGTGAGGATCAATCTTACACCGCCAAGGTGGAGATTCGTATACCCTTCTCGTTTCCAGTTGACGATGAGATCTTGGGGTATTTCTAAAGTGACATACTGCTCACTGTGAGAGGCTTGTAAAGCACACTGATCCAGTCTCGAAGACTGAATATATTCTTTTGGGAGTGGTCTTTTGGTGGAGATCAGGGTTCAGATACTTCTGGTGAAAGAAGTTTTTTGTTTGTATATATTATAAGGACACATGATGGGGAATTGAGATTCATTAATTTAGGCAGACTCGAGGATATAGGAATATTCAACAAGGTTTTCAATTTTGGAGGCTATGTGTTTGGAACATGACTTTGGAAGAGATAGAGTAGAGGAAAGAGAAATATGAGAGGAAGATGATGAAGGAGTTGAGATTGAAGATGAAGATGTTTCCATATGTTTGTGGCTCTGATACCAGTGGGTAGTTGTACATGGCGTTGTTACACCATATCTATAACAGCACAAAGTCTGTTCTTAGGGCCAATAGCCCGCAAGTTCTAGTTTCCAACTGATATACACTTATCCATCAAATACCAAATCCGAAAATCATTTTTGAAAACAGTTTTTCATGATACCACCCGAAAACACGGCACTCTTGGCCTTCAAAGAGGGTGAACGTTGTGAGAAAACAATTTCATTTTACAAAAATCAGTTTTGGAGGATAAAATAGGACATTTATGATGCATAGGATCCTTAGGCTTAAGGCAAGTGCAAAGCATACTCAGTTTAGAAAATTAGAAGTGATTGTATCATTATTAACCTCAAATAATTTATTTGATTCCTAGAAGAGAGAAAAATGTTTAGAGAAACATGATGTGAAGAAAACTGATTTTTATTCCAAATTAACTCTTGCCTTACAAAGGGAAAGAGAGATTCTCATATAGAGATCTCAAGGAAGGAGAGGTATGGTGGGACCCTTATCTTTTACAAAAGCAGAATGATTAAAGCACACCACGACAAAAATAAAAAGGAAAAGGAGAAAACACACTTTAGACAAGATTGGACCCTTGTCTAATTATTAAAGCAAACTTTAAAAAAGCAAAATCTAAAGATTCACATGCGTGTCTGCAATCATGGAGTGGATGGGTAGTGTGATGGAGACACATCGCCAGTTTCTTTCTCATATTGGCGTTTGGCACAACAGTAGGAGGGTCTGGGTCTGTGACAGTGTAATGGGGATTTTCAGTATGGAGAAGGGACTGAAAATCTTCCCATGGATCCTGAGCGTCTTGGAATAAGCATTATCTTGATCAGCATTAATCATCTCTTTTGGGGCTGATGTAGCAGGAGGGTCTGGGTCTGTGACAGTGTAATGGGGATTTTCAGTACGGAGAAGAGACTGAAATCTTCCCATAGATCCTGAGCGTCTTGGAATAAGATGTTAGTGTAATCGGGACGTTGTTCCATGACAAGGATTCCTTGAGGAATAGAACTGAAACCTGGAGTACAAGTTTGTGTCTTTGGGACAATTTCTAAGGTGTGTGATGGTCCAATAGAGGTGTGGTGGATGTTTGTGGTAGGTGGCTGAACATTGCTCAGTTCCATGAGGTATGACTTGAGAGCAGAGGTAATAGATGTATCATGGATGAGGGTATAAGGATGGGGATAAGTTTTCAATTCATAGGCCATATAAAGATGGGGATAAGTTTTCCATTCATAGGCCATATCTTGTGTCCAGAAGTCTCTTATTTCTGGGTGTTAGAAGTAAGGTTTGTGAATGATGAAGACTGTAGTGAACATGTTGGCTTCTTGTTCTGGCATTCTGTCTAATTTGTGAAAAGTACATAGATTTTTTAGTTGTTTTCACCACTACGTGAGTGGTGAATACCATTCAAGGAGAGTCTAGAGAAGATCTGATGAGAACTCAGGAGTGGTGATGCATGTGAGGACTGGCTTAACAGGAAAAACCAGTTTGGTAGCACACCGGGTAATGAGATACCACATGTACCATAACTCATCTTCCCAGATGGTTAGAGAAGACATGGTAAGACCTGTGAGAAATAGGTTTTCCATACAGAGGGAAAGAAAGCGATCATGCTTTTTGCTTTGAATATTGAAGAAATACCGGTAAAGGGATTTCTTTGCAAAGTCTTGGATCTGGTAGGCTGAATGAAAATGAATGCTCATGGAAAAGGTTCTCTAGTTGAGAGCTTTGAAAGGAAGTTGATGATTCATGGCTATAACTGGGATGGTATGGATAGAGTAAATAAGTGAAGGTTTATTTATAGCCAGACGTGTAAGGAAGTCTGGGATGAAGTTCTGTTTGCCTTTTATGTGTTGGAATATAAAATCATATTTAGCAAACCAGTTCTTGAGGCTGAACAATTGTTTTTCAAGGAGCAACTTATTTTTGAAGTCAAAGATTCGAGGAAAAGAGGAGTTGTCCATGTTGATAAGGAATTTATGGCTGATTAGATGAAATTCAAACTTTTTGATTCCATACTTAACCGCCAAAATCTCTTTGTAGATCACATGGTAATTCTTTTCAAAGTCTTTGAATTGTCCGCTTGCATGTGCACAGAAGTGACGTACACCATTTATCTGTTCAAGAAGGATGGCACTCCAGTAATCATCACTGGCATCGGTCTGTAGAATACGTTGTCTAGTTGTGGGAATTCAGAGAGGAGGAGGTGACTGGGCTATCACCTTTAATTGTTGGACAGCTTCTATTTGTGCTGGTCCCCATGGAGGGCACTGTTTTCTGATCAAGCGGGATAGCTGGCTTGTGTGGATTGTAACTTTAGAGATGAAATCACAGACATAATTAACAATCCCGAGGAATTGTTGGATCTGCTTTTTGTTGAGATGTGTGTCTGGAAACGTTAATAATTCAGTTGCAATGTGTGGACTAGGTTGATAATGGCCATCTTTAATCACCATGCCAAGAAAATCAATTGATTCTTTTGCTATGCTACTTTTCTTTTTAGAAAGCATGATTCTGTGTTCCTACATAATATGAAAGAAATCCAAAAGGAGCTTCTGGTGGCTCTCATGGTCAGAGGAAAATAATAAGATATCATCAATGCATACTAAAGCATGATGAAGGATAGGACTGAAGATTTTTGTCATGGCTTTTTGAAATAATGAAGGAGTAACTTTAAGACCAAAAGGCATAACAGTCCACTGATAATGGGCATCAGGGATGCAGAAGGCAGTTTTCTGACGGTCAACTAGTGAAATACCAAGTTGCCAAAAACCAGCTTTTAGATCAAACTTAGAGAAGATACGAGCCCCTTGAAGATGGACAAACAGGGTCTGGATTTTTGGAAGGTGGAACTTATCATCCTTAAGGAAAGAATTAAGTGGCTGGTAATAAATAACTAACCTTTTTTTTACCGCGAAATAATTCAGATCTTTTTTCAACATAGAAGGCTTGACAAGCCTAATCTGAATCAGTAGGTTCAATAAGACCTTGCTGAAGCAACTGAGAACATTCTTGCTTAGCAAGTAGGAGGTCGGAAAGAGCATACCCAGGTGTGATGCTTTTGTGGGATTTATGTCTTCATTGAGTTTGAAAGGAAAGTGAATGAAGAAGTGTTCATTTTTCCAAAGAGGTGAAGGATGGTGGAACTGTGAATGGTTTTCTGGACAAAACTCTAGGAATTTTTTGTGAAATATGACGGTATGGAGATGGTGTTTCTGAAAGTGCATACAGACGTAGTGCATTTGTATAAGGCAAGAACATTTATTTGTAGCAGACTCCAAAACTGGTTTTTAACCAAATGAAGAATATCGAAACCTATGAGTAAATCTTTGTCTGGGAGTAAATATGCTACAATTGTTTTCCAAATTATGCAATTCGGAAAGAATTGAATACCAATGAGTTTTTTGATAATCAAAGTGGTTTTAAAAGTTTCTCTATTAATTGATCGGAAAAGTTTCAAGTGTTTTTCCCAACAATCAGAGGGAAGGACAGAAGGATCAATCATATTGGTAAATGCACTAGTGTCAATAAACCCGATGACAGGAACAAGTTTATGAAATTTAGAAGGAAGAATTGACATTTTTAGAGAAGGTCTATGAATGGCTGAAACATGGTTGACAGTTTGAACTGTAGAAATGACTGAAATATCATCGACTGAAATATCATCAGAATCAGAAGATTCTGCGATAATGAAAACAGTCTGATCATCTTGTTCTGACTGTTCTGAAAAATTTGATTCAACATCTTCATTCTCAAATAATAGTGACGAATGTTGAAGATGTTGTATGAGACGAACAGTTTTGGCAGACTTGTGAGGACAGTTTCAAGCAAAGAAGGATGCCAAACCAAGATTAATCAGATGGATCTTATTGCTTCAAAATGAGGACAGTTTCAAGCAAAGAAGGATGCCAAACCAAGATTAATCAGATGGATCTTATTGCTTTAAGAATTTGATCTGGAAATTAAAGATAGAAAGGGGACTGAGAATCACGTGGCAGACCACTTGTCACGGCTGGAAGCAGACGCTAGTACATTGACGAGGAAGGGCATCACTGAAACATTTCCTGATGAATAGCTGTTGGCAATACAACAAGCACATATGCTGCAGTAGTCAGGACCCCCATGGTATGCAGATTTTGCTAACTACTTAGTAAGTGGGATGCTACCACCTGAGCTAAAGTTTCAGGAGAAGAAGAAATTTCTTCATGATGTGAGAAGTTATCAGTGAGATGATCCACATTTATATAAGTTATGCTCAGATCAAGTAATACGAAGATGTGCTTCTGAAGGAGAAATACACCACATACTAAAGTCATGCTATGCTGCAGCATATGGAGGACATTTTGATGGTCATAGAACAACTGCTAAAGTTGTGCAATCAGGTTATTACTGGCCTACTATTTTTAGAGATGCTTATGAATTTGTTAAATGTTGTGACAGGTGCCAAAGGACAGGGAACGTAACTAAAAGACATGAAATGCCACTGACTAACATACTGGAAGTGGAAGTTTTTTATGTTTGGGGAATTGATTTTATGGGACCCTTCCCACCATCCTTTGGGAACTTATATATCCTTGTTGCTGTGGATTATGTCTCCAAGTGGGTAGAAGCTATAGCATTACCTACTAATAATGCTAAAACAGTGGTGGCCTTTCTTCAGAAAAATATTTTTTCCAGATTTGGCACTTCTATAGCAATTATTAGTGACGAGGGTACACATTTTTGTAACAAAGTCATTGTTGTAGCAATGGTAAAAGTTAGCAACAGCATATCACCCACAATCCAATGGTCAGGCTGAAGTGTCCAACAGAGAAATTAAAAAGATCTTAGAAAAAATGGTAAACCCAACGAGGAAGGATTGGTCTTTACACTTACATGACTCTCTATGAGCCTACAGAACAACATATCTCTTTACCGAATTGTTTATGGAAAGGCTTGTCATTTGTCACTAGAGCTAGAGCATAAAGCACACTGGGCACTGAAGAAATTAAATTGGGATATTCATGCTGCAGCAGAGCAAATGAAGCATCAACTTTGTGAGCTTGATGAATTACGGCTATTTTCATATGAAAATGTAAGAATCTATAAAGAGAGGACAAAACACTGGCACGACAACCATATTTAGCACATGCAATTCAATCCTGGTCAATTAGTGTTGCTCCACAATACAAGACTAAGATTATTTCCGGAAAAGCTCAAGTCACGATGGTCTGGCCCGTTTAAGCTATTAAAATTTTATCCTCATGGAGCTGTTGATCTTCTAGATGAACAAACAGGTCAAGAATTCAAAGTTAATGGACACATGGTTAAGCATTACATACATCCAGTAGCAGATTGCTCAAAGGAGGTGTTACTCCTTAAAGAACCCAGCTATTGAACAATGAAAGAAGGTCAGGCTGAAGGACCTTAAATCAAGCGCTCCATGGGAGGCAACCCAATGTGGAGACAACCACTTCAAACCAATTTTGATCTCCTTTAGTTTTGTTGACAAGCTCTCCCTCCTTACCATTTTATTTAATTTTGTTCTTTCATTCTAGCTATTTAATTTTATCTTTTCAAAATTATTGCATTCCTTACTTTGCTATCATTTGATCTATTTAATTTTAATTTTAGAATTAATTTTAGTTTGTGGGAAGTATATGTGACAATTAAATTCCATATTGACAAGTGAGGTTGTATGATGACAGAGTACAGAGGTGAGCCACGTGTCAAAGACTTTAGTGTGGAGTATGTAACCGTTGCTAGAGTAAGCGAATGGGTGCTGCAGCAACCAATTTTACGGTTACAGTAAATTAAAAGATGGAGCCTCTCACTTACCGTTGGAGATAAATCATGACAGATGGAGACATGGATGTGGATAGAAATTGTGAATAAATATATGAAATTAATGCTTTAATTTTACTAGCCGATGTTTTTGGGACATGCACATTAATTTTAAAATATTTTCTTCCCTCATTTATCTTTAGTTACCGTATTTATCTTCAATTAAAGTCCACTATAAAAGGGAGTCACTGTGCTTAGTGCTCTATGACACTATTCCCCATCTCCTTCGCAAATACAACTCTCATAATTCTTAACCTCTTCTTCTCATCTTACTCTCAGGAACATTAGCCTCAATTTGTGACTACTACAGAGCTGCGTAAGATTCTGGAAGAAAAAAGGGTTTCAATTTCCAAAACAACTCACTGGAATTGTGCAAACAATTCATAATGCTGCAGTAAAGCGAGGATGGTTAGAGTTTTGCAACCATCCTCAAGATCCTGTGCTACCAGTAGTCAAAGAATTTTACGCCAATTTGGTAAGTCCTGATCAGCACAACATTTAGGTAAGAAACACACTTGTTCCATTAGACTCCCGCGTTATAAATGCTTTTTATAATTTACCTGCTGAAATTAATTGTGAGTATGCCAAGTTGCGTGATAAATTGACCCTGAAAATGTGGAACACCATTTTCACAACTCTTACAATAAAAGGGGCATCATTGGCTAACGAGGAAGGGTGTGTAGTTAATAGGATGGATTTGAAACCTATTGCTAAGGTGTGGGTGAAATTTCTGAAATCTAGGCTTATGCCCATCACTCACACTACTACGGTTTCGTAAGAGAGGTTGGCCTTGTTATATGTCATTGTTCGAGGGTTTCTCATAGATGTGGGTAGCGTCATCGCAAAGGAAATTCGGGATTGTGCAGTCAAGACTAACCGAACTGCTACCTTGCTATTTCCTTCACTCATCACCAGCATTTGTGTAGTTTTCGGTGTTCGTCTTGACGCCAGAGATGACCATGTCAAGAATAATGGTGCCTTTACGGCACGTACCATTGAGAGAGTTACTGGTGAGAGTGCTGGAACAACCACTGAACCAGCTGCTATAATAGGAGCAAGACAAGCTATTGGCTTAGAACAGACCATCCAAGCACTCAGCAATAGTATCACTCAATGTGTGGAAGCTCAACAGTGGGCAACCAACTACGGCTTTGGAGTTATCTAGAACACCTGGGCAACCAACTACACCAATTTGCTCTGTACATGAAACGCACTCCAGCAGAAGCCAGTGAAGAAGCCACAACCACAAATGAAGCCACTGCAGAAGAAGCTGCAGCTGAACCACAAGCAAAGGTCGAATTAGAAGATACTGAACCATCTGACCCACCTGAGGATGAAGATGACAAGTCTGAGACTGATAGCTCACCCTCAGAGGCAGAAGACAATTCAGAGAAAGAACGTGAGGAACCAACCATCCTAACCCAGCCCAAAACTAGGAAAAAGCACATTATTCAAGAAGAGAATGAGGAAGACTTTGAAGAGGAATCGTCTATTCCAGTCCCTGCGGGCAAGGGAAAGGATAAGGGTAAAGCAAAAATGGCAACACCTCCAACCTCTGAAGATGAAATTGATCAAGTTGATGCCGAGCTAGCTGATGTAGCAGCCAGAGTTACGCTTACACCTGAACAAGCCAAGCAACTACTTGCGATCATTGCTGCCATGACAGCTGAGGGCCAGGTAGCTGATGCATCAACTCCAATTTCTCCACAACAAACTCCTAGCAAGCCTGTTCGTACCAGTCTGCGACAATCCAATAAAAGAAAAGGCAGTACGTCTAAAGGCACTGCTACAGCAACCCCAGCCACAACTCCTATCACCAGCCCCGCGACGAAAAGACAAAGGCATTGCCAGCTATTTCCCCACAAGCTTTACCAAAGGATAAGCTGCGCAATGCATCCAAGAAGCGCTGATAGCATCCCGTCATGTGCTGCAGTCCCCACCACAGGGGAGTATTCTTTCCTTACTAGTTCATTTAAAAAAAATTATTTCCTCTTGTTTGTCTATTTGTGTGATATTTTCTAAGGTCTTCCATATCTTTGTCAGTTCGTGTGTCTTTGTTCTGTATGCTTGTGAGGACACAACAACTCTCAAGTTTGGGGGAGGGTTGTATTTCCGAATGCATGTGTTTATGTTTATGTTGTGTGAAGCTCTGTTATCTAATATTTGTGTATGAATTTGAAAACCTAATGAAGATAAATTGAGTGTTATTTAGTATTTATGAGAATGCCAAGTAGAGATAGTTATAGATATAAGTGAAATTCTATCCCAACACTTGGACTTTGGTTGAATTGTACGAGACTGCTAGAGCAGAGCCAAAAGAATAGAAAATATCTTAAGTTTGGAGGGAGAAGCAAGTTGATTGACTGTGATATCTATAAAATAAACTCTGCTCCAATGGCTCAAGTTGCTGAGTAACCAGATCTGAGTATGTAGCCCATATGCAGAATTGTGTTAAAGGTAGCGAGAGTTATGAGCAATGCTGCAGTAAATTAATATATATATATATATATATATATATATATATATATATATATATTCCTCTGTCTAAGGCATTGAGTAGTCAGGTCTGTTCATGAACCTCATGTTCAGTCTTGAGTAAAAGATACTTCTAGATAAGATTATACTGCAAATATTGCTGCAGCAACTCTAATCTAGGCATGGTTTGAGTAATTGGGTGTCATCATTACAAGTGATTGACATTCACATGAAAGATAAATGTTACAGTGAGGAGGTTAATTACTCCCCAGTTTATCAATGTTAAAAATATCACAGTTTGAGTATGTAAAATTTAGGCTACCCCATTAATGAATGAAGTTTTATCACTGCTGAAATTCATGCAGTCCTGTGGTGATGTTATAGCATATCTGGAATTCAACCAAAGGAAGCACACACACACTACGGACAGAAAGAAACTTAAGTCTAGAACTGATTTACTATGGTTATTTTGTATGATTGGGATTGTGATCTGAAGGTGGAAGAATCCTCGCAAATTTGATAAAAGAGATAAAGTTGTGTCATGATTGTTTGCGGGAAGTGTTAGTCTGTGTCATTACTTGAGGTCAAGTAATGGTTTAAGTTTGGGGGTGTGATAACTCTAGGAAATGAGAGTTATTACATCAATTCTAGACTTAAATCAAGATCACTTAGAGAACAAATAAGGTGTTTTTATTACATTTTGGTTACATTTTGCATAAACAAGTTTTGCTTGAGTCTTAATAAGTTTTAGTTGAATCAAAGTAATTTGTGCTAAAAACAGGTGCATAATTGTAGGTTCTCAGAAACTCTTAATTCATGAGGGGATGTTGAGACATTAGATGAGCAAGAAGAGGAAAGAAGATGGCCACAAAAGAAGAAAAGCTCAATCAGGAATGATGTGGTGTTGTTGCGAATGTTAGAGCAACCCATACTGTAGCAATCTGGGAGCAATGCGGGAGAAAACTTAGGCGCGGTCAGCCACAGAATCGCAATATGCATTGTTTCCTAATTTAGCACATGCACACTCATGGGCTTTTGTTTACCCTAATTTGCAATATAAAAGGGAGGCGTGCATCACATAGAAAGGCGGCAAGGGAATTATCATTAGAATAATTACAAACGAAAGAAGAAGAAGATCAGAATTGAAGAGTATTGTTTCGGCAACATTGGAGAATCGTGCAGAATTATTTGGATTTGTCTTTCACCATGCTCAACTTATATTTATCTTCTTCCTTTAATTGTTTTGATGTATTCTGAGATCAATATATTTATGCTTATTTTTCTCATTCAGATTATGAACTAAATTTACTTGTAGTTGAGTGACAAATAATCCAATGGGTTCTTGACTGTTCTTATATGTTGTTATGGTACTGCTGTAGCAGTTTACTCTAGTAGTTTTATGAATATAACTGTCTTAGCGGATATTATTAGACCACCCATTTAATAGTTTCAGTTAAGATAGAGCAATAAAAGGGCATGTCTTAGCGGATATTATTAGAGTATTACTTGATCTTAAGTTGAGTTTCCTGGATTAGGTTATCTTGAATCCCGTAAGGGCAATACTTGAAGTTAAGATTTGTGACACACTAGACATAGGTGTTCACCTTGTAGGGTAGAGAGACTAAAAGTTATAATGTCATACCATAAGTATATCAGCAACTGGTCATTGTTAATAGATTTAAGGGTATGAGACTTCCAATATGCGATAGCTGAGGATGCAGATTTATTCTGCCCAGTGCTGCAGCATTTGCTATAACAACTGGTGCTAACTTGATAAACAACAGTCACCCCATAAGGAGAGTTTGATCATTCAACTACTATAATCTCAATTGAATCTTAGACACATTTAACCTAGTTTATTTTGTTACGGTATTATTTTATTTAATTCTTTCACAATCCTTAATTACGTTAGAAATCACTTTACAATTGTTTGCTTCGGTCCTAAGTTGATTTGCACTATTGTGATTGCTTTAACATTTTGAGTAACATCAATCCCTGTGGAGACGATCTTGAATACTCATCACTTTATTACTTGTTTTGTATACTTGCACATTGGCATTGGTAGTAATTGCTTATTAAAAATAACCAATAACTAGTTTCGTCATCTTTTGGTAACCTTTACATTGTTCTCGCTATTGATTATGTTTCGAAGTGGGTAGAAGTAAAAGCCACCCTAACTTATGATTCTAAGGTTGTTGTAGATTTTATAATGTGTAATATTTTTGCAAGGTTTGGAATACTAAAGGCCATGATTAGTGACAGAGGTACCCACTTTGTAACAGGTCACTGGAAGCTATCTTCTGAAAGTACACAAGGTCCCTACATCTTACCATCCTCAAACTAATGGGCAAACTGAGGTGTCTAATAGGGAAGTGAAATCAATCCTTGAAAAGATGGTTAATTCGAATAGAAATGACCAAAGTCTACAGCTTGATGATGCACTTTGAGCTTATAGGACCACATACATGATGCCCATTGCTGTGTCACGTTATAGGTTGGTGCATGGTAAGCCTTGTCATCTTTTAGTGCAACTTAAACATAAAGCATTATGGGCTGTGAAATAATGTAACATGAAGTTGGGCGCCACTGGTCAATATAGGAAGCTCCAATTGCAAGAATTAAAGGAAATTTAAAATGATGCCAATGAGAGTTCATGAATCTATAACGAAAAGACTAAGGATTTTCATGATAAGCAGATTTTGAAAGAGAACATTAAAAGTTGGACAGAAAGTTATATTATTTCATTCTCGCCTTAAGTCGTTTATAGTAATTTATGTTCTCAATAGGTTGGATCTTTTGTTATTAGTAATGTTTTTTCTCATAGTGCAGTTGAGATTAAAAGCTTAAAGTAGATAAGGAGTTCAAGATGAATGGTCATAGGTTGAAGCCTTACTATGAGAACTTTTAGACGTTTAATGTGGAGGAGGTTCCACCTTACGAACCTATGTACATTGATGAGTGAAACATGGGAACCACATCAGGCTGAGGACCATAAACCAACCATTTATTGGGAGCCAACCTAACGGCTGAAGAATAGATTTTAAGAGCACACCATAACATATTATCTTTCTCCCTCTCACTGTCATTTACTTTATCCATTTTATGTTTAATTTAATTTGTTTCTGCTTATGTGTCTCATCTTATTTTCCCATGTTTAATTCTTTTCTTTTGTTAGCTTAGGCTTAAATTGAGAACAATGTTGGAATTAAGTGTGGGGGGAGGATTCTGAACAAAAGCATTGTTTGTTTTAAATATAAGCCAATGATAAGAACTTTATTGACAATGAATATAATTCTTAGAAATGGTTGAATATTGTCTTAGTTTATACTTGATTCTTGTGTTAATTTCTTCTTAATTAAGATTCTTTAAACGTCATAAGCACTAATATCAATTCTTTAATAATTTTGACTTGAAATTTGAGATTGATGCAGGCTAAGTTTAGAATTTTAGATTGAATAAATGACTATTTGTCTTGATTTTTATCTTCAAGATGTAGTATATACAAGCATAATAGTCAGAAATAGCTACTTACAACCATTAAAAGTGAAGTTATCCTGAGTAATTTGGGTCTATGTAAGCACCAATATGTAGAGGATAATCTACCTTTAGAGGAAGGCTACCTTAGGGGGTAGAGTGAAAGCTCCTGCCTTTATATTTATTAAAAAAATGCACATAAATGCTTGTGAAAAAAATATGAAGATTAATATAATAAGATTAGTTTGACTTACTCTTTTCTTTATTCAAGACAAAATCTATTGATATTGAAGATTGTGGGAATGGATTTTGATTGAATTAATTCACACACACACTACAAGAATAAAAAGAGAAATGTGGTTGACTATTGAATTAAAATTAGAACTTAGACAACATTTGAAATTTTCTTTGAGCTATTTAATATATGCAATCTTTAAGGCTAGTTTTATGTTTTATTTAAAGTCTTGTTCTTTTATGCTATTTAAAAAAAAAGAAAAAAGAAAAAAATATAATGTTTGTGGCTATAATCACTGAAGCCCTCATGAGACTGTAACTATTCCACTAAGGCCATCTAAAGGTTTAAAAATTTGTTACATATGCTAAATGCATTTATGATTTCCTACGAAAGTGTTCTAGTTTAAGTTTTTTCTTTTTCTTTTTTTCATTTTAGATTTGCTTGAGGACAAACATAGGTTAAGTGTGGGGGAATATGAAAAGTGCATATCTTCTTTATATTTTACTATTAATTTTTTTATTATTTTAAATATTCTAATTATTTTAGTTAATTTTTAATTTAATAATTTATTTTGATTTAATTTAAATTTTACATCTTTAGTTTAAATTATAATTCATTTTACTTAGTTGATAATAATTCCTCTTTTCAAATATTTAAGTATCCTTAATTTTGTTTTTAGTATGGGTGAAAAGTTCAAAGAGAGAAAATTGGAATATAGCTGGGCCCCAATGCTGGCCACAACTCCAGTGTGAAGGATTGCGTACTTTGCGCTCCAGTTGAGCTCCCATGCAACCGTTTTGTGTCCTTTCTTAGCGTGCCATGAAAGTAGCCATAATCCAACAACTTACAGTCACCAAATCACAGCCTGCCACGTGGATTTTCACGTTAGAGAAGTTTTTTTTGTCATGTTAGGTTAGATTTTTTATTTAGTTGAGTGTGAATTCAAAACCTTAAACATGTTATATGATTAATATTCAATTTATTTAATTGAGGTTGTTTATAATCTTTTATAATTAATGTTCATAATTTTATTCTTGTCTTATTTGAGCGGCCAATTGGATAGAACTTGAATAAATTTTATTGGTAGATTAAAATGCTTGATCCGTAATTGTCTTGATATTTTAATCATTAATAGCAAATTGAAATCGTAATTGAAGAACATAACCTAGGTTTAATAATCTGAGCTTGTGTGCTTATTGCATAAATCAACCTAATGTCTTTCTCTACTTAATGCTTTTGTTATCTTAAATTTAGAGAGATTGTTTAAAATTATTTAATGGTTAGAGATTAGGTGAAGAACTTATTTTGTCTAACGAAATATTAAGGAAAGATAGATTAATAGAGCTTATTGTTGTCTACGGTTAATAGTTTCAATAGAAATTGATGATATAATTGATATATTGATTATGTTCATGTTTGTTGGTGGCGAAAGATGTTTTGACTAAATTTTTCATTATTTTTATTTTTTCTCCTTTAATTAGAGTTTCTATTAAATTATTATCTTTATAGTTTTAGTTTCTATATTTATTGCCATATACATCTGCCAGTGCCCTTCTTGCATTCTAGCCGAAGTTCCTAACCAGTTCTGGGCTAGAGAACAACATTTCGTGTCTCTACCCTACAAGGATGGATGGACCATGCCTCACCAGACAGCTTAGATTTATATAGTTGACATTGTCTTTACTTAGATTAATTTATATTTATATTTTTATTATTGTTATCACTATTATTTTATTTTAAGTCTTTGTCTTAGAGTTGATAATAAATAAAACTAACTTACTTTTTATGAGATCGATCCTTATTCTAAACTAGTTATTTTTAATATTAGTAAAGTTTTAAATTTTGGTGTTTATCTTATTACTTGGTGTTATTTTTAATATTAGTAAAGTTATTTTATCTTATTACTCGTTTAAGATTTGTATAGAATTTATTTTTAATTTTGTTCCAATAATTTTTTGGTGTGCATTTTGACAACCCTAGATGGAAAACCAAAGCAATCTTCTAGCTGTGAATGAGTCACCTATCCACATCATCAAGCTAATTAGGTGTAATGGATGAGTAATTCGATTTGATTCAAATCAAATGAATTTGAGTTGAGGAAAAATTAATTAATTCACTTAATTGATTGAATACATGGATTAGCATATCAAGATACAATAAACTTTCGATAAATGAATAACCTTAATTAAATACTAAAAATCTTTCGGTCTCGACTTGGGTTAATGTACCAAATTAATTATCTTGTTGAATGTTTACGATAATATATATATATATATTAATCCTTTAACTTCCCATAAAAATATAAATTATTTTTCTACTAAATCTCGATAGTAGAAAAAGTTTATTAACAGAATATGCTTAAATAAAAATTTAAATTAATAATTAATCAAATACAGCAAAAGGAAAATCAATAGAACCTCATTTCTTTTTCTTTTTTTTTGTGAAACTAACCAAAATTTCAGAAAGTAAACCATAAACAATTTCTGAAAATTTGAAATCACCAATCTTTTTACATTTTTCTTCAAATTCTTAACACTCATCTCACATTCTCACAACAATTGCTTCAAAAGAGAACACAAAAATTCAAACCAATGAAAACAATTAGCCCATCTCCTAAATTCAACATTTCAACACCTCAATCTCCACTAACCTCGCAATCACTCTCTCTCTCTCTCTCTCACTCTCTCAACTCCATTACACCTCCAGATTTCATGAAAATGATTTTAATAGATTCCTTATTTTTTTGGGGTTTCTACAGCCATCAACTCAAACACTTCTAACTCAAATGCCTAAATGGAAAAATGCAATCTGCGAATGAAACCGTTCGAACCTCGCCGCAGCACCACCACCACTCCACGCTTTTGTTCGAACTTCAAATGAGGCCTTCGCTCAAGCAATCAGAGATCCAAACGCCCCGGCTGCACCACTCACTTAGTGGTTCACGCTGCACTGACAAGTTGTGATTTTCATTTTTGTCCATCTGTGGGTAAACTATGGTCAACCGGCATAAGGAAAAATAATAAGATAATTATTAAAGATAGGACTGTTACAACGATAGAAAGATTTTAACTTATTTTACAGTATCGGGGTATTATATAGTGAAACCAAAAAATAAGGGATTATACTCATTTTTCTCCAAAAAAAAATAGGATGCAGATATTTTCACTCGAAACTTCTGTAAACTCACCCTAAGAAATTATTATAATAAGTTCACATTAATTTTTTAAAAAATTTAATAAAAAATTTAGAGAATTAATTAATTAAATCTATCTTCATTTATTTTTTATAACTATATATTTTTTATTATATTTGACCACTAAAGTTGTTTTAAAATGAATTTAATTATTGTTTTACCATCATAAGGTAAAAGGACCAATATACCTAAAAATTTGTTGGGAATTTGATGGGTGAAACAGACATGCAATTAAAGTGAAATTGAGAACTAATGAGACAATAGAATTGTTGGAAAATATGCTCTTTAAAAGTATATGCGTTTATTTAATTGTAATAAACAATTATTCTGATTAATAAAATAAATGAGATATTTTATTTAAGTATCTTAGTTGCATTAATATTTTGAGTAAATTTCATTTAATCATATTATATGTATTTATGTGATTACCATGTGGATTCACAAAAGACATAAATACAAGTTATCTTATGTTTAAATAAATTAAGTTCGCAGTTGATAAATAAAGTTGGACACTTTATTTAGGTATATACTGTAATAAATTCATTGAATGATTTGTCTTAGTCATTTATGAATTTATTCAAGTAGTATGACTATATTGAATATGATCACATATGAGATTTAATTAACTTTGTAATAAATGTCAGACTTATTAAATTTCATAGGCATTGATTTTACTGTAATCTTAATCTTGAGTTAGTTATAATTTCATGATTGTAATTGTTATTTCATTTGAGTTACCAATGGGCACGACACACACTTGCAGTCAAGATTATCTAGTATCTTGGTGGGAGCATCTAGTATCTAGTATATAGTCAATATAGAATTTGTTCAACACATCTCTTAATGGGTTTTCGGTACTTTTTAGTATGTTGAAAATGATCATTAGAGAGAACCATTAAGTATCAAGGAACAAGATATAATTAAATTGATTGGACAATTGAGATATCGATTTAATAAACGATGTGGTACAAAGGATTATACAGTAAAGAGATCAATGTGGCTTGGCAAATTATTATTCTAGCATACAATTATGGAGATAAGTTCCAATCTTATAGTGGAGTAGAGTTAAAATTAAATGATTAGGCTTGTTCATTTACAGGTTTAATTGTTGTAGCCATTATTGTATGTTCCCAAATGATCCCCGAGTTAGTTCATTTAATTGACTACACCACTACTAGACCTAAAACTAAGAAAACTGGCATATGAGGTGATAAACCTAATTATAATATTTGTTAAGACCAAATGGGGTCTTGTGTTATTTTACAAGATGAGCTCTAAAGTGGTTACACATAATCTACACTTTCACGTAAGTGGAGAGATAATATTAAATTCTAAATATTTATTATTTTGAATTATAATAAAGAATAATACATATCTAGGGTTTTACAATAAATATTATATAAGTGTATTTTTCTTAAGAAAAAAATATGCGGGATTCCAAAATACACTTTTTGAGAAAAACATTGCAAAAGAAGCTGATTGTTTCGAAAGTAGTGAAACAGATGCCCACACATCTATTGCTGATCAAACTTGAGTCATAGCGTAGAAGATTATTTGGTGACGGATCATGATCTAACAGAAGTGGTGGTGACAAATCGTGATCTAACAGGAGTCATGGTGACGGATCGTGATTTGGAAGCCTAGATTACTTCAGTGAAAAAGCAAAGTCGGATTGTCAAGGTATGATTTTCTAAATTACGGATTCTTATGTATTGTATGAGATCCATCCTAAAAGCTATGTGGTTCGGCTTTTAGCTTACATCCACCGGCGACGACAGAAGAAAAATATTTTACTAGTGATTTGAGAATTACAAGTATTGTAATATTTTGGTTCACTACCCAAAACCTCAATACACCCAATCTCTCACTCACTAATCACTCAAGAGTTCATTAAACTCTTAATACTCTCAACTCTATAAATGTAGGAAATGCTTCTCTCAAAACTGGACGCTAAAATGAGGAGGAGCATCCTCCTTTTATAGCCAAAAATTGATTACTATTCATGCCTTTTATTTTATTATTTATTATTATTTTATTTTTCCTTACGCGACTCGCCATTTTTTCTTTCTCTCTTCTTTTTCTTTTTCTCTTTCCTTTTTGGTGGGTACTAGCAGTGGCCACCGTTCACTTTTTGACATTCTTCCACTTGGAGATTAGATTGTGAACCAACCAATCTCCACACCATCCTTTCTGCTTTGTCATAGTCATGTTGTTTACGTTTCTACTAGGCCACGAGAGGATCTACTCCATACAAACTTATCAGTATTGATCGGCTTGGACAAAACATCTGCTACGTTCTCCTTGGTATAGATTTTTTACAAATCCACACTTCCATCTTCCACTACTTCTTGAATGAAGTGGTATCGAACTCCTATGTGCTTTATCCTAGAACCTTGACTGTCATAAAACACAAGTATTTTCTGTTCTTTGTGCCTGAGCTCCTCCAATAACCTTTGTATCCAAATAGCTTTCTTGCAATCTTGTGTAACAGCCGTGTATTTTGGTTATGTTGTAGATAGAGCCACAACGATTTGGCACTTCGTTCTGCTGTTTCAGTGGCCATTAAAATGCCTGTAATATCAGCATATTCAGACTCCGAGTCAGTGGAGGCTGGTGATGTGGCATAGGATGAAGACGATGATGAGATAGTTGGCCCAGAAGAGTAAGAGGAATCTGAGGAGTGGGTCTGGACAGTATGATAATGATACTGGTCCATTGGGCTTTTATCTTTTTTAAGAGGCTCGGGAATGTATTGCGGTGGTTCTTCGGGAGGGACTGTAGAAGTAGAGGAGGAGGAAGTGGCCTTTGGATGAGGTTAGGAGATTTTGACTTTAGATCGTGATTTTTTGGGTAAAGATGGTGGTTGTTGAGGTCGGGATGGTGTGTAGAAAGAGGCATAGGTGTCAAAGACTGGAGGAGATACTGGTGTAGGTTGTGGTTGAGTAAAAAGGGAAGGTCTAGTTTTTTCAGCATCAATCCTGGACAATTCAGCTTTGAGTTTTCTGATCTCGGCTTCTTTTTTATTAAACTCTGGGCCCCAAATATGATTGTTGATCATTCGTCTGAGATCAGTGTCTAGTTCAGAAATCCGATCTTGAAGATGGATATACATCTGATCTAAGCGACTGCTGATTGAATCAACTTTAGTCTATGTCTGGGAGACTTGGGTGGCAACGCGGTCAATTTTCTTATCGAGTTGTTGAAGAGTTTGATTTTGAGCACTGGCGTTTTTGGTTTGCCAGTTGAGAACAGCTTCATACTGTCTTGGTTCTTCGGGTTGCCTAGAGGCCGTAATGGGAGATTGGACAAAAGGTTTGGATGTAACTCGGGTTTGTGTGTCGGTCTATTTTTCAAGCAGAGGAAAAGAGTGCTCATAGGAGTGGCTTGAAAACATAAGGCAAGATCTGATTAGTTGGACAAGCGGTTTAGATTCGATATTGGGAACTAAATTGACTAGGGTCGCGTTAGTTCTTGACGGGGTTCATATCATTTGGTATCAAAGCCTAGGCTCCAAGGTCATATCCAACTATCTTTGTTGTATTTCATTCTTGTTTGAATTTTTCATCGTGTTCTAGTACCTATAAAAAAAAAAAGTCATGAACAGTATTTTTGTGAACAGTGCCGCGTTAACAGTATCTCTTGAACAGTTCTGTGTGAACAATATTTTTAGGGTTTCCTTTTAAAATCAATTTTGCATCTTTGTGGTTTAATTCTCCTTAAATCCACAAGTTTTACCTATTCATTTTCCTTTAAAAAAAATTCAACCTCCTCTTAAAATCTTTCATTTTTTTTCATTATTTGTGTCTTGGAAGTATAAAACAAGTTTTACCCCATCAGTGAAAATTTTGCCCAAAATCAAAATTCGACTTTCGTACACATTGCCTTCTTACTATTGAAATTAAATTCTCCTTAGTTGCCATCTTTGTGAATTGCTTCTAAAATCCTGATATTGGTTTGATTAGTTTGATAAGAGTCGAGTGATGATTACTAAGAGTGATTGTACTATTTTGGTTAGTTTGATAAGAACCTCGAGGCAAAGAGCAAAACTTTATGAATTAAATAAAAAATCTATTTAGGGAGACATAATAAGTCTCATCTCTTAAAAGAACCATGCTATAAAAGTAGAAAAGAAAACACAATGAACGTCACTAAAAACAAATATGAACTCTCCTTTAGAATCAATATTGGTGAGAATCGGTGCATGTGGTAGAATGCTTAGTAAAAGCATGAGCTCAGGTACAAGAGATATAAAACCTACCGAGGGTGAGAGACCTAAATTTGAAAATGCATCAGTCACATTAACCCCAAATTTTGAAATAGTAAAATAAAAAAAATATAATATCATGTAAAATAAAAAAAATATAACTCTAACATGAAAAAAGTGGAAAAAAGATAATAATTAAATATACATAAAGGAGCCATACCTGATACGAACCCATCAAGAACTGACGCGACCCTAATCAATTTAGTTCCCAAGATCGAATCTAAACCAGGAATGGAACCTCGACCCAATGCTTATTGAAAGCACGAACCTTGGTATGTGAAGACGCCACAATCAGCTACGGATGGTCTGATTGATAAGTAAAGAATTTGAACACCACAGAAATCCGATAAGTTCAAAGAGTTCGTAAAGAACCAAAGAGAATTCACTCTCTAATACGAACCCCGTTAAGACCTGATGCGACCCTAATCAATTTAGTTCCCAAGATCAAATCTAAACCAGGAATGGAATGGAACCTCGACCTAATGTTTATTGAAAGCACAAACCTTGGTATGTGAAGACGCCACAATTAGCTATGGATGGTCTGATTGATAAGTCAAGAATTTGAACGGCACGGAAATTCGATAAGTTCAAAGAGTTCGTAAAGAATCAAAGAATTAACTCTCTCATCAATTGCATCAAAAACTTTTTTGTTTATTGAATATGAGTACTTTATATAGTGTTGGTTACAATACTTTTTGGAAATAAATCCTAACCCAAAAATCAAATCTAAATCTAAATCTTCCCTAATAGGAGAGAATCTAAATCAAATCAGAATCCTAATCTAAGTAAATAGGAAAGAATTTAAACTAAATCAGGATCCTAATTGTCTTAAATGTCTTACATCAATTAAATGGAAACTAGGCGATTAAAATAGAAATAATTGATTTGATTCCCGAATAGCCTCCTCAAGAAACGGGAAAGTATCTGAAAAAGGAAAATAATATATTTTTCCGCCATAATGTTTAGCCAACTACCTATTTCATGGAAGTGAGTATTTGGAAACTTTAAGAGTCTGAATCATGCATTTATCATGTGCGATTCTTTCAATGGGCCTCCATTATTGATTGAGCCCAAGTTGCTTGAATCAATCTATTAAGCGCTTCTTTGCTTGAGCTCTTGTAACGGGTCCGACGGGAACTTGAATATGATCTGAATATACCTCATCCCATGTGCTTGTGATAGTTTTATCCTTAATCTCATCATTCCCCTCCTCTTGAAGAGGATTTGTCCTCAAATCATCACCTACATCAAAAGGACAAAATTAGAAACATTAAAAGTAGCACTTACATTGTACTCACTAGGCAAATCCAGTCTGTATGCATTATCATTGATACGTTCCAAAACTTGGAATGGGCCATTCTCTTGAGGTAATAACTTAGATTTCCTTCGTTCTGGAAATCGTTCCTTCCACATGTCGCCCTTTATTGGCTTGTTTAGCATATTGCTCAATTCTCCGCTCAATGTTGAACTTCGCCTTCTCATGTATATGTTTAACAATTTCAGCCTTTTTCTTGCCATCTAAGTTAACATGCTTAGAAACAGGTAATGGAGTTAAATCCAATGGGGTTAAAGGATTAAAAACATAAATAATTTCAAACGGTGAATACTTAACAAGTGGTAAACAATCTTCCCAAGTTTTGATGTTCTTTTTAATGATAGCTCGCAACAGAGTAGATAAAGTTCTATTCACAAATCGTAGATAGAAACTAGCAAGCCCATGAAAGCTTCTCACATTACTTACACTTGTGGGACTCGGCCACTCTTGGATTGCACGTACCTTTTGCTCATACCCTGTGCACTCACAACAAATCCTAGAAACACAAGTTTATTGGTGCAAAAAGTACACTTTTTCTAAGCACATCTAAAACATATTTCAAATGTACTACATGATCGTTCATGTTTTTGCTATAAATGAGGATACCATCAAATAAACAACAACAAACTTGCCAATAAAAGCTCGTAAGACATGATTCATAAGTCTCATAAAAGTGCTCGGGGCATTAGTTAGACCAAAAGGCATGCTAACCATTCATACAAACCATATTTTGTTTTAAAAGCAGTTTTCCATTCATCTCCTTCTTTCATTCTAATATGATGATATCCACTTTTCAAATCAATTTTGAAAAATACACAAGACCCATGTAATTCATCAAGCATGTCATCTAGCCTAGGAATGGGATGTTGATACTTTACCGTTATGTTGTTGATGGCTCGACAGTCAACACACATCCTCCACGTCCCATCCTTCTTAGGAACTACACATGGACTCATGCTTTCTCTCACGTACCCTTTTTCCATTAATTCTTTAACCTGCCTTTGAAGTTCCTTGGTCTCCTCCGGATTGCTCCTATAGGCTGGTCTGTTTGGAATGGCTACACCGGGTACAAAATCAATCTAATGCACAATCCCTCGAATTGGAGGTAAACCATGTGGTGTTTCTGAAATACAAATGTGCAACTCAAGAGGGGGGGTGAATTGGATTTTTAAAATCTATCCTAACAAATCCACACAACAAGCAATCTAATGTCTTAACAATAATTGAAAACAATAAGTTCAATAATAGCACAATAATTAAAGAGTAAGGGAGAAGAGAAACAAACACACGAATTTTTACGTGGTTCGGCAATCCCCGCCTACGTCCACGCCTCCAAGCGATCCAAGCTCGAGGATTTCACTATCCAAGCCTTTCCAAGGCTTCAACAATTACAATTGACTTCGAGGTGTCAATAAACCTTTACAACAAAGAGATTATCTCCCAATCTCTTCACTCAAGTGTCTCACACACTCAAATTCTCACAAATGAGATGAACAAATGATGATTACAATGAAACTCACTCAATGAGTAGATATACAATGATGAAGAACAAGAAAAGATTCAATGTTTGTATTTCGCAAATTTGAACACTCAAGATATCACGTGTGCCTTTTGTTTTTGCTTGTTGGAGAGCTTCAAAATGAGTTGGATTTGAGTTCTTATAGCTTGAGCTCGAAAACTAGCCGTTACTCACATTCTGGGCTATCCGGTTTGCCGTTTAATGGAATCCGGTAAGCCGGATTTATGTTACCGTTAAGGCAAAATTCAAAATTTTGCCTAACCGGCTTGCCGGATTCGGAATCCGGTAAGCCGTTTTCGTTCTGGTGCTTACTGCCCGAATTCGGCCTGCCGTTTATCAGTATCCGGTAAGCCGCTTGCTACAGTAACTGCTACAGTAAAACATTTCCCGAAATTTACAGTTTGACCCCAACACTTTATAAAACTGTACTACGGCCCAAAACGTTATGAAACTTTGCAAATAGGTCCAATTTCAGAATTTTTAAGTAATACTTCGTTAATCCCAAAACTTTCTGAAATTATGACTTTGCCCAAACTTTGTGAAATTATATAATGACCCCAAAAACATTTAAATAATTTCAAATAAGTCCAAATCCGAAAACTTTAAAAACATTATCAAAGCTTTTAAAATACATGTGGTTTGTTATCATCAAAATCAATATTTATAGCCATATAGGCTAACAAACACCCCCTTTTTGATGATGACAAAGCACATTCAAAACTTTAATTTTGTTATGAAAGAGCTCCCCCTTAATCAATGCAAGTTAAAAAATGATTTGAAAATAGTTTAATAAAAAACTTCCCCTGCATATATGCTCCCCCTAGATACATGCATATTTTCATAACACATATTAAATCATTCTCCCCCTTCATCATCAAAAAGAATAAAGACTCCCCCTATCAATCATCAAAATCACAACATAAGAAAATCCATATAATCCATAATGATCAAGCAACACAAAATCCATAACATCAACATAGATAGTCATAACAAGTCCATACAATCCAAAAAAAAATACATAAACCGAAGAGCATAACAACCATCCATAGAATCGAAAATAAAAGAACACACAATGCAGTAAATAAAATGTAGGTGTGGCCAAGTACAAGCACAAAATACTACTCAGGTGGTGAGGATGGAGGTGATGGAGGTGGAAACGGATATGGAATGCCGAAGTGCTCGAAGAGGAGGCGCTGTCCATGAATGAGCTGTTGCTGCAGCTGCCGCTGCTGCTGCTGCTCCTGCTGAAGCTCAGTCTGCCTCACCGAAAGTGTCCGAACCTCATCCATAAGCTGCTGAAGAGTGACATCTCCAGAGGTAGGAGGCCGTGGAGGTGATGAAGCGGATGCAGATGCACTAGGAGCCGAAGCAACCATAGAAGAAACTCGGCGTCTACGCTGCCCTCGAAATGATAGTGAGAATACTGGAAGCTGATCAGCGGGAATCACGGCATTAAGTGGCCGATCATCACTTGGGGCTAGAAAGGTAAACTTGTTATCGCTGTATTTGACCCAAGTGTCATCCTTCCACTCAAAGCCTAACCCAACAATAACCTCATCCCCAATACCCTTGGATGGCCTACAAGAAGGTTCTAGAATCGGCACTTCAAAGAATTTAAGAATACGAGTAATGAAGTGACCATAAGGAAGAGAGCGGGTAATCAAGGCTGGAATGCTCAACATGGTGCGAACAATGGAATAGCCCAAGTCAACCGGGCGACCTCTAAGAATACAGTCAATCATGGCGACATCCATGTGAGACACCTCATCCAAATGTCCTGATCTAGGAAGTACAATGGACTGGATGATACGAAGCAAAAAACGAGTTTGAAGACAAAGACACTGAGTACGGAAATGAATGGTACAGTCTTCAACAGAAAGATCATTACGCCGACAAATATTACGAACGGCATCGACATGAACATAATCATCAATTTCAGGAGGTTTCCTAAGAGAAAAAATGTCCAAGCCATCATCGGAAGATCCTAGGATGTTGTTCAAATCCGAATCATCAAATTCAATCAAAACTCCTCCAACTTTGGTGATTACTCGATTCTCTTTCTCCGCGGAACAATCCATATTCGAGTAAAATACTTTCACCAAGTCGGGATACACATTCTCCTCAATCAACAAAGCATCAATCCAACCAACATCTCCCAACAATTGAAATAAAGTTCTATGACTAATCTGGAGAGAATGTAAAACAGCCGGTAAAACAAAGAAAGTGTTGAGTACCTCACGAGTCCGAAAGCTTTGATGAAACCTTTTGATCAAGTGTTGCGTGTTCTGAAAGTGAATGGACTCAAAGGTGGGTTGATTTGAGATGCCCCTTGCTTCCCGTGGCCGTGTGGATGGTTGAACCGGTTCCTTGCCTTTTCTCCGAACCGGCCGAGAGCTTGACATATTGATTTTGATTGATTTGAAGATAAAAACACCAAAGAGAATGAAGAAGATGAAGATTGGAGGTGATTTGGTGAAACAAATTTGATCAAAAACGGCTTGAGAGTGAGAAATCTAGAGAGAGAAAATTCGGCTCAAAACCTAGGTTGGAATTGGGATCTAAGGATTTAGATGTTGAAAACGGGTTTCAAGGATGGTTTTACGATCTTAGAGAGATGGGGAATGATTTTATTGATTCAATTTGATGTAAAAATGGAAGAAAAAGAAGGATTTTGGAGTGAGAAAGAGAGAAAATAGAAACGGTTTTTAGAGAGATAATGGAAACGGATTGCCGAAACTTAGGAGAGGATGAATAGTGTTTAAAGAGCTCAAATTCGGTTTACCGGATTTTCTAACCGGCAAGCCGGTTTGTGGACAGATTTGAACAAAGCCGAAAGCGGCTTTCCGAAAAACAAATCCGGAAATCCGGAAATGAACCGAGAGTAGAAAGAAGCAATTCGGCTTGCCGGTTGTGGATAACCGGTAGGCCGGTTGTGAACCCGAGAACAGCCTTCTTCAGCAAATTTAAAAGGCACGAATCCGGCTTGCCGGATTTCCTAACCGGCAGGCCGGTTAGTATGCAGAAAAGGAGAAAGCCGAAACCGGCTTTCCGAAATTGAAATCCGGTAAACCGGATATGGACCGAGAGATGCAAGAGGCAATTCGGCTTGCCGGTTTCCTTAACCGGCTGGCCGGTTTCGAGAGCCTCCAAAAATAATCGGTTTTCCGGATGTCTTGAACCGGAAATCCGGTTTTGCTCCAGCAAAGCATGCATGCGAATTCGGTTTTCCGATTATTGATAACCGGTTGACCGGTTATGAGGCAGTAAATATCCTTCCAAATTCGGTTTTCCGGATTGAAAATCCGGTCATCCGAATGTTGTCCAGAGACCAACCAAAGCTAATCCGGTTTTCCGGATTGAAAATCCGGTTTTCCGGAATTTGTCCCGAGAGGGATCAATAAGGAGAAATAATTTTCCGGAAGAATGAAAAGGGAAAAATTCTAGCTTTTGTACTTGTATTACACACCATTTTATTTCCGGCTTTAAAAATTGATTAATTTTAAATCATTTCAAGATTTAAAACTTTTCAATAAGCCATCTAATGCATGTAATATAAAATCATAAAATCATAAATTTACAAGCACATCAAGTTATCTAATTCATGTAGCATAAAACCATATGATAACAATCATATCAAGCCATGAATTAAAACATGAATTAAGATTCAACATTCATCATTCCAAGCTCATGCCTAATCTTTATAAAATGTTCTTCGCTAAGAGGTTTTGTAAAGATATCCGCAAGTTGATTTTCAGTGGAAACAAATTTAATTACAACATCCCCTTTTTGAACATGATCTCTAAGGAAATGATGTCTAATCTCTATATGCTTAGTCCTAGAATGTTGAATGGGATTCTTGGAAAGATTTATAGCACTAGTATTGTCACATAAGATAGGAATTTGATCAAGTATAATGCCATAGTCTCTAAGGGTTTGTTTCATCCAAAGAATTTGTGCACAACAACTACCTGCGGCAATATATTCTGCCTCGGTGGTTGAAAGCGCAACTGAGTTTTGTTTCTTACTAAACCAAGAGACAAGAGAATGACCTAGGAAGTGACATGTTCCACTAGTACTTTTTCTATCAACCTTATACCCAGCAAAATCAGCATCCGAATAACAAGTTAAATCAATATGAGTTCCTCTAGGATACCAAAGGCCAAGATTAATAGTGCCAATTAAATACCGAAAAATGCGTTTGACAGCAAGCATGTGAGACTCTTTAAAACAAGATTGAAATCTAGCACACAAGCAAATACTAAACATAATATCAGGCCTACTAGCAGTCAAGTAGAGTAAGGATCCGATCATACCTCGATAAGTCTTGATATCAACTTCCTTACCTTTCTCATCTTTGTCCAGCTTGATGGTAGTGCTCATAGGAGTGCTTTTTGGTGTTCCATTTTCATAGCCAAATCTTTTGAGTAGATCTTTCACGTACTTGGCTTGGTTTATGAAAATTCCTTCCTCGTTTTGTTTGATTTGAAGACCAAGGAAGTACTTCAACTCTCCCATCATACTCATCTCAAACTCTTGGCTCATACATGATGAAAAATCTTTACACAACAACTCATTAGTAGAACCAAAGATAATATCATCAACATATATTTGAACAATAAGTATGTCTTGGTTCTTATGCTTAACAAAAAGAGTTGTGTCCGCTTTTCCCATTGAAAAATCGTTATCCAACAAGAAATTTTTAAGCCTATCATACCAAGCTCTAGGTGCTTGTTTTAAACCATACAAAGCCTTGGATAACTTATACACATGATCTGGAAATTTTTCATTTTCAAAACCAGGAGGTTGTTTCACATAAACTTCCTCCATAATGTATCCATTTAAGAAAGCACTCTTGACATCCATTTGATACAAAATAAAATCCTTATGACATGCATATGCTAACAACATCCTAATGGATTCTAATCTTGCTACAGGTGCAAAAGTTTCATCAAAATCAATTCCTTCTTCTTGGTTGTAACCTTGAGCCACTAATCTAGCTTTATTTCTTACAACCACACCGGATTCATCCATTTTGTTTCTAAATACCCATTTAGTACCTATAATGGATTGATGTTCCGGATTAGGAACTAACTCCCACACATTATTTCTCTCAAATTGATTCAACTCCTCTTGCATTGCCATAATCCAAGATTCATCATTTTCCGCATCCGCAAAGGATTTTGGCTCAATTTGAGAAATAAATGCAGCATGCTCACATGTGTTTCTAAGAGATGATCTAGTGGTAACACCTCGTGAGGGATCTCCTAAAATTACATCCTTAGGATGAGAGGACACATACCTCCACTCCTTGGGGAGTGTTTGTGAAGTACCTTCATTTTGCTCTGCATTTGTTTCTTCATGATGTTCCTCTTGAATTCCAGGTGGTGTGTCTTCTTGGTTGCCATTTGATGCTTCTTCTTGTTGTTCTTCTTCTGCATTATCATCAACAACAACTTTCTCCGTAGAGGAGGGGTTAGACTCATCAAATGTAACATGCATAGATTCTTCCACAACTAAAGTTCTTTTATTATAAACTCTATAAGCTTTGCTTGAATTTGAATAACCAAGAAAGATACCAACATCAGATTTTGGATCAAATTTACCAAGATTATCTTTTGTGTTTAAAACAAAACATTTGCATCCAAAAACTTTAAAATAACCAATGTTGGGTTTTCTATCTTTCCAAAGCTCATATGGAGTTTTATTGAGATTAGGTCTAATCAACACCCGATTTAAAACATAACAAGCGGTGTTGACGGCTTCGGCCCAAAAATACTTAGGCAAAGAATTTTCATTCAACATGGTCCTAGCCATTTCTTGAATAGACCTATTCTTTCTCTCTACTACTCCATTTTGTTGTGGAGTCCTAGGTGATGAAAATTGATGTTCAATGCCAAGGTCATTACAGAAATTTTCAAATGCATGATTTTCAAATTCTCCACCATGATCACTTCTAATACAAGTGATGGAGTAACCTTTTTCATTTTGAACCTTTTTACAGAAAATTCGAAATGCATCAATGGCATCATCCTTATTAGCTAAGAACAATACCCATGTGTATCTCGAATAATCATCCACAATTACACATGCATAAAACTTACCACTTAAACTAGCATGTCTAGAAGGTCCAAATAAATCTATATGAAGCAATTGAAGTGGTTTTGAAGTGGAAACATGATTTTTGCTTTTGAATGAAGTTTTGATTTGTTTTCCAAATTGGCATGCTTCACAAGTTCTATCTTTTTGAAAATTGATTTTTGGAAGACCTTTTACTAAATCATTTTTCACGATTTTTGAAATCAAATCCATGCTTGCATGACCTAATCTTCTATGCCATAACCAACCATCATCATGCAATGCGGAAAGACATTTCTCATTTGTTGATGCACAATCTATATTAATGGTATAGACATTAACACATCTATTTCCTACAAACAAGACTTTCCCATCACATGCATTCTCAATAACACACTTTGATTCATCAAAGATAACTCTATACCCTTTATCACATAATTGACTAATACTAAGCAAATTGTGTTTCAAGTTTTCAACCAAACACACATTTTCAATGAGAGTAGAGGATACATTACCGACATTTCCAATCCCAATGATTTTTCCTTTTGAATTATCCCCAAACGAAACATCTCCGCCATTTTCGATCTTGGTAAAGCTTGAAAACCAAGAATAATTCCCTGTCATGTGTCTTGAACAGCCACTGTCCAAGTACCACTTATTCTTCTTCTTCTTTGAGCCCTGTAGAGAAAATCTCAAGCTTTAGGTACCCAAACCTTTTTGGGTCCTTGAGAGTTAGCAATGGTTCCTTTCGGAACCCAAACACATTTCATACCATAATATGCATTTCTCTTCACTGCACATCTATTTTTCATATGGCCATCTTGATTGCAATAATGACATACAATTTTATTGTTAATAGATGTATTCTTCACAAAATAACTCTTGTAAAATTTTTGTTTCAAATTCGGTTTATAACCTATGCCACTTTTGTCAAACACACATTTTTGTGAGTTTAGCAAATTGTCCAACATCTTTTGCCCATTTGTAAATTTTAGCACAATTTCATTTAATTCATTACTCTTCTTTCTAAGCATTTCATTCTCATTTTTCAAGTCATTCATGTGTGACTCTAAGTGCTCATGTGAAGTGCTAGAGTTCTCAAATAATGCAATACTATCATGTAATGTTTTGTTTTCTAATTCTAGGCATGTAATCTTTGCACTAAATGAATCATTTTCATTCTTAAGCTCTATCATCTTCTTTTTAAGACTTATATTCTTTTTACCAATCTTCATTAGCTCATCATGCAAATCATTAAAAGCATCATGCAATTCATCATATGTAGGAAGAACACTTACCTCATCAAGTTCATCACATGATTCTTCCCCAATGGCCATGAGAGCTAAGTTTGTCATTTCTTGTTGCTCATCATCGTCACTTGTTTCCTCATCACTATCATCCCATGTAGCCACCATAGCCTTCTTCTTGAATTTGTTGAGAAGAGGACATTCTGGTCGTATGTGTCCGGGCTTCTTGCATTCATAACAAGTGATTGGCTCCTTCTTCTCCTTCTTATTCTTGTAGCCTCTGAACTTTCTCTGCTCATTATTCTTCTTGTAAAATTTTCTGAATCTTCTAGCTAACATAGCCAGCTCCTCATCATCCATTTCGCTTTCCTCATCACTCTCACGTTTTGAAGCCTTGAGAGCAATGTTCTTCTTCTTTTCCTCATGCCCTTTTTCAGCTGCCAAATCTTCTTCATATGAAATAAGAGAGCCAATTAAATCATCAATAGGTAACACATTTAAATCCTTGGCTTCCTCAATGGCAGTCCTTTTTGGTCTCCATTCCTTAGGTAGAGACCTAATGATTTTCTTGACTTTTTCGCTATTTGAAAAAGTCTTTCCTAGGGCTCCTAGAGTGTTCACTATGTCCGTGAATCTAGTATACATAGAGTACACATTTTCATTTTGTTCCATTTGGAACAATTCATATTGTCGAGTGTACCTACTTATTTTAGATTCTTTCACTTGGTTTGTGCCTTCATAGACAACTTCAAGTTTGTGCCAAATCTCATTAGCACTTTCGCAACTAGACACTCTATGAAACTCTTTCTTATCTAGTGCACAAAACAAGGCATTCATGGCCTTGGAATTTAGAGAAGCTTTTCTCTTTTCAAATTCATTCCAATCCCGTGAAGGTTTTGGAATATCTTCTCCAACTTCATTTTTAGTCAAAGGCATGAAAGGACCATCATTAACGATTTCCCAAATTTCATAATCTAAGGCTTGCAAGTAAATTCTCATCCTAGTTTTCCAATATGGGTAATCGTTTCCATCAAAGTAAGGTGGTCTAGAGGTGGACTGCCCTTCTCTAAATGTAGAATCATTTTGAGTTGCCATTGATCTTTAGCTCTAGATGGTTAAATCTAAATAAGAGCACCTCGCTCTGATACAATTTGAAATACAAATGTGCAACTCAAGAGGGGGGGTGAATTGGATTTTTAAAATCTATCCTAACAAATCCACACAACAAGCAATCTAATGTCTTAACAATAATTGAAAACAATAAGTTCAATAATAGCACAATAATTAAAGAGTAAGGGAGAAGAGAAACAAACACACGAATTTTTACGTGGTTCGGCAATCCCCGCCTACGTCCACGCCTCCAAGCGATCCAAGCTTGAGGATTTCACTATCCAAGCCTTTCCAAGGCTTCAACAATTACAATTGACTTCGAGGTGTCAATAAACCTTTACAACAAAGAGATTATCTCCCAATCTCTTCACTCAAGTGTCTCACACACTCAAACTCTTACAAATGAATTGAAGAAATGAAAGATACAATGAAACTCACTCAATGAGTAGATATTCAAAGATGAAGAACAATGAATGATTCAATGATTTGTGTTTTACAAGTTGAAGGCTCAAGATATCACGTGTGCCTTTTGTTCTTGCTTGTTGGAGAGCTTCAAAATGAGTTGGATTTGAGTTCTTATAGCTTGAGCTCGAAAACTAGCCGTTACTCACATTCTGGGCTATCCGGTTTGCCGTTTAATGGAATCCGGTAAGCCGGATTTATGTTACCGTTAAGGCAAAATTCAAAATTTTGCCTAACCGGCTTGCCGGATTCGGAATCCGGTAAGCCGTTTTCGTTCTGGTGCTTACTGCCCGAATTCGGCCTGCCGTTTATCAGTATCCGGTAAGCCGCTTGCTACAGTAACTGCTACAGTAAAACATTTCCCGAAATTTACAGTTTGACCCCAAAACTTTATAAAACTGTACTACGGCCCAAAACGTTATGAAACTTTGCAAATAGGTCCAATTTCAGAATTTTTAAGTAATGCTTCGTTAATCCCAAAACTTTTTGAAATTATGACTTTGCCCAAACTTTGTGAAATTATATAATGACCCCAAAAACATTTAAATAATTTCAAATAAGTCCAAATCCGAAAACTTTAAAAACATTATCAAAGCTTTTAAAATACATGTGGTTTGTTATCATCAAAATCAATATTTATAGCTATATAGGCTAACAGTTTCCTTAGTAATAGAACTAGGCAAAGTAGGGTCAAATTCGTTAGTGTTTAAAAATGCTTCTTTGTACAAAAGTACAACATTATCATTGAGCTTTAAATTCGTTCTTGATTCATTTATTCACACATTGAGTATAGATTTGTAATCATATATTTTGTGTGCGGGAAAAACACATTTGTAATATTTGTTTTGAGTGTTGTAAGTGTTCGGATACACTTGGGTAAAGAGATTAGGGATAATCTCTTGTTGTTTGAAGCCTTGGGAGGCTTGGATAGTGAAATCCTCAAGCTTGATGTGCTTGGAGGCGTGGACGTAGGCAGGTATTGCCGAACCACGAAAAAATTCTTGTGTTTGTTTTCTCTTCCCTCACTCTTTTATTATTGTGCTTGATTGAATTTATTGTTTTCGATTCCATTAAGGCATTAGATTGAATTATTGTGTGGTTTGCTTATCTTAATTTTTAATATCCCAATTCACCCCCCCTCTTGAGTTGCTTAATTAGTATTTCATTTGGCATAAGAGTGAGGTGCTCTTGTGTAGACGTAACCGTCTAGTGTTAAAGATCTATAGCAACCCAAATTAGCTCAACCCTCATGGAAGGCCAATCTACCACTAGACCTCCATTATTTGATTGTAATGACTATCCTTATTGGAAAACTAGGATGAGAGTCTTTTTACAAGCCTTAGACTATGAAATTTAGGAAATAGTTTGTAATGGTTCATTCATTCCTAGGAAGAATGCCTTAAGTGAGTTGGATAAGAAAAATATGTTTTTAAATTCTAAGGCTATGAATGCTTTATTTTGTGCCTTAGATAAAAAGGAATTTTATAGAGTTTCAAAATGTTCTAATGCTTATGAAATTTGGAGAAAACTTGAAGTTGTGTATGAGGAGACTACAAACGAGGAGGAATCTCATGAAGTATCGAATTTGGCACTTACGGCAATTGGAGATGAATCGGATGATGAACTTGATGAGGTAAGCGATCTTCCTACTTATGATGAATTACATGATGTGTTTAAAGAATTGCATGATGAGGGGATGAAAATTGATAAAAAGAATGTATGTCTTAAAAACAAAATGGTAGAGCTCACAAATGAAAATGAATCTCTAAGTGCAAAGATTATATGCCTAGAACTAGAGAATAAAACATTGCATGATAAAGTTGCATTATCAAATGAGAAATGTAGCACTTCGCACAAGCATCTAGAATCACATGTAGATGACTTAAAAAATGAAAAAAGATGCCCTATAAAAATACAATGTTTCATTAAATGAAAAGATCAAAGAATTGGAATTAGATAATGAAATGTTACATGATAGGAGTGCATCATTTAAATGTAAACAAAGTACTTCATATGAGCATGAGAAATCACATGTTGATGAATTAATGAAAGAAAATGAAGCGCTTAAGAAGAAGAGCAATGAGTTAAATGAGATTGTCTTAAAATTTACAAATTGACAAAAGATGTTAGATAACTTGCTTAATTCACAAAAATGTGTATTTGACAAAGGAGGTACTACTTGAAACAAAAGTATTATAAGAACTACTTTGTGAAGAATACCTCCATTAATGATCAAATTGTATGTCATTATTGCAATCAAAATGGTCATATGAGTTTTAGATGTCCAGTTAAGAGAAATGTATATTCTGGAGTAAAATGTATTTGGGTTCCAAAAGAAACAAAATCTCACACTCAAAGACCTAAGAGTATTTGGGTACCAAAGGGCACAACATGAATGTGTTCTTTGTAAGTACCACAATTAAGGAATGGTGGAGAGTTCCTTGATGAAAGCTTATGAGGATAATCACTTAATCACTGTCTAAGCAAAAAATCATGGGACAAAATGATTTAATTGTTTTGGTAACAATTATTGCCTTATTGATTATAAGTGATAGCCTTTTAATCTTAGTAAGTATTTCATATCTTATCATAACATTAAGTGCATTAACATGATATCTTATCTTGCCTATTTATTATGTTGAGTGGATCATGATAAATGGATAATAGCTTGAATTTGCGAAAGTATGCTTGTATGTTTACATGATGAAATTATCATTGTGTATAACATTGAGTGATTTATCATGATGCCTTTATTTGATTTTGATGATTGTGTGATCTTCTTAATTGTCTATCATCATTGTCCATCTCTTATGTATGTGTGAATTCATATGACATTAATTGTGTTATATTATTTATAAAATTCGCACTAATGACTTATTGCGCTTATGAATTTGATCACTTGTTCTTTACTCATAATGATGACTTATCTTAATAGCTATGTTGATTTTGATGATCTATATATTGCAATTATACACTTATGTTTTGCTTAAGATTTGAGATAAAGAATATGCTTTGATGATTACATGGTGTGTATGATGATTTATGATAATTTGGGAGTGATATTAGTAAACTTGTATTTGAGGTGATGTTTATTGTTAGGGGGAGATTCTATCGAAATTTCTACTCAAACGATATAGGTAACAACGTTTCCACTCTTTTTCTTTTCCACTAAGAAGCAATCATTCTTTAAATACATGAAAGGTTTGTCATCATAAAAAAGGGGGAGATTGTTAGCATATATGTATCTATAATGTTGATTTTGATGATAACAAACAAGATTAAGAATGATTAAGTTTTTAAAAGCTCAAATTATTTTAAATCAATCATTATTTTCATAATATAAATGTTTTATACTTAATGGAAAAATGATTCTATGAAATTGGTTATTCTCATGTTAATGGTTTCAATTGAAAAAGCTTTGAGAATTTTGATAAATAACAAGTATTGCTTAAAATCCTGAAAATGGACCTATTTGATAAGTTTCATAAAGTTTTGGGCCATAGTATATTTTTATAAAGTTTTGGGGCCAAACTGTAACTTTACAAAATAGTTCACTGTAGCAGTCACTATAGAAAACGGCAATCCGACATCTCGATAACGGCAATCCGACATTAAACAGAATTGAAGAGTAGCATCCGGACACTAACGGCGATCCGACAATTTGAAAATCCAGCCTAACGGTCATATTGACCAGTTAAACGACGATCCGACATCTAGTTAACGATGATCCAACAATGAGTAGAAAGTCAATAACGGCTAGTTTTCAGCTCCAACCATAAATAAGCTCAATCAAATTCAAACAAGTGTGGATCACAACATTATCATTGAGCTTGTAATCGAGAATACAGCATTCATTGAGCTTTAAATTCGTTCTTGATTCATTTATTCACACATTGAGCATAGATTTGTAATCATATATTTTGTGTGAGGGAAAAACACATTTGTAATATTTGTTTTGAGTGATTGTAAGTGTTGGGATACACTTGGGTTAAGAGATTATGGATAATCTCTTGTTGTAAAGGTCTACTGACATCTTGGAAGTCAATTGTAAGCGTTTGAAGCCTTGGGAGGCTTGAATAGTGAAATCCTCAAGCTCGGTGTGCTCGGAGGCTTGGACGTAGGCGGGTATTGCCGATCCACGAAAAAATTATTGTTTTTGTTTTCTCTTCCCTCACTCTTTTATTATTGTGCTTGATTGAATTTATTGTTTTTTATTCCATTAAGGCATTAGATTGAATTGTTGTGTGGTTTGCTTATCTTAATTTTTAATATCTCAATTCACCCCCATCTTGAGTTGCTTAATTAGTATTTCAGTTGAATACCCTAAATAAAAGGAAATTGGGCACAATCGACAGCACATGTCTTTGTGCGCAGGAGGTCGGTATTTGATAACATTCTTTCTAAGATTTGCAATCGTATGTTAATACATGTTTATTTTTTTGAGGAATAAATTAATAAATTTGTTTATAAACTAATTAATACCTCTTTATTAATAAATTTGATACGTAACAATCTATTAATTTATGGAGGTTCTAATATATATACATAAATATAGGTATAAGGTTATAATAATGTATATTTATTCATAGATATGTTTGTGTATGTGTGTGTCCATTGCTTATTGGTGTTTGTCTTACGTGTGAGAATGAGATGATCATCACTCATCCACTATCACGTTTGATGCACATATCATGTTTCATGCACACAGGGGTGGCTCAACCAATTTTAGGGCCTTAGACGAAGTGTTTCAATTAGATTTTGGAAAAAAATTATTAATAAAAATTCATTTATTTAAAATCAAATTTCCTAGCTTTATTGATCAAATTTTTATATTCTAATTTCGCTAGTATATTTTTCTCAATAAATAACATATTTTTCTCAAGGACAAGATTGGAGGCTGACATGGTTGATATTAAATAAGTTTTTATCAATTTTAATTTTGAAAAACTTCTTTCTGCAGAAGTAACTGGTACTGGTATTGTTAATAATATTCTATAAGCAACATATGCATTTGGAAAAGAATCAATTGTTTTTCAAATAATTAAGTACATCAAGTGGGGTATTTTTTTCACTTTTAAAAACTTCTTTTAAAAAAGAAACAACAATAATAAAATAATACAATTAATTAAGAAGAGAATAAAAAGAAAAAACCTAGATATTTAAGAAGTTTAATTTTGATGGATTGAAACTTTATCAGTAGTAATCAATGGAAATAGTTGTTTTTCTTTTTCTTAACCAACAATCAAATAAACTAGTTTACATACCCTATGATAAAAAAAAAAGGGATAACATGAGCCAATCATATCCAAAGGAAAAATAATAAAAATAAAGAAAAATAATTAAAAAATAAATTATTTGTACTTTGATGGAGGAGAGATTGAGACCAACGAAGGAAGTTGCCAAAGCCTTTAGCTTCCGAAATTGAGAGAGATTGAGAATTGTCATGGTGCTTTTTTTTTTAAATCGATAAAAACTAGTAATGGATAATAATAAGTTAACAAATATTTGGCTTTTATAGAGTTTTAAATGAAATAATGTTAATTAGAGATTTTATAGGAATAAATAGAATAAAAATTGTTAATCCTAATGTTAAAAATAGATTTTGTATGGATATTATAAAATAATAACAATATATAAATTAAAAACTTAATAGCTATAATTTTAGGAAAAAAATTTGAAACCTTTATCTATTGTAAGACCCTAATCAATTGCCTAAGTTGTATAGGAAAAGAGCTGCTACTGCATGCACATGATGACCAAGAAGGTCATGATCTTCCATAAAAGGGTAACATATCACAACCAAAAAGATAAAGAGGAAAAGCGGAAAAGTTTGGACAACCCACGCTCCTTGTCTCAGTGGATAATTGAACTTTAACCCTATTTGGTTTTTTATTTTCTTATTGGATCGAAGAATAAGGAATCATTGAAAGAGAGAGAAGTGAATGTGTGTTTATAATGGCATTGGGCAAAAGAACAAACTCAAGCACAAAGCACAAACAGAATCATAATAAGAAACCGACTTCTTTTGCTTGCAAGTGACAACCTTTCCATACAATTCGCTGGAATTTTATTTCTGTCTCTTTCTTATTTGGCTTATACTTCGAAGAAGTTTCTGCTCCTTCATTTCTGAAGGTTCTTTGTAATCCATTGATTACTCGTATTTTTATGTTTACGAAACTTTTTTATTAATTTATTTACTTTTCTTTCTTTCTTTTCAGGGGTAGTGAAGAATGATGAAAGTTCTCCTTCTTTATAGTGAATGATCAAATAATAATCGTTTAGTGAATGATCAAATAATAATCGTTTAGTGAATGATTACTAAATTATAGGAAAATGCTCAAATTCACAACCCCCTCCTTTGTTAAAATTAATCATATTTCCTTTGGGTTTTAAAATCTATCAAAATCTCCATATCATTTAAAAAATTTAGAACTTATTTGGTAATCCTATTACTTTTTAAATAATTAATGTTAGCTATTATGTAAGAATAATTAATTGTGAAAAGAATTAGTTTTGGTAAAATTTATTTTTAAAATTGATGTAAATCTTAAAACCAGTTATAGGTATTCGTTAAATTTTGTTGTTAATCTATTATAAGAGTACAAGTGATTGAAAATAATATAATGTTGAATAAAATTTATTCACACATTTAAAAACATATATAAATAATATTTTTTTATTATGTATATAATAGTTGAAAGATAAAATAAATATTTTAATTTATTTTTTATTTTATTATCATAATATAATTGGTAATAACCATAATCTGTTTAAATTTAATAATTTTATTTTCTAATTAAATAAGGATAATTTTGAATTTTTATAATATCTGTGAGAATATACATGGAATTACATTAAGTGTAAAAACTGATTATCAAAAGTCAAATTTTAAAAACTACTCCTTCTCTACTTTTCAAAATCTGTTGTAGTGAAAAAATTACCAAACACTAGAATTAACTTTTAGTTTTTCAAAATCATTTCTAAGCCTCTCAAAAACAAACTTAAACGGAGACTTAGTCAACTTTCAATTTTTTATGTTCTTTTATTATTTGACCCATAATACAATAAAATCTACCATTACTTAATGAAAGATTTTGGAGATAAAATTGTGACATAAAAAAGAATATGAAAATTAACAATTTTTTTTTAACAACCAGAAATTTTGATGGGTTCTGAAACATCAAGAGAATTATTGATTTTAAAAACTAACAGCGAAGTTTTGAATTTTAATCATTTGATCGTAAACTTACATATTAATCTTTGAACTGCATAACTGCGATAAAATGTGAAAACAAATGAAAAACTTGAAATTTCATGAAGATGCCATACCCGGCCGACATCCCTCAACCGCCTCGTTTACGTTGATCGTAAACTAACACGAAATGCTTGATAGTTGATTGAATTATGAACAAGATATGTTTGTCTTCTGCAAAAGCTGTTAAAAGATACAGACACATTATCAAAATCATGGATGTACATCTTTTTTATACTTGTCCATGTATTATTTGCAACCTAGAAAATGCGGAGGCAAGAAAAGACATGCGGCTTCTATCTGGACATCCTTATTCCAAGATAAAACAAATGATATCATGCACAGTTAAATTAACAATCAAAATGCCAACTGGGCCCTTCTTAAGACAAGACAATTTAAGAATATTATGTTTTGAAAGATTTCACTTGCACTAAAATTATAATATGATCCCACCACCCAATCACCCATGCATCTCTCCATCATCATTTGTCTTGCGAGCTATATATATTATGTTTTTTTTTCACCAAATTATCATTTAGAGTGATCAAAACCAAATACATTACCCAGTAAGAGAGAAAATGATAGGTCTATAGCTATCACAATTACTTTTCATGATAATTGGTAATCAAATTAGCTTAAGTTTTCAAAGCGGTAGTTTGATAATTGATATGGCTATTCTAACAATTTGCGATAGGAAAAACTTCATCTTTTACCCCTTTTTTTTTCCGACTATGTGATGTTGTGAAGTTTCAGAAAGATCACAATGAACAAAAACTTTTTTCAAGTGCTTAAAAATGCATGTGCATAATACATAGTCTCGTTAATTTTCTTTAAGTTATTTGATATTATTTTGATGACCAATTATTTGCTTTATTGTTTATATGTCCTGGAAATAAATATATATCCATATCATTATCTCCTTCCCATACTAATTCTGTCATCCCATGAATAATTTATCCATTCAGTTTTATGTTCTATAATCTAAACAAAATTCAATAATTTTCAATCCTCCACATATCATAAATATATTTTATTAGTTTAATGGAATATTAATAATCATACTAATAAGTAGTACTTATACATTATTTAAAAATAATAAATTTTGTAAGAAAATATTTTGATGTTAAAATGATCATACTAATAAAGTGGTACTTATACATCATTTAGAAACAATAAATTGTGCATTAAAAATTTGACGTTAAAGTAAATTTTATCAAAAGTGAACGGCCGAAAAGGAAAGAGAAAAAAAAAAGAAAAAGAAGAGAAAGAAAGAAGAAGAAAAAAGAAAGAAAAAGTGGCGGGCTGCGTAAGGAAAAATAAAATAATAATAAACAATAAAGCAAAAGGCATGAATAGTAACATCCTCCTCATTTCAACATCCAGTTTTGAAAGAAGCATTTTTTGCATTTAGAGATTTGAGAGTATTAAGAGTTTAGTAAATTCTTGAGTGGTTAATGAGTGAGAGATTGGGTGTATTGGAGTTTTGGGTGTATTTTACTAATAAGCCAAACTAGTAAAATATTTTTCTTCTATCTTCGTCCATGGATATAGGCTAAACCATGTAATTTTTGGTGTCTCTATATTATTCTATTGTCTCATTATTTCTCAATTTCACTTTAGTTGTGTATCTGTTTTACCCATCAATTTCCCAACAATGGTATCAGAGCTATTGGTTGTATTTTTGGAGTTGGGTACTGTTCACATATACGGCACTCTGTTATTCTATTGTCTCATTATTTCTCAATTTCACTTTAGTTATGTATCTACTTTGCCCATCAATTTCCCAACAATGGTATCAGAGCTATTGGTTGTATTTTTGGAGTCGAGGGTATTGTTCACATACTATTCTCGTATACAGTATTGTTCACGAGAAATGATGGGTGCGATCCAAGAATTTTACTGTGCAAAGCAGGGTGTGAATGGAGTAACCATGTGTTGAGGAAAGTTTTGTCACAAGGGCGATAAGAGCCTACGGAGTCTGGGTTTTAAGTGGGCCTGTTGTGACCTCTCCAGTCTTTCTTGAGAACTTTCCTAGTGTGTATTTTCACACATACTCACAACTATTCAAGGTGGTACATTAGCTCATTAGCTTGTGTGCGGTATTTATCAATAAAATGGTAGCTAAGTATGAAATTCAGAAGTTCAACAGCAATAATTTCTTGTTGTGGAAAATAAAGATGAAAGCTATATTGAGAAAAAATAATTGCTTGGTAGCAATTGGAGAAAGGCCCACGAAGATAACTGATGATGACAAGTGGAATGAGATAGATGGCAATGCTATTGCTGATCTACACTTGGCACTTGCAAATGGGGTATTATCTAGTGTGGCGGAGAAAAAGGTTGAAAAGGAAATATGAGATACTCTCACAAGAGTATATGAGGCCAAATCGCTGCACAACAAGATATTCCTGAAAAGAAAACTTTACACTCTTCAAATGGCGGAATCAACATCGGTGACCAACCATATCAACACTTTCAAGACTATATTTTCGCAACTCACAACATTGGGTCATAAAATAGAGGAAAATGAATGCGCGGAGCTTTTACTTTAGAGTCTATTAGATTCGTATGATCAACTCATCATCAATCTGACAAACAACAACCAAGCAAATAGTCTAGTCTTTGATGATGTTGCAGCCTCCATATTAAATGAAGAGAGTAAGAGGAAAAATAAGGAAAAGTTCGCAGCAAGCGGAAGTATTATTGGTGACAAGAGGGAGATTAACGAAACGTGGCCCTAATGGGAGTCACAATCATGGTAGATCAAAATCGAAAAATAAGAAAAATGTCAAATGCTACAATTGTGGCAAGAAAGGGCACGTCAAGAAAGAGTGTTGGAATAACTAGAAGAGAAGAGAAGGTAAAGATCATGAGTCATCAAATGCTTAGGGGTGTGTAGTAAGTACCCCATTTGATGGCGAAATTCTCTACAGTGAGGGGACAACTATTTCAGAAGGCAGAAAATTGTTATCTAACATCTGACTTTGACCTCGACCTCTCGGAGAGAATGGTTCCACACATATGAACCTATCTCTAAAGGATCTACATACATGGGTGATGCTCATGCCTTGGAGATTGTTGGTATTGGTAATGTCAAACAAAAATGTTTGATGGTACAATTCAAAGGCCTGAAGAAAAACCTATTATCTCTGGGACAAATCGATAGTCGTGGGTGCAAAACTCGTGTTGAAAATGGGATTATGAAGATTACTAGAGGCGTGCTTGTATTGATGAAGGAAAAAAAGATTAGTGCTAATATGTTCATGCTTAAAGGGGAAACACTGTAGGAAGTTGATGCGTATGTCACGTCAAATAGAGAAGAATCAATGATGATGTGGCACCTCAAACTCGGCCACATGTCATAACAAGGTTTGAAGATTCTCTCTGAGCGAAAATTACTTTTGGGGCTTAAATCGATGAACTTACCATTTTACGAGTATTGTATTACAAGTAAGCAGTATAGATCGAAGTTCAGTAAATCCACTGCTAAAAGTAAAAACATTCTAGACTTGGTTCATTCTTATGTTTGGGAATCACCAGATATATCCATAGGAGGCGCAAAGAACCTGGTGACTTTTATTGATGATTATTTCAGGAGATGTTGGGTGTATCCAATCAAGAAAACGTCAGATGTGTTTCCAATGTTCAAAAAATTCAAAGTGCGGGTTGAACTTGAATCAGGGAAGAGGATAAAATGCTTGAGGACAGATAACAGTGGAGAGTATACAAACGACGAGTCTCTTGTTTTTTGTAAGGAATAAGGTATTCAAAGACAGTTCCCAGTGGCATACACTCCTCAACAAAATGGGGTGGCGAAGCGGATGAACATGACTCTTACATAAAAGAATAAGAGCTATGTTGAGGATTGCGGTCCTACCCAATTCATTATGGGTGGAGCAGCCAAAACTACCTGTTATATCGCCATCTACGACAATTGGGTTGAAGACTCCGATGGAAATGTGGATTGGAAAGCCAGTCGATTACTCCCACCTACATGCATTTAGATGTCCTATGTACGTGATGTACAATGCCCAAGAAAGAATAAAGCTAGATCCAAAACTCTAGAATGTGTATCTTCTTGGGATATGTTGATAGAGTAAGGAGTATCATCTATGGGATCCTACTGCCCATAAGATCGTCATCAACAGAGATGTTATTTTTATAGAAGATCAATTGTAAAGGAAAGATGAAAATGATAGCACTGTGAAGGAAAAGTTAAAGACTATACCAGTATATATGGAAAATAATCAGTCTATGGGATCCTACTGCCCATAAGATCGTCATCAACAGAGATGTTATTTTTGTAGAAGATCAATTGTAAAGGAAAGATGAAAATGATAACACTGTGAAGGAAAAGTTAAAGACTATACCAGTATATATGGAAAATAATCCAGAAGATTCAGATTCTTTTGAAGCAGCGCCAGAGCACGAGGAACAAGAACCAGTCGAGTTCGAGACCCCAGAAGTTCGATGGTCAACTCATGGGAGACGACCGCCAGTGCGGCACTCGAATTATGTTACAAAGATAAATGTTACATACTGTCTTCTAATAGAGGATGGAGAGCCATCAACTTTCCATGAAACTTTAAACAGCTCAGATGTTGCTTTGTGGATGACAACAATGTAGGAAGAAATTGAGACTCTACACAAAAATAAGACATGAGAACTTGTACCACTACCACATGGAAGAAAAGCCATTGGTAACAAATGGGTTTACAAAATCAAGCGTGATGGCATTGACCAAGTGGAGCAGTTGATAACTCTATGAAATGAGAGTTATCATGATACTTTTAGACTTAAATCAATATTACTTAGAGAGTAAATGATATGTTAATAAAAATTCATTTTAGTTTAGTCTTAATAAATTCTGTTTGATTTAGAATAATTCATGATTAGATTGAGTGCATAATTGTAGGTGTCCAGAGCTCATATTTCAAGGAAGGAATGTTGATACAATAGGCTTGCAAAAATGAGGAATGAACATGGCTACAAAAGAATTGAAACAAATCTGGAATAATGTAGTCACTGTAGCCATTACTGTAGCAAACTTGGAACAACGACAGAGAAAATTTCGCACGGGATACCTGTAAAATCGCAATCTGCAGTTTCCTAATCTGACTTATGCGAACCGTAGGCTTTCGTTTACTCTAATTTTCAATTATAAAAGGAGCACGCATCATATTGGAAAGGTTGCGGTGAATTAACATTAAAGAAATCAAGAGAAAAAGAAGGAAAAAGCAGAATTCAAGGAAGAGCAAGTCTGTACCATTGAAGAAATCTGCAGAAATACTTGGATTCAATTTTCATCATTCTTTACTTATTTCCTTATTTATTCTCTGATTGAGACGATGTATTTCATGGCATATATTTTGCTGTTAGTTTTTCTTTTACAAGTTATTGTAGTTAAGTGACAAACAATCTTAAAGGGTTCTTGACTGTTCTTATGAGTTGCTGCAAGATTGCTGTAGCATTTTGCTCTAATAGCTTATATTACAATTATTATTTCGGTTGACCTCCTATTTAATGGTTCAAGTTAAGAGAGAGCCGCAAAATGGCATGTCTTGGTGGAAATTATTAGAGTAATATTTGATCTTAATTTAAGTTTCCTGGATTGAGTTTAACTTGAGTCCCAAAAGGGCCACACTTGAGTTAAGATTTGTGAAGAACTAGATATAAGGATTCACCTTGTAGGGTAGAGAGAGTATATGTTTGTAATGCCATTTCTTATATGATATAACAACTGGTCATTGTTAGGTTGCATATAAGGGTATGAGAAGTCTAACAAGCGACAACTGAGAATGCAAAATAATTATGCCTAGTGTTGTAGGAATTGCTGCAGCAACTGGTGCTAGTTTGAACAAAACAGTCAGCTCATGAAGAGAGTTTGATAATTCAACTACCGTATTCTTATTAAATTTTTTTTGCGCAATTCATCCAATTTACTTTATGACTGCAGTTATTTTATTATATTGTTAATTTTATTAGTCAATCAACTTAAATTAGATTTTTCTTTAGATAGAAGGAAGTTTGCACTATCGTGATTGCTGTAACATTTCTAGTAACATCAGTCCTTGTAGAGATGATCTTAAATTAAAATGGATATACATCTGATTGCTGTAGCATTTCTAGTAACATCAGTCCCTTTAGATAGACAATTTTTCTTGTATTACTTATTGTGTACACTTGCACATTGACATTGATAGCAATTGAGTTAAATTATCCAACAAGTTTTTGGCGCCGCTGCCGGAGATTGATTTTTTATTTTCGAATTGTGAAGTTAATCTTGACAGTGTCAACTTAATTTAATTCGTTCTATTACCATATCAAAACTTGCATGCGCAAAGATAGATTTGTTGAATTTTAATTTGATCCTGAGATTGAAAGGACTGTAAAGAGATTGCGAAGAGAGCAAAGAAATTCAAAAACTGATACAGAAATGGATAACTTGCAAGATGTGGGAAACTTAGATTCTCACGGGCCACTACAACCTGTCAATGTTCAAAAAGGGCAAAATAGGCGCGTTAATCAAAGACAACCAGGCAACAACAATATCATTTACATGGCAGATGACAGAGACAGTGCTATTAGAGATTATGTTGTGTTAACTCCTCAAGTTTTAATCCTGGAATAGTTTAGACCTGAAGTGGAAGCCGCCAACTTTGAACTTAAACCAGTGATGTTTCAAATGCTACAAACAATGGGTCAATTTAATGGACTGCCATATGAAGATCCTCATCTCCATCTTAAGTTGCTGTTGGAAGTGAGTGATGCTTTTAAGATTGCTGGAGCAACACAAGATGCTTTGAGACTGAGGTTTTTTCCTTACTCCATCACTACATGGAATGACTTGGCTGATAAATTTTTAATGAAATATTTTCCACCAACCGAGAATGCAAAATTGCGGAATGAGATCACCTCTTTTTACCAACTTGAAGATGAGAGCTTGTATGAGGCTTGGGAGAGATTTAAAGAGTTTCTCAGAAGATGTCCTCATCATGGCATTCCCTGTTTAATCCAAGTACGAGATTGATGGTCGATGCTTCAGCAAATAGAGCCTTATTATCCAAATTTTACACTGAAGCCTATGAAATTTTAGAGAGAATTGCAAACAATAACTATCAGTGGTTATCAACTAGACAAATGAGGCATAATTTTGAGAAAATCAGCATGAGGGATCTGTCGTGGGATCTGGATAATGGTGGGGATGTCTGGAGATTCAACAAGGATCATGAGTGTGTCCGAACTGGGACCTGGAAGTGTGGGAAGGATAAGAGAGTGGTTCTGAAGTCTATAAAATTGCAAGAGGACTAGCAAGGGTACATAACATAGTCAAGTAAAATCATTGACTAACATGGTGAACGTTATGACTACTGCTCCAACAGCAGTAAAACAAGTTGCTGAACTATCTTGTGTGTATTGTGGTGAGAAGCATGTATTTGACAACTGTCTAGGCAATCCAACATCAGTAAACTATGTGGACAACTTCAACCAACAGCCCCAGAACAATCTATATTCAAGTACTTACAACCCTGGATGGAAGCAACACCCAAATTTCTCATGGAGCAATCAAAATCAACATGCTCCAGCACCCACTAGACAGAACAAACATGGAAAAATCCAGCCCATTTCATTAAGCTTCCTTTTAAGCTTAATGAAGACCTCAATCCTACCAAAGCAGCCCATCTGGGTATGCCTCCTTCTGAGCTTAAGAATCAAGGGTAAAAACACACTAGCAATGATCAAATTACTTCATTGAAAACACTTATTAAGGAATATATAGTGAAGAATGAGGTAATTGTGCAAAGTCAAGCTGTATATCTGAGAAACCTAGAAAACCAAATTGGACAGCTTGCCACAGCAATGAGTAGCAGATCTTAAGGAAGTTTACCCAGCAATACAGAAGATCCAAGAAGAGAGGGTAAAAAACATTGTAAAGTAATCAACTTAAGATTTGAAAAGAATGTTGATATTCCTATTGATGTGGCTAAAAAGATATTGGAACTTAACTCCTCACAAGAACAACCTCAAGTTGAAAGGATGTTACAACAACCCAGCTATCAAGATACTGGTGCTAGTAGTCAAGCTACAACAACCTTGGAAGGAAATCACCCAATGACTGTTGAAGAAGATGTTGCAACACCAGTGGTGACAACCCACAATAAATCAAAGGAGCAGAGATTTGTACCTCCTGAAGCTGTACAACACTTTAGGCATCCACCTCATTTCCCACAGAGATTCCAGAAACAAAAACAAGACAAACAATTTAGCAAATATTTGAAAGTGCTGAAGCAGTTACACATCAACATACTTTTTGTGGAAGCATCTAAAAGATATTTTAGCAAGAAAAAGAAGGTTGGGAGAATTTGAAACTATTGCTTTAACACAGGAATGCAGTCACATGCTTCAAAGCAAGATTCCTCAAAAATTGAAGGATCCAAGAAGCTTCACAATATCATGTTCAATTGGAACTAGGTACAATGGCAGAGCACTACGACTTGGGAGCCAGCATTAATCTAATGCTACTATCTGTATTTAAGCAATTGGGAGTAGGAGAATGCAGCCAACAATAGTCACTCTACAATTGGCGGACAGATCTCATGCATATCCTGAAGGACAGATTGAAAATGTGTTGGTGAATGTTGACAAATTCCTCTTTCTAGTGGATTTCATTGCACTAGTCTTTGAGGCTGATAAAGAGGTACCAATTATACTTGGAAGACCACTCTTGGCAACCGGGAAGACTCTGATAGATGTGAGGGTGAATGACCAACAAGTGACCTTCAATGTATTAGAAGCTATGAAGAGTCCTGATGAGGTAGAAGATTGCAATTTTATGAGTGTTGTGGATCTTGCTGTAACAGAAAGAATAAATAGATGCTGTAGTAAAGAAGTTATCAAAGCTGTCACTTTTGAAAGCTTTGAAGAAGAAGATGTTATAGCAAACCAGATAAATTGGATAGGAGAAAGGCAATTTAACAGACATAACAGATTTATTGAACCTCTAAATCTTTTAGACAGGGAAGTAAAGACAACTTTACCATCTACTGAATCACCTCCTACTCTTGAATTAAAACTGTTACCTTCACATTTGAAATATGTTAATCTTGGTCAGAACAACATACTTCCTGTAATCATTTCATCTTCTTTGAATGCAGATCAAGAAAGGAGGATGGACTATGGCAGACATTAAAGGGATCAGCCCATCCATATGCATTCATAAAATTCGGTTAGATGACTACTACAACAATTCAGTAGAGCAACAGAGAAGGCTAAACCCCATTATGAAGGAAGTCATGAAGAAAGAAATCATCAAATGGCTGGATGCTGGGATCATATGCCCGATATTAGACAGTTCATGGATAAGCCCAGTACAATGTGTTCCAAAGAAATGATGAATAACAGTGATAGCAAATAAAAAGAATGAACTTATTTCTACAAGAGCAGTGACTAGATGGAGGGTATGTATGGATTAGTGGAAGCTCAACAAAGCCACATAGAATGATCACTTTCCACTTCCATTTATAGATCAAATGTTAGACAAACATGCTGGAAAACAATACTATTGTTTCCTCTATGGGTATTCAGGTTACAACCAAATTGCTATAGCCCAAGAGGATTAGGAAAACACTATATTTACATGACCTTATGGAACTTTTGCCTTCAGAAGAATACCATTTGGTCTGTGCAACTTTCCAGAGATGTACGATGTCTATTTTCTCAGATATGGTGGAGCAAACATTGGAAGTATTCATGGATGATTTCTCAATCTTTGGAGAAACATACATAGATTGTTTACACAACTTGGAAGAAGTTCTTAAAAGATGTGGGATGACTAACTTAGTACTCAATTGGGAAAAATGCCACTTCATGGTGCAAGAAGATAAAGCAAAAATAGAAGTGATAGATAAACTGCCACCTCCCACTTTAGTTAAGGGTATTAGAAGTTTTTTGGGACATGTTGGATTCTATAAAAGATTCATAAAAGACTTTTCTAAAGTAGCTAAACCATTATGCTCACTATTAGAACACGACAAGCCTTTTCATTTTGATAAACATTGTCTTCAAGCTTTTAGAGAACTGAAGAAAGTTTTGATCACTGCACCAGTGGTTATAGCACCAGATTGGACTCTACCTTTTGAGCTGATGTGTGATGCTAATGATCATTCTGTTGGGGGAGTGTTGGGGCAGAGAAAGAATAAGGTTTTCCACTCTATATACTATGCTAGCAAAACTCTTACTCAAGCTTAGATTAATTACACCACTACAGAGAAAGAGCTGCTAGCAGTAGTATTTGCTTTCGATAAGTTTAGAGCTTACTTGGTGGGTACTAAAGTGACAATCTACACAGATCATGCAGCCATCAAGCACCTAATCTCCAAGATAGATGCCAAACCGAGATTAATAAGATGGATCTTATTGCTTCAGGAGTTTGATTTGGAGAGGATAGAAAGGTGACTGAAAATCAAGTAGCAGACCATCTGTCTAGGCTAGAAGCAGATACAAGCACATTGACTAAACAAGACATCACTGAAACATTTCCTGATGAACAATTGTTAGTGCTACAGCATGCACAGATGCTACAACAACCAGGATCTCCATGGTATGCAGATTTTGCTAACTACTTAGTAAGTGGATTGCAACCACCTGAGTTGACTTTTCAGTAGAAAAAATAAATTCCTTCACGATGTTAGAAGCCACCAGCGGGATGACCCATACTTGTATAAGTTATGCTCAGATCATGTAATACGAAGATGTGTTTCAGAGGAAGAAATTCCACATATACTGCAATCTTGCCATGCTGCAGCATATGGAGGACATTTTGGTGGACAAAGAATAACGGCTAAAGTTCTGCAATCAGGTTATTATTGGCCTTCTGTTTTTAAGGATGCTTATGAGTTTGCTAAATGCTGTGACATGTGCCAAAAGACAGGAAACATAACTCAAAGACATGAAATGCCATTGAACTTATATATTCTTGTTACTGTGGATTATGTCTCCAAGTAGGTAGAAGCTGCAGCATTACGCATCAATGATGCCAGAGCAGTGGTGAATTTTCTTCAGAAAAATATCTTTTCCAAGTTTGGCACTCCACGAGCAATTATTAGTGATGAGGGTACTCACTTCTGCAACAAAGTATTTGTTGTAGCAATGGCTAAATATGGAGTCAAGCATAAAATTGCAACAACATATCACCCAAAATCCAATGGCCAGATAAGAGTATCTAATAGGGAGATTAAGAGGATTCTAGAAAAGGTAATGAACCCTACAAGAAAGGATTGGTCATTGTGCTTACATGACTCCTTATAGGCTTACAGAATAGCATAAAAGACACTAATTGGCATGTCTCCCTACCTAATTATGCATGGGAAAGCTTGCCACTTGCCACTTGCCACTCGAGCTGGAGCACAAAGCATATTGGGCACTGAAGCAATTAAACAGGGACTATGTGAACTTGATGAAAATGCAAGAATCTATAAGGAAAAGACGAAACAATGGCATGACAAACACATCCAACAAAGAAAATTAATTCCTAGTCAACTAGTTCTAGTCCATAATACCAGGTTAAGACTATTTCAAGGAAAGCTGAAATCTAGATGATCTGGACCTTTATAACTATGGGGTTATTGATCTTTTAGATGAAAAGATAGGACATGAATTCAAAGTTAATGGGCACTCAAGTGAACCGGCAGTGTGAGCTACAGATTGCTCAAAGGAGGTCTTACTCCTTAGTGAACTGGCTGAAGAACCTTAAATCAAGCGGTCAATGAGAGGCAACCCATTGCTGAGGCAGTTATTTCGAATGAAATAGATCCTCAATATTTCTGTTATAATAATTTTTTTTTAAATTTTTTTCTCTTATTTTCATTTTTATTATTTAGAATGTTTAATTTTTATCTTTTTTTTTGCTTTAAAAAAATGCCAAGTCATGCAATTCTTGGAGTTGGATTCAATACTAACTTATTAAGAGGACAAGCTACTTGATGGCAGCCATATGAGGGGATTGTTGTGCAAATTGCTAGAGCACCCAATTTGTTACTGCAGTAACCAATTTTACCGTTACAGTAACTTAATTACGGAGCCTCACATTTTACCATTGGAGATAACATGTGACAGCTGGTTGGGTGAATTTGGATAGAGATTGGGGAAGGATGCTTAATCTCTTAAATGACCGCATCAATATCTCTTTCTTATTTTTATGGGCTATGCTTAATAAATTCAAAAAATTCTTCCCTAATTTATCTCTTTTACTGGATTTATTTTAATTTATTTCTACCTATATAAGGGTTTCATTGTGCATGTTGACCTCTAACACTATTTTCTTTTCCCTTCGTAGTCACAACCCCACTACCTCATAACCTCTTCTTTTTGTTTTTCACTAGCATAAGCGATAAAGTGTTCTTTTCCATTGAGTTCTTCAAGAAGGATGGCACCCCATGATTCATCACTAGCGTCCGTCTGTAGTATGCGCTTTCCATCAGTAATCAATTTTAAAGGAGGCGGATTTTGCGCAATCTGCTTTAAAGTAATGACAACATTTGTGTGGTCAGCATTCCACTATGGGGGCTTCTTTTTCAATAAAGTCGAAAATTGATGAGTGTAGTGGTCCACATGTGGAATAAAGTCTCTGATGTAATTAATAATGCCGAGAAATTGTTGGACCTACTTTTTAGAAAGTTGGTGATCTGGAAAGTGAAGCAATTCTTGAGCAATGTGTTTTCTAGGCTGGTAGTGACCATCTTTTATGATCATACCGACGAATTTAATGGTGTCAGTGGCAATAGTGCTTTTCTTGGCTGATAGCATAATGCCATGATGGTGGACAATATCATAGAACTGGGAGAGAAGTCGATGGTGGTCATCATGTGAACTTGAAAAAAGCAAAATGTCATCAATGTAAATCAATGCATGATGCAGAATGGGTTGGAAGATTTGGATCATGGATTTTTGAAAAATGGATGGGGCAATTTTAAGGCCAAAGGGTAGAACGGTCCATTAAAAATGGGCATTTGGGATGTAAAAGGCAGTTTTATAACATTCAGAAGGTTCAATGCCTAATTGCCAAAAACTGGATTTCAAATTAAATTTTGAAAAGATCTGGGCATTTTTGAGAAAAGTAAACATGCTTTGTCGGCGAGGCAAAGGGAATTTGTCATCTTGTAAAACCATGTTTAATGGTCGATAGTCAATGACTAGGCGTTTCTTTCCTCGGACAATTTCAGAATGTTTTTCAACATAAAAGGCTTGGCAAGCCCATTGAGAACTCGTGGGCTCAATTAAACCTTGGGCTAATAATTGTGAACATTCTTTTTGGGCTAGGAGTAAGTCAGAAGGACTCATTCCTGGATGGGTAGCTTTGGTTGGGTTAATGTCTTCATTTAGTTTGAAGGGTAACTTAACGATGGATATGGATGGGTGAACTCAGAATAGGACTCTGGACAGAAACTCAAAAGTTTGGTTGAAATATCCTGCTTTGTCATGTTATGCTTTTATGTCTTGTCTTTTTATGTAAAAGATAAATTTAGGGGGTCTTGTCCCTACTTTACTTTATTAAAGTAGCTTTTGCTTTTAGCTTTTACTTTTATGTCTTGTCTTTTTATGTAAAAGATAAAGTTAACTCCTAAAGAGTATATATAGTGGATGGGTGAACTCAGAATAGGACTTTGGACAGAAACTCAAAAGTTTGGTTGAAATATCTTGGTAGGACTGAGGAGTTTCAGACAAAGTGTAGAGTTTTAGGATGTCTGTGAATGGGTTGAACATGGACTTGACTCGGATTCCAATGGAAATGATTTGGAGGTGTTTGATTTGGTGAAGGATGTCAAATCCTAACAAGATATCCTTATTAGGAAGAGTAGAACCAATAACCTTGGTCCAAATAACACAATTTGGGAAGATTTGAATACCAATGGATTTTTTGGTAATCAAAGAGGTGGTGAAGTTTGCCATTAACAGCTCAGAAATTTTCTTCAGACTTGGTCCAATATTCTGGGGAAAGGATATGAGGGTTTAACATGCTGCGTTGGGCGCCAGTGTCGATGAGACCAATTACGGGAATGGGCCTTTGGAATTTTAAAGGCAAGATGTGGAGTTTGATGGAGGGAATAGGAATAGTAGTGTCTAGGAACAATAACTGTTGATGGAAAATAACTTGGGACTGGTCACTGTCTGAGTCATTAGAGGAGTTCTGTAGTGCAAATATTGTTTCATCATTGGGTTCATCTTGTTCAGAGAAATAAAATTCCAGTTCATCCTTGTCTGGAGAGTAGTCGGTAGTGGCTTGAAGATGCTCGACTAGCCGGATGGCTTTTTCTCTTTTGTTGGGACAATCTTTAGCATAGTGGCCTTTTTTCTTACAGATAAAACATCTGCTTGATTTTCGCCATTTAAGGTCTCGTGAAGAGGATGACTTCTTTCAGAAGAATCTGTAAGGCTTTCTGGATCTGCGAGGTCTAGACAAAAATTCTAGGGTTTTGAATTTTCGAATATGCCTTTTCTTCTTAGGACTTCAATCACAATCCTTTTTCTTTTTAAATTTGATCTGTAAGTAAGGCTTTTTGCAGGCACTCCGGAATGGTTCTTTATCTTTCAACAGTTCTTTGAAAAACTGTTTCTGCTCGCAAAGTTTGTCGAGACAGGTTTTGGCAAGCTGGAAGGTTTTGCCAAGAGAGATGTTGTCAAGGGCAAGATTAGAGGCTGTGAGTTGTCGCTGTATGTCTGGTTGGAGTTCTTCTGGAAGGGAAGCCAGAAAGACATGCTTTAATGTTGGTTCATTGAATCCATTAAGCTTGTAAAACAGCAAAGACATGCGTTTGTAATGGAAATCAAGATCCTTAGCATTGAGGGAGCAGCATTTCATGTTGAGATAATCACGTCTTGCATCTTCAAAAACTGCAGAAGGATCGCCAAGGAATTGATCATGGAGAACAAGATCCTTGGGCATATTACTATAGTCATCCTACTGCTGTAGCAATGCCAAGGTATAAAATGATAGCCAACCGACTAAAAGATCCCTCACGATTTCAAAGTTACCATACGGAAGAGAAGTATGAAGAATTTATTGAACCGCGTAATATTTTGGAAGAAAAAGGATTTCAGTTCCCACTTCAACCCTCGGGAATTGTGCAATCATTATACGCTGCTGCAGCAAAGCGTGGGTGGCTGGAGTTTTGTAACCACCCCCGAGACCCTGTGTTGCCACTGGTGAAAGAATTTTAAGCCAACTTATTAAGCCCTGGCCAGCATAATATTTGAGTAAGAAACTTGCTTGTACCATTAGATTCACGAGTTATTAATGCCTTCTATAACTTACCTTCTGAGATTAATTGCGATTATGCCAAGTTGCTTGGCAAATTAACCTTACAAAGATGGAACAAGATTTTCACAACACTTACTGTAAAGGGTGCATCTTGGGCTAATGAAGAAGGGCGTGTGATTAATAGGATGGATTTGACACCCATTGCTAAGGTGTGGGTGAAAATTTTAAAATCCATATTGATGCCAACCATACACAGCAGCACTATTTCACAAGAAAGGTTAGTACTTTTGTATGTCATTGTTAGAGAGTTACCCATAGATGTGGGAAGCATTATAGAAAAAAAAATTTGAGACTATGCCATGAAAAACCACAAAGCGGTTGACTTGCTATTTCCTTCACTAATCACCAGTATTTGCGTGGTATCGGGAGTCCACCTTGATGCAAAAGATGAACATGTTAAGAATGATGGTGCTCTCACTGCACGCACTATCGAATGAATTGCTGGTGATGTTATTGGAGCCCCACCCGAACCAGCTGCTGTAGCAGGGGCAAGAAGAGTTGTTGGGTTAGAGCAGATAATCCACGCACTGAGCACCAGCATCACTTAATGTGCTGAAGCGCAGCAGAGGGAAAACAATCAGTTTTGGAGCTATTTACATCACTTGGAGGACCACATACACCAATTTACTGTATACATGAAAAGTACCCATTGAAATTTCCTTGATTCATTGCTACATCAGTTCAATTTTGGTACCTCCACTACAGATGCTCTAGCAGAAGTCAATGAAGATGCTACTGACATAGATGAACTAGGGGAAGAAGCTGCAGCAGAACCGCAAGCAGAGGTTGATACAGATACTGATGACCAGTCAGACCAGCCTGAAGAAGAGGGTGTCAAGTCTATAACTGACAGTTCCTCAATAGAGGAGGAGGAAGAGCCTAAGAAAGAACTCGAGGAACCCCCAACCAGGACTTCTTCCAAGACTGGGAAAAAACACATCATACGAGAAGAGGAAGATGAACCTGCAGAGGAGCCTCCCATACCAGTCCTCTCTTGAAAGGGCAAAGAGAAGGTAATTACCCCTCCTGCATCCGACGATGAAGCCGAGCACATTGATACAGAGTTGGGAGCTGCAGTAGCCAGGGTTACTCGTACACCCACAGAGACAAAGCATCTGCTTGATATCATTGCCGCAATCATGGCTGGGGGATATGCAGCCGAAGACCCAGCTCTAACTCCTTCGCAGGAAACCCCCAGCAAACCTACTCTCGCTAGTCCTAAAGGACCCAACAAGGGAAAATGGAGCACTTCTGGAGGCGTTGCGGCAACAGACACACCAGAACAAAAAAGGCCCAGATCTGTTTCGTCTAGGTAGGCTACACCCACTGCAACTCCTCCCACTGGCCCGTTGTAGAGAAAGAAAAAGACGTACACCCACAGAGACAAAGCATATGCTTGATATCGTTGCTGCAATCACTGCTGAGGGATATGCAGCCGAAGACCCAGCTCTAGCTCCTTCGCAGCAAACCCCCAGCAAACCTACTCTCGCTAGTCCTAAAGGACCCAACAAGAGAAAATGGAGTACTTTTAGAGGCGTTGCGGCAACAGACACACCAGAACAAAAAAGGACCAGATCTGTTTCGTCCAGGTAGGCTACACCCACTGCAACTCCTCCCATTGGCCCTTTGTAGAGAAAGAAAAAGACGTTGCCAGCTACCTCATCGCAAGAATCTCCTAAGGACCGGCTGCGGAGCGCATCCAAAAAGCGGTGAATTGGCTACACCTTGTTGCAGCAATGCCCCAGCAATAGGGGAGTACCCCTTATCCTCCAGTTTATTTTACTTATCTTTGCACAACTTTTCTTTCATTCAAATTTACTTGTCTGATTCATTCTACTAGTCCTGTTGTTTTGTGTATGCATGTGTTAGTGAAAGTGTTTTTATTTTCTGTGCTTGTGAAAGTGTTTTGGGGGTTGTGCTATCATATAGTGTGTTATTGAGTGTACTGCATGTGTTGTGGTGTTGTTTGTTAAGTGAATCTATGTTATCTACTACTTGTGTATGGATTTGAAAACCTAATAAAGAGAAATTGAGTGTTACTCAGTATGTATGAGAATGCCCAGTAGGGATAGTTATAGATGGAGGTTGAAATTCTGTCCTGACACTTAGACTTTGGTTGAGATTCATGGAAATGCTGCAGCAGAATCAAGAAAACTACAAAGAGTACAAAATATCTCAAGTTTGGGGGAAATTTTTGTGTTGAACTATACTTATTTTGTAATAAAGTCTGCTCCAATGGCTTAAGTGGCTGAGTAACCAGGGCTGAATATGAACCCCATATGCAGACTTGAGTTAAATAAATAAATAAATAAATATATATATATATAAAATCCTCTGTCTAGGAGATTGAATAGCCATGTCTGTTCATGAGCCCCATGTTCAGCATTGAGTTAAATATATCTTTAAATAAGATTATGTTAGGACCATTACTGCAGCAACTCTGACATGTACTTTAAGTGAGTAGTTCGGTGTCATCATTACAAGTGATATTGCATTGAAGGCATTAACATGAAAGCTCAATATTGCATTGAAGGGATTAAATGAAAAAAATAAAAATAAATAAAAAAATAATTATGTTTGTTGTGGCACAATTTTAGTTTATTTGTGAATTCTGCTCCCCCATATGTGAATATATTTGTGTCCTACCTCTGAATTATATGCAATATCTCAGTAATGTTGTAGCACCTCTGGAATTTGATCAAAGTGGCACACACACATTTTGGACAGAATGCAGCTTAAGTCTAGAATTGAACTGCAATGGCTATTTTGCATGATTAAGAGTGTGATTTAAGGATGGAAGAATCCTTGCAACTTTGATGATAGAGCTGAGCTATTTGTTGCATGATTGGGTGATTGAAGTATTAACATTGTTGTCATTACTTGAGGACAAGTGATAGTTTAAGTTTAAGGGTGTGCTAACTCTATGAAATAAGAGTTATCATGGCACTTTTAAACTTAAATCAATATTACTTAGAGAGCAAATGATGTGTTTCTATTGCATTTTTGTTACATTTTGCATAAACATTCATTTTAGTTTAGTCTTAATAAATTTTGTTTGATGTAGAATAATTCATGCTTAGATTGTGCACATAATTGTAGTTGTCCAGAGCTCATATTTCAAGGAAGGAATGTTGATGCAAAAGGTTTGCAAAAATAAGGAATGAACATGGTTACAAAAGAATTGAAACAAATCTGGAACAATGTAGTTGCTGTAGCCGTTGCTGTAGGAATCCTGGAACAACGACAGAGAAAATTTCACGCGGGATACTTGTAGAACCGCGATTTGCAGTTTTCTAATATGACTTATATGCACCTTAGGCTTCTGTTTACCCTAATTTTCAATTATAAAAGGAGCACGCATCATATGGAAATGTGGCAATGAATTAACATCAAAAAAATCAAGAGAAAAAGAAGGAAGAAGCAGAATTCAAGGAAGAACAAGTCTGCACCATTGAAGAAATCTAGAGAACTATTTGGATTCAATTTTCATCATTCTTTGCTTCTTTCCTTATTTATTCTCTTATTGAGACGATGTATTTCATGGATGATATTTTGCTGTTAGTTTTTCTTTTACGAGTTCTGAACTAAATTTGATTGTACTTGAGTGACAATCTTAATGGGTTCTTGACTGTTCTTATGAGTTGCTGCACGATTGCTGTAGCATTTTGCTCTAATAGCTTATATTACAATCATTATTTTGGTTGACCTCCCATTTAATGGTTCAAGTTACGAGAGAGCCGCAAAAGGGCCTGCCTTGGTGGAAATTATGAGAGTAATACTTGATCTTAATTTAAGTTTCCTGGATTGAGTACTGGCTATGTGTTTACACTTACAGGAGGTGTCGTAAGCTAGGAATGGAATGGAACCTCGACCCAATGCTTATTGAAAGCACGAACCTTGGTATGTGAAGATGCCACAATCAGCTATGGATGGTCTGATTGATAAGTTAAGAATTTGAATGCCACAAAAATCCAATAAGTTCAAAGAGTTCGTAAAGAACCAAAGAGAATTAACTCTCTCACCAATTGCATTAAAAAAAAACTTCTTTTTTGTTTTTGAGTATGAGTACTTTTATATAAGGTTGGTTACAAGAATTTTTGGAAATAAATCCTAACCCAAAAATCAAATATGAATCTAAATCAAATCAGAATCCTAATCTAAGTAAATAGGAAAGAATTTAAACTAAATCAAGATCCTAATTGTCTTAAATGTCTTACTTTAATTAAATGGAAACTAGGCGATTAAAATAGAAATAACTAATTTGATTCCCTAATAGACTCCTCAAGAAACGGGAAAGTATCTGAAAAAGGAAAATAATATATTTTCCCGCCATAATGTTTAAGCCAACTCCTTATTTCATGGAAGTGAGTATTTGGAAACTTCAAGAGTCTGAATCATACATTTATCATGTGCGATTCCTTCAATGGGCCTTCACGAAATTGATTGAGCCCAAGTTACTTGAATCAATCCATTAAGCGCTTCTTTGAATTTCTTTGCTCGAGCTCTTGTAACGGGTCCGACAGGAACTTGAATAGGATCTGAATATGCCTCATCCCATGTGTTTGTGATAGTTTTATCCTTATATCATCTAGAGAAAATATATCAAAGACGTTTCCCTCATGTTTTATAACCCATCCAAACCACCCTGAAATCTAGTAAGTGTCAAATTTATTATCATTTTACAAAATGTTCCTTCATGGATGTAAATCTTAAATATTTTATGTAACAAAAGTTTAATGTTGTAATATTCCATTGATTTTTTAGAACACTCCACACATGAATGGTCTAAGTTCACATTGATTTGAAAGAATACGTGAACCTAAGTGTTAAGACACATCGATTCTACAGAACGCCGAGAATTAACTAAACTCAAAAAGTCACACAGAGCTTTTAAAACTGAAAATATAATTGAACTCAAATCTACAGTTTATTGCAAGGAATAATCAATAACGAAATAACCAAATCATACTTGTAAAAAGTTACAAAAGACACTTATTTATACTAACTATGACTTATTTTAATTTGATTAGAAAACATGTTTTAATAGGACTTATATCTAAATTAGGAATAGAACTTAAATAAGTAACGCCTAAACAATAAAACTTAACTCTAAATAGCAACCAAATGAAACTAAAATACAAATTAATTAAAATATTCATGAATATTATAAATTTCAATATAATTAGGATTTCTTCAATTTTTTGCTTTGCATCATTCCCATTGTGGTGGAGAAAATTCTTTGTTATAATTCTTTGTTATAATCTCTATGATTATCTTCACATCTATTAGGATTAATTTTTTAAAATAGATCCTTGATGTCCATCCAATCACTCCAATAGTGTAAAATGAATTCTTTTTTCAACAAGTTCTCTAACATTACCTTCTCGTACTTTTGCTTTGAACTTCAACATAGTTGAGGACAATAATTTCTTTTCATAATCTACTGACTATTGAAAGATAACACAACAACTCTTTTTGTCTTCTTTAGCCAAATCAAGAGAACCATATGAGATTATATCAAAAAGTACATCTCTTCACTCTACAAGATCATAAGATGTATCAATAGTTACCGCCACTTGCTCAACAATATCAACATAATCCTCAAATTTTGCCGGTTGATTTGAATTAGTTAGAGGATCTTGAGAAATTTAGGTTAATGCAAATGGCCAATCAATATGCTCATTGGATGAAGTAACATTGACAAAGCAAAGTCATAGTTTACCTTAATAATATTATATTTATAATTGCATCATCACAAACAACTTCAAGTCCTGATTTCATTAAGTCCATGTTGACCATCTCTCCGACCAGTTGACCATCTCTACTTTATGTGTATGATTTACTATTTTGTAGTTTCTCTAAATCTTGATCAATCAATCGCTAAGCCCTCAACAATCTTGTCAAAATACCTTCTTTGAAGATAAATCTTCGTGATGATGTTGTGGTTTCATGATTTAGAATATTTTTTTGGCATATTTTTAAGTTTTTTATGAGATTAGAAAATAAATAAGTAAAAGATAGGATTACCGGTTATGGTAATAAAAAATTGGATAAGGATAGGGTGGATCTAGAAGATCTGACGATGGTAAGTGTGATGGTGGTGGGCGTTTGTCTAAAAAAGTGGTAGTTTGATCGAAAGTTTGAGACAAGTAACAACGGTTTGTGTTGGCTTTGATTCCGGTGATCGGTGCATCAATCGACAGTGGTGAATAGTTAGAAAGGATGTACTTATGGAGAGGAGTTGATTGATAGTGGTAGTGTATAGTGGAGGCGAACGGTTAAATTGAGTGAATGAAAGCTATGGCGGTGTATGGATTTTAATCATTTTGTTGGTGATTTAGTGGCGAAAGGTTACATTCATGGTTAATTTTAGTGGTCAGCTTCTTTTAACTATCGTGGTGGTGGTTGATCAACAGAAAAAGAGCTAGACTAATGGCATGGAGACTGTGCATGGCAGCTTTTGTGGTGATTATGGTGTACTGTTTTTGTTTTTCAAATTGTCTATCTTTTTTAAAGCCAAACCAGATTAAGGATTAAAAAAAGAGAAATGGTAGGTGTTCAAGCTGAAATTGATGCAGTGGAAGTTTAATGTTCTTGAAAACATCAAAATTTACAGTTTGCATTCATTCAAAAAAATATTGTGAATTTAAGGGGTTAAGAATTAACTAAACTGAAAAACTCACATAGAACTTTCAGAACTAAAAATATTATTGAACTTAAATCTATAATTTTTTTTAAATAACTAATGACAAAATAATCAAGGATTACTTGTAAAAGCTACAATAAAACTAACACAATGTTTGGTACTAGTGAACTTGGCAACATTTTGATAATAAAATGGGTAATATTATGTGTATTTACAACTTTTCTTTTTAATTTCAAACGTTCCCCATAATTTTCATTTTTTCATTCAGTCAATTTTATAAATGGTATATAAGTCATTTTTACTTTCTTCATATCCCAAAATATTTAAGCTTTACCATCACCAAGAATAAAATTGTAAAATGATAAATAAAGTTGACATTTAAGAGAAATTAGGGCAGTTTGGATGAGTTTTAAAATACTATGGGTGTCTCACTTACTTTTTGCAAAGAATACAATGTTGAAAACAAATATACAACAAAGAGCTTCTGTGTAATTTTGAAAATACAAGGGTAACTTGATATTTGTAGAGATGGCCAATGGGTTGGACATCACGTGTCCGTACAGCATGGCATGACATGAGAACGTATTGGTGGGGCACACGGCACAGCATGGTACGAACGTGGGCCTTAAAAGGACGGCACGATAAAAAAAACCCGTAATAAGCACGTTTTATTTTTGAATGAAAGTAAATTTAAAATTTTATAAATTTACAAATAACTAGAAATTGAATTTTTTTAAATTAAATTAATTCTTAGTTTTAAAAAATTACTATAATTGATTTGTATTTATAATTTACTGAATAAATAATTGATATCATGATTTTAATTAATAAAATTATAAATATCATAGTTTTATAAATTTGCATTAATATTATTGTGAACTATGATTTATCACTCTATGTAAGTCCAAGTTAACAATTAAGTTAACCCTTAAGAAAATTTATTATTATTGTTGTTGTTAAGTATTAAAAAAATTCTAATATCATAAGTCAAACTTAGTAATCAATATTACATTTCTTACTATTATTAGTTTATTATTATTAAATATAGACTTGAGTTTTGAATTTTTAATTCTATTAAATTTAAATAAAGGTATAAACCTAAGAAAAGTACATAGACTTAAAAAAATTACGCCAATAGTTTAGCATGCGCTCTTAAAAAATTTAAAAAAAAGAAAAAAAAATTATTGGGCTTTTTTTCTTAGGCATGACATGGCACGACCCACAGCAAGGCACGTGTGGACACGACATGAATGAATACGGCACGTGTACTGGGCCAGGTTTAAGTAAAAAAATTTAAGCACAGCACGGCTCGAGCACGAGCACGCAGGGACCTTGCTTCCATTGGCCATCTCTAGATATTTGGATCAAGCTATAGGGATTAAAGTAGCATTTTTACCTTTTATGTTGATCAACTTGCTAGGCTTATATGCCTAGGGCAGGAATTTTCATGGAATCAAGGCCAAATGAATGGCACGTACGTGTTCCAAGTATTTGGCCATGATCTGAGTACAAAAGCATAGTATCTTCATGCTCATGTGGTTGGAAAAGCCTTCAATTAAAGAAAAGAGAAAAACAAACAGAAAGTGACCAAAAAGAGGTTGTAAGTGGTAGCATGTCAAAAACACTAGAAAGAAGAAAGATAAGAAAAAGCGTTAATATTTACAAAAAAAGAAAAAAGCTTCCAGGAATTGACGCACACTTTTGCAGAAGAAGGATCGAAAGAAGAGGGATTTGTTATGTACGTGTATTATATAATGAAAAATAATTAATATTTTTTCTTGTGCTATGAAAAAAGAAAATATATTATTAATGAAGAAAAAAGTTAGTCCCAACAAACCCTAATCATGAATGGAAATGTTGAAGAGCTTGGGCCCTTCAATTTGGGCATCTTTTGATCAGAAATTTCTGCAAAAGTTGAGTAGTGATGGCTCCGGAAACAAACCATGTGAGTGGGGAAATTTATCTTTAAATCCAAAAAGAGAAGTTTGCCGGTGCAAGTCCAAAAGTCAAAACGCATCAAATCTCAAAGATCAAAAGTCTCTTCTTTTTATAAAAGAACCAACGAGCAATCATATATTTTAGCCTTTCATTTTACGTAAGCAGTAAAACACAAGTTGGAACTCCCAGGCCCCACAAACCCCCCTTGATGGTTTTGTTAGCTTGCTGTAAAGACGACCCTACTTGCAACTCAAATTCATTATCAGCTAATTAAGTTCCAACCTCATTATTGAAGAATTAAAGAAGTTGCTACAGTACTTTATTCTTATTCTTAATCTTCTTATGGCCTTGTAACAAGTTTTATAAATTTGCATTAATATTATTGTGAACTATGATTTATCACTCTATGTAAGTCCAAGTTAACAATTAAGTTAACCCTTAAGAAAATTTATTATTATTGTTGTTGTTAAGTATTAAAAAAATTCTAATATCATAAGTCAAACTTAGTAATCAATATTACATTTCTTACTATTATTAGTTTATTATTATTAAATATAGACTTGAGTTTTGAATTTTTAATTCTATTAAATTTAAATAAAGGTATAAACCTAAGAAAAGTACATAGACTTAAAAAAATTACGCCAATAGTTTAGCATGCGCTCTTAAAAAATTTAAAAAAAAGAAAAAAAAATTATTGGGCTTTTTTTCTTAGGCATGACATGGCACGACCCACAGCAAGGCACGTGTGGACACGACATGAATGAATACGGCACGTGTACTGGGCCAGGTTTAAGTAAAAAAATTTAAGCACAGCACGGCTCGAGCACGAGCACGCAGGGACCTTGCTTCCATTGGCCATCTCTAGATATTTGGATCAAGCTATAGGGATTAAAGTAGCATTTTTACCTTTTATGTTGATCAACTTGCTAGGCTTATATGCCTAGGGCAGGAATTTTCATGGAATCAAGGCCAAATGAATGGCACGTACGTGTTCCAAGTATTTGGCCATGATCTGAGTACAAAAGCATAGTATCTTCATGCTCATGTGGTTGGAAAAGCCTTCAATTAAAGAAAAGAGAAAAACAAACAGAAAGTGACCAAAAAGAGGTTGTAAGTGGTAGCATGTCAAAAACACTAGAAAGAAGAAAGATAAGAAAAAGCGTTAATATTTACAAAAAAAGAAAAAAGCTTCCAGGAATTGACGCACACTTTTGCAGAAGAAGGATCGAAAGAAGAGGGATTTGTTATGTACGTGTATTATATAATGAAAAATAATTAATATTTTTTCTTGTGCTATGAAAAAAGAAAATATATTATTAATGAAGAAAAAAGTTAGTCCCAACAAACCCTAATCATGAATGGAAATGTTGAAGAGCTTGGGCCCTTCAATTTGGGCATCTTTTGATCAGAAATTTCTGCAAAAGTTGAGTAGTGATGGCTCCGGAAACAAACCATGTGAGTGGGGAAATTTATCTTTAAATCCAAAAAGAGAAGTTTGCCGGTGCAAGTCCAAAAGTCAAAACGCATCAAATCTCAAAGATCAAAAGTCTCTTCTTTTTATAAAAGAACCAACGAGCAATCATATATTTTAGCCTTTCATTTTACGTAAGCAGTAAAACACAAGTTGGAACTCCCAGGCCCCACAAACCCCCCTTGATGGTTTTGTTAGCTTGCTGTAAAGACGACCCTACTTGCAACTCAAATTCATTATCAGCTAATTAAGTTCCAACCTCATTATTGAAGAATTAAAGAAGTTGCTACAGTACTTTATTCTTATTCTTAATCTTCTTATGGCCTTGTAACATATAAATGTACGTGATATAAAATTTGAAGAAAGAAGCTGTTCGTAGAAACTCCTACTGAAATTCTAAAATGCAAACTAGATAATAAGTGAAAGTTTGTGTGCACTCTTTTCCTACCATGTGTTAGTTTTATTACATTATTTCTACATTCATTAAGGATCCGTTTGGGGCACTCGATCCTGTCTTTTAGAATGTATGGGGGACTCTAAATTAGAGTGATATAGTTATTCTATCCATTCAATTATTAAAAAAAAATTTACTTCTACTCAATTATGTGAGCCCCAACACAAGTGCTCGAACTAGAGCCCTTAGCGCCCAAATTGAGATGAACACACAAAATGAGTAAACGTGCTCTATCAATAAAAACAATAAATAAATAAATGAACAAACATGCATGGGGCAACATGCGTAAATTGGTCGAGGCAGTCCAAGTCTAATTTGAAAACTTTTGGCCCATTCATGCTCGGTGTTGAGCCAGGCTCAGTCTTGAGAGGTTGGTTGCGCAGAGCACTAGCAATTAGCGTATTAAACTAAAATTTTATTTTTTTAAAAAATTATTTACTTACCCTCAGTTTGATTGCTTATGTACTAAATTTTTTTACAATTTTTTTTTATATAATTTATTGCGTTTCCATGCAGATTTTTTTATTATGGTAGTGAAAATTAGAGATGACAAAATTTTCTATGAGTTTGGGCCTCCATGGTTCCCCACTCCAATTAGGGTGAATTTTTAATACTTTTTAGACAATGGAATGGGAAATGGAAGAAAAATAATCCCCAACTTCTTTATATGGTGGGGTTTGGTCTTGTACTTCCCATCCCGCACTACCCTCACCCCAATCCCCATTACATATAAATATTTTTTAATTTTTATTTAATAAAAATATGACTAAAAGAAAACCGTATAATATAATTCTTATTCAACCCCAAAATATAGTTATATTTTATTTTCTCTCTTAAAGTGTTGCTCTCTTCAAACATTTTCAATTTTGATATCTTTTCAAGATATTATTTTGAAATTTTAGATTTTTGAAATTTTTTAATATGGTAAAGATTTTATTTAATTCTTTAATTTTTAATTTATTGAAATATATATTTATAACTACTATAAAATAATTAAATAATGAGGTGAGGATGGGGAAATCATTCCCCACGTGTGGATTCCCCGTCCTTGCCCCATTAAATTTATTGGGAAAGGGGTGGGGGAATGTAAATGAAATTTTTAATGGGGTGGGGAATGGGTTAGGTCTCCCCACTCCCACCCCACCCAATTGCAATCCCTAGTCAAAATTTGAACTTGTCACAAATTTGATAAGATTTTTACAAAGGTAGGCCCTTTTTGTGCTCTAAAAATATTATTCTAAACACCTTATTACTTTGTACACTCATAACTAAATTTAAAAAATTAATTTTTACTCTATACACTCATTAAATTGTAAAAAATATCTATTTAGATTAACAATCTTTTTTTTTTCTCTATGCACTCATAAAACTATTGAAACTATTCAACATACCAGTCTGCTGGTGAAGATAATCAAGTTAATATTACATAGAGATTTATATGTTTAAGCATTAATTTTTCTTCCCAAAATGAAAAGTAATAAAGCCAAAGCTAATCATGAATGGATTAATTAGGGCATCGGAGGAGCTTAATTTCTGCCATTTTTTATAAGGAAAAACTCGTCTTGGTATATTTCCGCCGAACGTCGAAGCCGTTGATATGTAAGGAGCTATTTGAGCAGTGTGATTCTTTGCTCACCAAGTCTTAATGTGCGGCTAGAAAACAGTTTTAAAAAAATTAATTTCAAATAATTTTTTTCTAGCATTATTATTATTATTATTATTATTATTATTATTATTTTGAAGAATCAAAAGGGGATCATTAGGGTTTAAAGATGGAGATGGGTAAAATCTTCTCGTTTCCAGTTGGAAATCAAAAAGGGATAATTATAAAGTGAACAGGTGTACAATATGAATATTCAAAGTAATTATATTATATTGGCTGATAAAAGATTATCCTTCAAAATAACATTTCGAGTGCAAATAACTCCGCTCTTTTACAAATTTACACCAAACATTTAATTGAGATCATTTATATTGAAAATAAAGATATTCTATGATTTTTAACTACAACCAAACAAAGTCACTGGCTACCAGATCTGTGTTCTAAAAGATCAATAAAAATAGCAAAGACCTTATTAGGCTCTAATTAGTCTTGTGATAGTTAAAATTTCTGTCCTAGGTATCCTTGCAATAACATTTTAAGTAGGGATGATAATTGTACTTGCAATTCTGCCCAAACCTGTCCGCTACAGATAATTTTGCAGGTTGCAGGCGGGTTTGGTATTACAAATTGAAACCTGCACTTGAATGTGGGTGGGTTTGGTATTAGCTCAATATCCAACGAATACCTGCATGGATATCCGCCAGACCTGTAATTTTTTTTAATATTTTTAATTTAATTTTAATTATTTAAATCTAAAAAATAAATAAAGAAAATAATGCAATTATGCAAAATGCCAAATAACCAAAATGCAAGTAGCATACGTGGCCCTAATAGTCATAACCTAAACAAAACTAAAGGGATTTCAACTTGAGCCGTGCACCCATCTCTCATCTCTATCTTCATTCTTCACTTCTTTAGTCGTGAGCTTATGACAGTGAGCTAGCGCCCAACTTCCTTTACTGCTAACAAATTCTCCTAATAAATATTAATTCACATAAAGTAGGAAATAGCAAATTCTTCTAATAAAGTAGGAAATATCAAATTATCCGAAGACGAAGATATTGTTGATGAGGTAAAAAAAGAACTAAGTTTCCAATTCTTTAACTTAATTTATGGATTATTATATACTCATTTTAATTTTGTATGGACTATTTTTCTTTAACTGAATGCATGAATTATTTCATTATTATAATTTTTTCTTTGGAATAATATTTGAAAAGTATTATTCTTTGGAAAATATTAATTTTAATCATTATTGTAGGCATCATGTTGGATGGGTGCTAATGGTGGTGAATGAAATGAAAATATTCTCTTGGAGATTGTGTTAAATGATAATATGAAATGTAATTTTTATTTTTAATACTAGTTTGTATTTTTTTTAATGGATTTGTGTATTTCATACTTAAATTTGAGAAATTGTATTGAATTGATGTTGAAATTTTAATTTTCTATTTACATTGATTAAATTTAGAATTGAGTATGTTATGTGGAATTTTAGATTATTAATATAAAATTACATATTAAACATTTGTGATTTTAAATGTAAGAACCCGCAAAAAATCCATCGGGTACCATTGTGGGTTTGGTAATTGTCAAAACCTATAGCGGGTGGGTTTTTAGATAAGGGAAGATGCTTTATCTCTTTGGCAAAGGAAACTTGTCATCTTGTAAGAACATGTTTAAGGGTTGATAGTCAATGACTAATCACTTTTTTCCCCTAACAAGTTCCGAACGTTTTTCCACAAAAACGCTTGACAAACCCATTGAGAATTTGTTGGTTCGATAAGTCCTTGGGCCAAGAGTTGTGAACATTCCTTTTGGGCTAAGGCTAAGTCAGATGGGCTCATTCCTAGATGAGTAACCTTAGTAGGATTAATGTCTTCATTCAGTTTGAAAGGTAATTGAATAAAGAAAGACTTGTTTTTCCACAAAGGATTTGGGTGGATGAAGTCAGAATGAAATTTTGGATAGTATTTTAGGAGATTGGTTGAGATATCTTGGTAAGATGGTGGAGATTCGGACAGACTGTAGAGTTTAAGGATCTCTGTGAAAGATTTGAACATGGATCTGACCCTGATTCCATTAGAAAGAATTTGAAGATGTTTTTTTCTAGTGGATGATGTCAAATCCTAATAAAATATCCTTATTATGGAGTTTTGAACCAATGATTTTTTTCTAAATAACACAATTTGGGAAGATTTGAATACCAATAAGATTTTTGGTAATCAATTCTGTGGTAAACATTTTTCCATCAGCTGCTCTGAAATGTTTTGTATGAGGTTTCCAGTTTTAAGTTGGAAGAATGTATGAATTCAACATGCTTTTTTGGGCACCAGTATCTAGAAATCCTATTGCTGGTATGGGTTGTTAAAACTTTGAAGGTAAGATTTGGACTTTAATGGGGGGAATTGGAATGGGTGTTTAGGGACAACGATTGTTGATGAAAAATAGATTGAAACTCATCATTTTCTAAATCATCAGATGAGTTTTCCAGTGCGAACATTGTTTCATCAGTAGGGTCTTCTTGTTCTGAGAAGTAAGATTCTACTTCTTCATTTTCAGCAGAATACTCAGTAATAACTTGTAAATGCTTTACCAATCTGATTTCCTTTTCTTTTTTGTTTGGACAATCCTTTGCATAGTGGCCTTTTGCCCCGCAAATAAAGCATCTGCTAGATTTTTTCCTGCCCTGTTCTTTGGAAGAGAAAGATTTTTTTCTAAAAAATCTGTATGGTTTCTTCCATTTCCTAGACTTTGGTTTAGAAAAGGAAGTTGGATGTCTGATCTTCTTGAAATGCCTTTTCCGTGGATGACTGCAGTCACAATCTTTTTTATCTTTGCAATTGATCTGCAAGTAGGGTTTCTTACAGGCGCTTCTGAAAGGCTCTTTGTCTTTTACCAGTTCTTTAAAGAATTGTTTTTGCTCAAAATTTTTTTCCAAACATCCCTTAGCTATCTGAAAGATTTTTCCCAATAAGTTGTCGTTGGATTTCTGGTTGCAATTTCGTAGGTAAAGAAGCCAGAAACACATGCTTCTGATCATTGAATCCATTAAGATTGTAGAACAGGATTGCATTCTTTTGTAATGGAAATCAAGATCTTTAGTATTCAAAGAACAACACTTCATGTTGAGATAGTCTCTTCTTACTGCTTCAAAAACTACAGATGGTTCTCCAATAAACTGTTGATGCAGAATAATAAGAGCACTAGAGACGTTTGGCAATTGCACAAACTGTAATTGTCTGTAGGGGCCAAGATTGTCACACCAGTCTCTCAGAGATCCCGTGAAATGGGTGACAAACTCTTTGAGGACTGATTCTATGGTTGCACTTGATCTTATCATCTGGAGATCTACTCAGGCTGACATTTCAGATAACTTCTCTCTCTATTTGACTGTGAGAATGTCATCAAACGTAAACCATGGACTGTTCGATGGTTTGTATGTATTTTGAGCTTGAGGCTGAGGTGGTTGATTAGTTGAGGATTCAGCTGGCTCATCAATGTCTGAGGGTATTTCAAAGTATGATTCTGGTTGGGATGGTTGTGCTTGTTCAAGTATGTTTCTTCAAGTTGTGCCATCAAAAGTTTATTAATATCTGCATAAGCACCTTCTGAATCAATGGTTGAAGGTGAAGATTTTGTACCAGATTCTATCACAGAAGTATCAGTTTCTGTGGAATCAATGGAAACTTCAATGTGATGGGAAACATATTGATGCATGGGTTCTTTATCCTTGGATTGAGATGGTTGTGAGGTAAAAACAGGAGTATGTTCTGGAGAATCTTGTTGTTGTGTGGTAGTGGAGATTGGTTGATGAATTTGATAGGTCTTGGTTGGGGCTTAGGTTTTGGTTTTGGCTGAGGTGGTTGTGGCATATTTTTGAAAAGAGTATGTGTCATTCCAAATAGTTTGGAAGGATCATACGGTTTCATTGGGGCAAGTATGGGATTGAATGGATGGTAAGTTGGACTGATTGTAGGTATGGGAGGTGATTTGGTGAAGAGTGTAGGCCTGTATTTTTCAGATTCAATCTGATCAAGCTCTGCCTTTAGCTGTCTGATTTCTTTCTCCTTTTGGTCAAACTCTGGGCCATAGTATCTTTGACTAAGCATAACTCTTAAGTCTGAATCAAGTTTAAAGATTTGGGATTGTAAATTTTGATAGATCTGCTGCATTTGCAAGGTTATTGAGTCAACCTTGGTTTCGATCTGGTCAATTCGTAAACTGATCTTATCAACCCTTTTGTTGATGTCTACCAATGTATCAGTTTGTGCTCTGGCATTCTGTGTTTGCTAGTTGAGGACTGATTCAAATGGTTTAGGTTCTTCTAGATGACCAGCAGAGATTATGGTTGAAGGAATGAAAGGTTTTGTCGCGACCTTTTTTTGTGAATCGTATTGGGCTTCTAAGGATGGGAAATTCAAAGAATAGTCTTAGGATGATGAAGAAAACATCATGCATGCAATGGGTTGAGGAGTAGAGGTCTGATGTAGATTTGGTGAAAAGGTTTCAGGTTTGCAATGTTTTGTAATCCATTTAAGTTCTTTTTGTATATGGGTAATGGAGCTGGTGGAGGTGGAGGTTCATATGGCGGTTTTGCTTCTGTGTGGTTACAAGGAGAATGAGTTTTCTTTTTTGGTTTTCTTTTCCTTTTGGAGTCTTGATCGTCCTCTTCCCAATCATCCCAACAGGGACAATTTGGGTCACACCTTCCAGATCCTGGAGTATCCTATAGAAAGTGTCTGTTTAACTTCGCAGGGTATATTGAGTACCCTTTGGAGTTAAATCCTGTTATTGGCATATTTTTTTGGGATGTTTGAACAGCCGTAATCATTGAAGAATAAATGAATGATAACCTTGGAGGCTCTTGAGGAGCACTAGGTTTTGGCTGAGAGGTACTTGGTGGAGACCGAAAAGTCATTATGACAGTACCATTTAGCCTTCTTTCAAACATATTTTCTGATGTCTAAATGGGGACTGTATTGTTATGGAACTTCTCATAATTTGAAATCCATTCCTGATAAGTGCATATTTTTCATATATTTTCATATATTTTGTTATTAATTTCTCCATCTTTTTCTTGTTTTGATCTTAAATATTCTAGTTATTTTAGTTAATTTTTAATTGAATAGGGAATTAATTAATATACATATTTTACCCTTTATTATATATTTGCTAGTTATTTTTATTTATTATTTTTAATTAATTGTATTATTTTATTGAATAGGGAATTAGTTGGAGATTGTGGATAAAAAGGACATGAAGAAGTTCAAATTGAAAAGGAATAAAAGTTCAAATTGGAAAAGGATTTCAATTAGAATTGAAAAATGATTTCTTTAGACTTGTTGGAGAAGAATTCGGTCAACTAGCATTATAAAAGGAGAGCTGCCAGAGAGCGAGAGGGGAGTGTGCAGACGCAATTCGGGCAGAGAAAAAAATCAACAGCCGCTTGAATTAATCTTCATGATTGGTTTTGTCAATTCTCTTATTTCCAATTCAATTATGTTAGGCTAAATTTTTATTTGGTTGAGGGTGAATTCAAAACCCTAAACATG
>MKYO02000238.1:243354-283783 GCA_002013955.2 Citrus medica
TGTTTAATGCTTCCATTATCTTAAATTTAAAGAGCTTGTTTTAAATTATTTAATAGTTAGAGATTAGGTGAAGAGCTTGTTTTGCCTAACGACACACTAAGGAAAAAATGAGACTAACAGAGCTTATTGTTGTCTACGGTTGATAGTTTCAATATAAATTGATGATAGAATTGATAGATTATGTGCATGTTTGGTGGTGGCGAATGATCCTTTAACCAAAGTTTTCATCATCATTATTTTTTCTCCTTTAATTAGAGTTTTTATTAAATTCTTGTTCGTAGTTTTAATTTCTTTATTTCTCACTATTTAGTTAAAAATTCATAAACCCCCTTTTTATTTATAATTGACATTTTCTTTAGTTAGATTAATTTCTATTATTACTACTATTATTTTATTTTAAATCTTGCTTTAGAGTTGATAAATAAATATAACTAGCATAGTCTATGTGGGATCAATCCTTACTTGCTCTGTACTAATTATTTATATTAGTGGTAAGGTTTTAAATTTGGTGCACCTTAACGACACTACCAATTCCAGAGGCATGAGTTTTATGAGTTCAAGGTGAAGGATTTGTTTGGGGATGCTAACACCATAAGAGCATCAGAGTGGTTGTCAGGTGTGGGAAGATCTAAGGCATGATTTTGAAGCCTATAGACCAACGGATGGTGTAAGGCAGTCATTTTTGCTGAGGAGATTTGTTCTGCTCCTTGAATTTGAACTTGAACTTTCAAGGCAGTTGACAGGTTGGTATCTTGGAGAGATATATTAAAATTGGGGTAGAAAGTGAGAAGAACACTTCCTGCATGTAAAGTGGTCAGGACAGTACCAATTACTGCATCCTAATACTGTTTGAATCTGGTGTCAAGCATAGCAATTTTGGCTGTAACAGGTAATCATTTTCTTCCATGTAAGGTAAGGATTAATCTTACTCCCCCAAGATGGAGATGAGTATAACCCTCCTTTTTCCAGTTGGAAATCAATTCTGGAGGTATTTCCAAAGTAACATATTGCTTAGCTGTGGTAGCTTGAAGAGTGCACTGATCTAGTCTAGAGGACTGGATGTATTCTTTTGGATGAGGTCTTTTAGTAGAGATAAGGGTTCTTATACTTCTAGTAAAAGAGTTTCCTCTCTTGTAGAGCTGATAATGACTAAGAAGAGGGAATGAAGATTCTATTTTATTGGCAGTTTGTTTGGTGCAAGATTTGGGTAAGGACAGAGTAGAAGAAAGGGAGATTGGAGTGATCGTAGAAGTATAAGCGTCATTAGATGAAGTAGATGCCATGAGTGAAAATTTCTGTCTGATTTCTGAAGCCTAACTATTTTTCAAAGAAATAGGGAAGACTCTTATCATACCACTTTTGTAAGTTTGTGGCTCTGATACCAGAATAGGCAACGAAGTACGTGGCATTGTTAGACCAAAGCAATGACGAAAAGATCGTCCTTTGGATGCTTGGGTTTCCAGCCGATATATTTAGATGGAAAAACAGAAAACTTAAAACATTTTCATTTGAGGTTATTCAACCCGAAACAGACTCTTTTGTCTTAAAATAGGGTACCAAACCAGATAAAAATCTTTAAAAGTTTTCTGATTTGTAGGATCCTTATGAAAGGCAAGTGCAGATCATACTTCCTTAATTTCAAAATGAACAGATTTAAATCTTCCCGTTTACTTTTAGAATGTTAGAACTTTAGTAATAGAGAGAAGAAAGAAAGTTTAGAACTTCATGTTTAGGAAACACACGCTTTTATTTCTTTATCTCCGATTCTGATTTACAAAGGAAGAGATCATCCTATATATAGGACCCTTATCAAGATACTGTAATAAAAGAAAACTTTAATAATTAAAGCATGACTTAGCATACTTTAATAATTACACACGACAAACTTATAGCTATGGGGACGAAAGATTCATGTAATCTTCGTCAGAGGAGCTATCTGTGTCGTCTTTTGCTAACTTTTTCTTTGGATGCTTGCAGGTGGGACCACATGGTGGCCATGGGCAATATTGTGCTGTTGGACAATGAGAGGGGAATGTCACCATCTGATTGGTTGGTTGAACTTTAGGTGGACAAGTGCTGGTACTAGCTCTGGATAATGAAGGTTCTTCCAGTTGCGATGGATCTTGGAGCTGTCGGAGATGCTGGCTTAAGGGTATGAAGTCAGTCCAAGGGTTTTGGTTTTCTTCTTTGATGATGATACCTGTGGGTTTTGGTTTTTAAATGGACGAAGGAGTTGGAATCATAATGATGTCATGTTGTGGACCTAAAGACATATGGAATATGTCTTTATGTGGTTCAGGTTGGTGATTGAGGTGGCAAAGGAAATTCTGAAGGTTTTTTTGGATGTTATTGTCTTGTTCAAGGATTGCTGGGTGTGGTGTTGTGAACCATGCGAACACTTGGTCTTGAGTCCAAAAAGAGTTGGTGTTTGGATCCTGGAAATATGGCATGTGGATAATGAACACTGTGGTGAACATATTTTCTTCTGATTCAGGCATTGGATCAAGGTTGTAGACCGTGGATAGTTGCTGTAACTTTCTTCTCCACCGGGGAAATGGAGAGAACCACTCAAGAAGGGTCCAGGTCAATGAGGTTGATTTGTCAAGATTCATGAGATGATTCAGGGTAGTTCTGACATGGAGAATTAACTTTGTGGCGTAAAGAACAGTTAGGCACTAGATGTACCATAACTCATCTTCAGTCACATCTCTGAAAGGGTCAATGTTTAGACATGTGAGAAACAAGTTTTCAGGGTGGAAAGTTGAGAAAGGAAATGAATCTGCTAACATGTAGACTTTAATGAAAAACCTAAAAACATATCTTTTTGCAAATTCTTGGATGTCCGAGAGGAAAAGTCTTGTGGGTTAAGGCTTGGTTTGGTAAAGAGGTGGCCATGAAAATGATGGGAAAGTGATATCCTGTGGATATGTAATGCAATGGTGATATTAGTTTTGCAAGTCTTGATAGTAGGTCTGGAATAAAGCTCTGGGTTCCTTTTATATGCTTCACAGAGAAGTCATATTTTGAGAACCAGTCTTTAAGTTTGAGCAACATCTTTTTTGGAACTGTTTTCCCCTTGAATTTCATGATGTTGGGAAATACTGAGTTGTCCATTTGGATAAGAAAATGATAGCCGATAAGATGGTATTCAAATTTCTTGATACCATTCTTTACAGCTAAGATTTCTTTGTACAAATTGTGGTAGTGCTGCTGTGTGTCAGAGAAATGTCCGCTAGCATAAAGCTTTCTTTGCCATTTATTTCTTCGAGAAGAATAGCACCCCATGATTCATCACTTGCATCTGTATGGAGTATCCGTTTGCCATCTGTGATGAGCATTAATGGTGGCGGATTTTGAGCAACCTTTTTCAAAGTGGTGACAACAAGTGCGTGGTTATCATTCTATTCCGGTGGCTTTTTCTTTAATAAAGCTGAAAGCTAATTGGTATAGTGATCGACATCAGGAATAAAGTCTCTGATGTAATTGATGATTCCAAGGAATTGCTATTTCTATTTCCTGGTGAGTTGTTTATCTGGAAAGTGGAGCAATTCTTGGGCAGTGTGCTTTCCTAGCTGGTAGTGTCTGTCTTTGATAATTTTTTTATACTGCAATGGTGCTTTTCTTGGCTGATAACATAATTCCGTAAGTCTGGATGATATAAAAAAAATTGATTTAATAATTGGCGATGTTCTTCATGTGTGCCTGAAAACAACAAAATATCGTCAATATAAATCAATGCATGATGCAGGATGGGTTGGAAGATTTTGATCATGGCTTTTTGAAAAATGGAGGGGGCAGTTTTCAAGCCGAATGGTAAAACTATCCATTGATAATGAGCATTAGGGATGCAAAAAGCGGTTTTGTATCTTTCTGAGGGTTTAATGCCAATTTGCCAAAAACCTGAGATGCTTTTTCCCCTAACAAGTTCCGAACGTTTTTCCACATAAAACGCTTGACAAGCCCATTGAGAATTTGTTGGTTCGATAAGTCCTTGGGCCAAGAGTTGTGAACATTTCTTTTGGGCTAAGGCTAAGTCAGATGGGCTCATTCTTGGATGAGTAGCCTTAGTAGGATTGATGTCTTTATTCAATTACCATTTGAGGGGGCACCTGAGACTCTTAAAACCAGTTTTCTATGCTAGGTTATACAACCCTAAAACAACTTTTCTTAGCTTAAAACGGGTACCAAACCAGATAAGAAAACAGCTAAAGATCGTCTTAAGTCTTCTGATACATAGGATCCTTTATGCAAAGGCAAGTGTAGAGCATACTAACTTAGTTTTGAACAAATTCGTCTTTAAAACATTTCCTTCTTCTTTTCTTATTTCTTTCAGAGCTCCATTGAACTTAAGATAGAGGAGTTTTTAGAGAGGCATGGATAATAGAACACGAAATATATTTCTTGAAAGCCAACTTTCAACTTAGTTAAGAACTAAAAGGAGGCGCCCTTATATAGGGATTACAACGGGAAAAGCCAAACTTAGAAAAGTGAGACAAGACCCTCATCTTTTCATAAAGCAAACAACTATTCAAACTTTAATAAAATAAAGTAGGGATAGGACCACCCCCTAACTTTATCTTTTACATAAAAAGACAAGACATAAAAGCAAAAGCTACTTTAATAAAGTAAAGTAGGGACATGACCCCCTAACTTTATCTTTTACATAAAAAGACAAGACATAAAAGCATAACATGACAAAGCCAAAAGCAGGATAAAGACATGCGGCAGAGATTACGGAGAGGATAGATTCATCCCGTAACCATCTGAGCTGGAGCTGGATTCAAATCTGCGGTAGTTGATGCAGCTTTTGTGATAGTTGGCTCTATGAGGTTCACAGAACAAGGTGCGCTGTTCTAGATAAGTAGGGCCATCATACTGAGGACATCCTTTTGCATGGACAATCCCGGGAATGCAGAGAGATCTGCATTGGGATGGCGGATGAGTGATGATTGGCTCAGATTGTGAAATGACTCTTGATGACTGGCCTTGTTCTTGTTGGGGTGGAGTCTGAAACTCTTGGAGGAGTTGATTGAGCGGTAAAAAGTCATCCTCAGGATCCTGTGGAGGAGTATTTGGGCGTTCTTATTTGATAATGATCCCTTTGCTGGAACTAGAAGAATTAGGTACCATGAACATTTCATGACGAGGTCCAATAGAACTGCAAATGATGTCTTGTGGTGGTGGAGGAACATGGTTTAAGGACAGGAGATGATTCATGAGGGCCTTTTTGAACATGGGGTCTTCATCCAGTGTGCTGGGATGAGGGGTTGTGTGGTAGTGGCTGATTTGTGGTTGAGCAAAGAAGGTAGCTGTTTCTGGGTGACAGAAATATGGTCGGTGGACTATGAACACGGATGTGAATTTTTCAGCTTCATGAGAAGGGATGGTGGAAAGATGATGGTTGTGACTAAGCTGCTGGAGTTGGGATCTCCATTGAGGAATAAGAGAGAACCACTCTAACAGAGTCCATAACAGAGAAGTAGCCTTGGAAGGATTATTGAGGGTGTTGACTGTGTAGGCTAAGGGGATGATTAACTGAGTTGCATGGAGTACAGTTAAGCACCAGAAATACCAGAGTTCATCTTCACTGATATCCCTGACAGAGGGGATGAAGAATCCAGTGAGGAAGAGATTCTCGGGATGAAAAGTGAGGAACTGATTGTGTGGGTTTTCTTCAAGGAAGAAAGCTTTCATGTAGTAGCGGAAAAGAAATTGTTTAGCAAACTCCTGAAGGTGGTAGAGGGAAGGAAAAGTTTGTATAGGCCTTGGGAAGGTCTTTTGGGTGAGAGCCTTAGAAGGCAGAGAGGTAGCAGTAGATCTAGTAGCCATGAAGATCGGGAAGATTGGGGAAGTGTAGAAGATTGGAGAGGCAGGTTTCTGAATGCGAGATAGGAAATCTGTAATGAGGTTCTTTTGTCCTTTTATATGTTCATCATCAAATTCATAGCGGGAAAACCATTCCTGTAACCGAAGTAACTGGCTGTTGGGAATCGTTTTACCTTTAAACTGTAGGAATTTAGGGAAAGAGGAATTATCTAATCTGATCAGGAATCTATGGCCAAGGAGGTGGTATTCGAACTTTTTAATGCCGTTTTTTACGACAAGGATTCTGGGCTATCTTCTTTAGCTGCTGGACAACTGTAGTGTGACTGGTATCCTAAGAGATAGGATTCTTTTTGAGTAAAGCAGAGAGTATACTTGTCTGCTGGTCCACATGAGGCAGGAAATCACGGATGTAGTTGATGATGCCAAGGAACTCTTGGACTTGTTTCTTTGTGAAATCCTTATCTGGAAAGTGGAGTAATTCTTGTGCAATGTGGGGTCCAGGCTGATAGAATCCATTCTTTATCTGCATACCGAGATATTCTACGGTATCTGTGGAAATTGTACTCTTTTTGTCTGAAAGCATAATACCGTATTGATCTACGATATCATGGAACTGTTGGAGTAAAACTTGATGCTCTTATGGAGTACCTGAAAACAGAAGCAAATCGTCAATATAAACAAGGGTATGGTGAAGGATGGGCTGGAAGATTTGGGTCATGGCTTTTTCGAAAATGGATGGTGCGGTTTTGAGACCAAAGGGAAGAACGGTCCATTGGTAATGGGCGTTTGGAATACATAATGTAGTTTTATAACATTCAGCAGGGTCAATACCCAGCTGCCAAAACCCAGACTTTAAGTCAAACTTAGAAAATATTCTGGCATTTTGGAGGTAGGTAAAGATGGAATTTCTCCGAGGTAAAGGAAATTTATCATCCTGTAAAAACTGGTTTAAAGGCTGATAATCAATGACAAGACGCTTTTTACCCCGTAACGTTTCAGCACGTTTATTAACATAAAAGGCTTGGCAGGCCCACGGAGAAGTTGTGGGCTCAATGAGGCCTTGGGCGAGTAACTCTGCACATTCTGTTTGGGCTAACTGAAGCTCAGAAGGAGGCATACTCGGATAGGTTGCTTTGGTAGGATTAAGGTCTTCATTAAGCTTAAAAGGAAGCTTAACGAAATGGGCTGGATTTTTCCACAGAGGATTTGGATGGTCAAAGGCCATATGGTTTGGAGGACAAAACCTTAGTAACTGGGCCGAAATAGACTGATAATTAGGAGGAGACTGGGTTAAATGATAAAATTTGAGCTGGTCTGTGTATGGTTGGAACATAGACTGGAATCTGAGACCAGTAGGGAGGACTTGAATCTTTTGGGCTTGGAACAGGATATCAAACCCAAGAAGAAGATCTTTGTCAAGTAGGCTAGACCCAATAACATGGGTCCAAACTGTGAGCTTTGGGAACAGCTGAATTCCAACTCTAGACTTCGTGCGAAGCTTTGTAGAAAATAATTTTCCACTAGCAGCGCGGAAATGATTTTCATCTGAAATCCAGGTTTCAGGCGGCAAAATAGCAAGGTTTAAAATACTGCGCTGAGCGCCAGTATCTATGAAGGCAATAACAGGAATGGGCCGACTGTATTTGGATAACAGGATTTAGATTTCGACGGAAGGAATGAGTTGAACTGACAATTGAGTAGAAGATGAGGGTATTGACTGGATGTGGAAGATAGGGGAATAGTCTTCTGGTTCAGTAGATGAAGCTGAATCTAAATCTGAATCAGAAGTGCCAAGGGCAAAAACTATGTCCTGGTCAGGACTTTCTTGTTCAGAGTATAGAAACTCAATTTGTTCAGTGTCAGGCGAGAACTAATGTAAGGACTGAAGCTGTTGAACTAAGCGTTAAGACCGCTTAGGGTTCTTAGAACAATCTTTAGCAAAGTGTCCGAGCTTCTTGCAAATGAAGCATATACTCTTTTTTCTTTGTCTGTCAAGGATCTCAGAAGGTTCTCGTCTTCTGAAATACCGAATCTTTTTGTGCCACCTAGGGAATGGGCAGAACTGTGAAGATCGAGAAGGCCTTTTGTGAAATCTGACTTTATGGTGTTTCTTCTTGGAGGGACAAGTACAACTCTTCGAGTCTTTACACTTGATATCCAAGTAGGGTTTCTTGCAGGCTGTTCGGAAACCTTCTTTATCTTTCATGAGGTTTCGGAAGAATTTCTTCTGATCACAAAGGTAATCAAGCGAGACTAAAGCCAATTGGAAGATACGGCCAAGAGAAAGATTGTTGATGTCGAGCTGGGCATTAGCAATCTGGCGACGGATTTCATGTTGTAATTCTGCAGGCAAAGAAGACAAGAAAACATGCTTGAGAGTGTGGTCATTGATACCACCAATTTAATGGAACACGGTAGACATGCGTTTGAAATGATAATGCAGGTCATATCTCTGCATCGAGCAACATCTCATTTGTAAATATTCTTTGCGCGCAGTGGCAAAGATAGCTGCAGGTTCCCCAAGAAATTGAGAATGAATGTCCATGAGAGCAGCAGAGGCAGTACGGTGCTGAAGATACAGCAATTGTCTGTATTACCCGAGACTGTCAAACCAATCATGGAGAGATCCAGTAAACCGGGAGACAAATTCTTTAAGAACTGCAGAGAGTTCTGCATCAGGTTTAACATCTGTAAATCTAACCAGGCAGAGAGTTCCTAGAGACGTTCACGCCACCGAGCCGGTGGAAGATCATCAAAGGTAAACCATGGTCCATTGCCAGAGGCAACTTTAGATCGAGCCCTTGGAAGAGGGTTAGAGCTGTTTCCTGCAAGTTCTTCTTCAACATTTGAAGGAATGTCAACATAGGGTTGGCCAGGCTCCTGAGGAGGGGGATCAGTAGTGGTAGACTCAGCATGGTCCGACATGAGAAGGTGGGAAATATCAGTCAAGTGCTGGTGGGAATCATCTGAACTGAAACTATTGGGCTCAAAAGTCTCAGTGATAGAATCAAAAGTTTCTACTGAGTCGGAGGGATTGGTCAAGTTCTGGTTCAGTGATAAGGTAATTCTCAGCAGGCTTCTTTTGTTCGGCTTTAGAAGGAGATTCTGTAAATGGAGGTAAGGCTAAGGAAGATGAAAGGTCAGGAAATACTAGTTCATGTAGCTGAAGGGGTTTTTGGATAGCGTCTGAATACAGAGGACGAACTGGAGGAGGCATAGACACCGCAGGAGGTGGAACAGGTCGTCGAGGAGGTCGAGGTTTAGGTTTTACAGGTTGAGGGTTCAAGTGGTAGGTCATGGGAAAGACTCTCTTAGGAGTATAATCCCTTGGAGTAGTAGGGAAAAAGGACCCGAGAGGGTGATATGGTTCAATGGGAAAATAGGATGGGGGAGCAGTGTAAACTGCTTGACGCCGTTGGTTGTCAGCATCAATTCTGGCAATTTCAGCTTGAAGTTGTCTGATTTCTTGCTCTTTTCGAGTGAATTCATAAGAATTATCACCACGGGCAATCATGGATCGAAGGTCACGGTCAAGCTGTGCAACCTTAGCATGAAGACTATTGTACAAATTGGTCAACTGGTCTGAGAGGGAAGTAACCCTTGTCTCAATAGCAGAAGATCTGTTGGCAATCTGATCAACTTTCGAGTGCAAGGAGGTGAGAGAAGCATTCTGGACTCTGGCATTCTGAGTTTGCGAGTTAAGGACTGCTTCAAAAGGCTTGGGTTCTTCAAGATGTCCACTGGAGGAAATAGGAGAGTTGACAAATGGTTTGCTCCAGACCTGGTGCTTTTGGCCTTAGTGTTTCTCAAGCGGCGGGTACTCAGAACTATAATATGAGGCGGAGGCAGAGGCAGATGAGGACATCATACAGGACACCATAGGAGGTGCAGGCAGAAGACCAGCCGAGGAACGAACTGGTTTGCATGAACTGGGCTGATGTTTCTGGATCCACTGAAGTCCTTTATTGTAAAATGGCAAAGGAGGTGGATAATCGGGTTCATCATCATCATCTTCGGGCAGGTATAATTTGCAGGCAGGATAAATAATTTTCATCTTTTTATGTCTGGAAGAATAATCATCCTCATCATCATTACATGGACAGTCGGGATTACATCGGCCAGAGCCGGGAATATCCCATAAGAAATGGCCATCAATTTTGTCTGGGTAAACAGGAGTACCTTGGGAGGTGAAGGACATAATGGGTAATGGTTTTCCAGAAGGAAAACCAACTTTCCCTTGATGACCCCAATCTTTCCACTTTTTTAAAGATCCAAGTTCAGATCCAAGGAGTTGAACAAGTCTCCAGTGCAAAGATTGCTACTATCCATCATCAGTTGGTTTACAGACTTCAGAACCACTCTCTTATCCTTCCCACACCTCCAGATCTCAGTTCGGACACACTCATGATCCTTGCTGAATCTCCAGACATTCCTACAATTATCCAGATCCCACGCCAGATCCCTTGTGCTGATCTTCTCAAACTCATGCATCTTGAATGGATAACCAACTATGAGCATTTCCATCAAAACACCACTACTGTTCAAACCTCTGAACCCATGTATGAGAAACGACCTGATGGCTCTGTTCACCTTCAGTTCAAACCTCCTCCTTCTGCCCCTGCAGAACCTCCCAGATTATCCTTTACCTGCTCAATGATCCAACCTATTGACATCATTCCCGAAGTCCTTCCTTCTGGAAAACCATTACCCATTATGTCCTTCACCTCCCAAGGTACTCCTGTTTACCCAGACAAAATTGATGGCCATTTCTTATGGGATGTTCTCGGCTCTGGCCGATGTGATCCCGGCTGTCCATGTAATGATGATGAGGATGATTATACTTCCAGACAGAAAAATAAGAAAATTATCTATCCTGCCTGCAAATTATACCTGCCCGAAGATGATGATGATGAACCCGATTATCCACTTTCTTTGCCCCTTTACAACAAAGGACTTCAGTGGATCCAGAAACATCAGCCCAGTTCATGCAAACTAGTCCGTTCCTCGGCTGGTCTTCTGCCTAAACCTCCTATGGTGTCCTGCATGATGTTCTCATCTGCCTCTGCCTTCGCCTCAGATTATAGTTCTGAGTACCCGCCGCTTGAGAAACACTCAGACCAAAATCACCAGGTCTGGAGCAAACCATTTGTCAACTCTCCTATTTCCTTCAGTGGACATCTTAAAGAACCCAAGCCTTTTGAAGCAGTCCTTAACTGGCAAACTGAGAATGCCAGAGTCCAGAATGCTTCTCTCACCTCCTTGCACTCAAAAGTTGATTAGATTGCCAACAGATCTTTTGCTGTTGAGACAAGGGTTACTTCCCTCTCAGACCAATTGACCAATTTGTACAATAGTCTTCATGCTAAGGTTGCACAGCTTGACCGTGACCTTCGAGCCATGATTGCCCGTGGTGATAATTCTTATGAATTCACTCGAAAAGAGCAAGAAATCAGACAACTTCAAGCTGAAGTTGCCAGAATTGATGCTGACAACAAATGGCGTCAAGCAGTTCACACTGCTCCCCCATCCTATATTCCCGTTTAACCATATCACCCTCTCGGGTCCTTTTTCCCTACTACTCCAAGGGATTATACTCCTGAGAGAGTCTTTCCCATGACCTACCACTTGAACCCTCAACCTGTAAAACCTAAACCTCGACCTCCTCGACGACCTGTTCCACCTCTTGCAGTGTCTATCCCTCCTCCAGTTCGTCCTCTGTATTCAGACGCTATCCAAAAATCCCTTCAGCTACATGAACCAGTATTTCCTGACCTTCCATCTCCCTCAGCCTTACTTCCATTTACAGAATCTCCTTCTAAAGCTAAACAAAAGAAGCCTGCTGAGAATTCCCTTATCACTGAACCATAACTTGACCAGTCCCTCCGACTTAGTAGAAACTTTTGATTCTATCACTGAGACTTCTGAGCCCAATAGTTTCAGTTCAGATGATTCCCACCAGTACTTGACTGATATTTCCCATCTTCTCATGGCGGACCATGCTGAGTCTACCACTAGTGATCCCCCTCCTTGGGAGCCTGGCCAACCCTATGTTGACATTCCTTCAGATGTTGAAGAAGAACTTGCAAGAAACAGCTCTAACCCTCCTCCAAGGGCTCGATCTAAAGTTGCCTCTGGCAATGGACCATGGTTTACCTTTGATGATCTTCCACCGGCTCGGTGGCGTGAACGTCTCCAGGAACTCTCTGCCTGGTTAGATTTACAGATGGTTAAACCTGATGCAGAACTCTCTGCAGTTCTTAAAGAATTTGTCTCCCGGTTTACTGGATCTCTCCGTGATTGGTTTGACAGTCTCGGACAATACAGACAATTGCTGTATCTTCAGCACCCTACTGTCTCTGCTGCTCTCATGGACATTCATTCCCAGTTTCTTGGGGAACCTGCAGCTATCTTTGCCACTGCGCGCAAAGAATATTCCTCCTGACATTGAACAAATTGAGCAGATGCTTCATTTGCAAGAAGCTTGGACACTTTGCTAAAGATTGTCCTAAGAACCCTAAGCGGTCTCAACGCTTAGTTCAACAGCTTCAGTCTTTACATCAGTTCTCTCCTGACACTGAATAAATTGAGTTTCTATACTCTAAACAAAAAAGTCCTGATCAGGATACAGTTTTTGCCCTTGGCACTTCTGACAAATGGAGCAAACCATTTGTCAACTCTCCTATTTCCTTCAATGGACATCTTAAAGAACCCAAGCCTTTTGAAGCAGTCCTTAACTGGCAAACTCAGAATGCCAGAGTCCAAAATGCTTCTCTCACCTCCTTGCACTCAAAAGTTGATCAGATTGCCAACAGATCTTCTGCTGTTGAGACAAGGGTTACTTCCCTCTCAGACCAATTGACCAATTTGTACAATCGTCTTCATGCTAAGGTTGCACAGCTTGACCGTGACCTTCGAGCCATGATTGCCCGTGGTGATAATTCTTATGAATTCACTCGAAAAGAGTAAGAAATCAGACAACTTCAAGCTGAAATTGCCAGAATTGATGCTGACAACCAACGGCGTCAAGCAGTTCACACTGCTCCCCCATCCTATATTCCCATTGAACCATATCACCCTCTCGGGTCCTTTTTCCCTACTACTCCAAGGGATTATACTCCTGAGAGAGTCTTTCCCATGACCTACCACTTGAACCCTCAACCTGTAAAACCTAAACCTCGACCTCCTCGACGACCTGTTCCACCTCTTGCAGTGTCTATCCCTCCTCCAGTTCGTCCTCTGTATTCAGACGCTATCCAAAAATCCCTTCAGCTACATGAACCAGTATTTCCTGACCTTCCATCTCCCTCAGCCTTACTTCCATTTACAGAATCTCCTTCTAAAGCTAAACAAAAGAAGCCTGCTGAGAATTCCCTTATCACTGAACCATAACTTGACCAGTCCCTCCGACTTAGTAGAAACTTTTGATTCTATCACTGAGACTTCTGAGCCCAATAGTTTCAGTTCAGATGATTCCCACCAGTACTTGACTGATATTTCCCATCTTCTCATGGCGGACCATGCTGAGTCTACCACTAGTGATCCCCCTCCTTGGGAGCCTGGCCAACCCTATGTTGACATTCCTTCAGATGTTGAAGAAGAACTTGCAAGAAACAGCTCTAACCCTCCTCCAAGGGCTCGATCTAAAGTTGCCTCTGGCAATGGACCATGGTTTACCTTTGATGATCTTCCACCGGCTCGGTGGCGTGAACGTCTCCAGGAACTCTCTGCCTGGTTAGATTTACAGATGGTTAAACCTGATGCAGAACTCTCTGCAGTTCTTAAAGAATTTGTCTCCCGGTTTACTGGATCTCTCCGTGATTGGTTTGACAGTCTCGGACAATACAGACAATTGCTGTATCTTCAGCACCCTACTGTCTCTGCTGCTCTCATGGACATTCATTCCCAGTTTCTTGGGGAACCTGCAGCTATCTTTGCCACTGCGCGCAAAGAATATTCCTCCTGACATTGAACAAATTGAGCAGATGCTTCATTTGCAAGAAGCTTGGACACTTTGCTAAAGATTGTCCTAATAACCCTAAGCAGTCTCAACGCTTAGTTTAACAGCTTCAGTTCTTACATCAGTTCTCTTCTGATTCAGATTTAGATTCAGCTTCATCTACTGAACTAGAAGACTATTCCCTTATCTTCCACATCCAGTCGGTACCCTCATCTTCTACTCAATTGTCAGTTCAACCCATTCCTTCCGTCAAAATCCAAATCCTGTTATCCAAATACAGTCGGCCCATTCCTGCTATTGCCTTCATAGATACTGGCGCTCAGCGCAGTATTTTAAACCCTGCTATTTTGCCGCCTGAAACCTGGATTTCAGATGAAAATCATTTCTGCGCTGCTAGTGGAAAATTGTTTTCTACAAAGCTTCGCACCAAGTCTAGAATTGGAATTCAGCTGTTCCCAAAGCTCACAGTTTGGACCCATGTTATTGGGTCTAGCCTACCTGACAAAGATCTTCTTCTTGGGTTTGATATCCTGTTCCAAGCCCAAAAGATTCAAGTCCTCCCTACTGGTCTCAGATTCCAGTCCATGTTCCAACCATAATTTTCTACAAAGCTCCGCACCAAGTCTAGAATTGGAATTCAGCTGTTCCCAAAGCTCACAGTTTGGACCCATGTTATTGGGTCTAGCCTACCTGACAAAGATCTTCTTCTTGGGTTTGATATCCTGTTCCAAGCCCAAAAGATTCAAGTCCTCCCTACTGGTCTCAGATTCCAATCCATGTTCCAACCATACACAGACCAGCTCAAACTCTATCATTTGGCCCAGTCTCCTCCTGATTATCAGTCTATTTCGGCCCAGTTACTAAGGTTTTGTCCGCCAAACCGTATGGCCTTTGACCATCCAAATCCTCTGTGGAAAAATCTAGCCCATTTCGTTAAGCTTCCTTTTAAGCTTAATGAAGACCTCAATCCTACCAAAGCAACCCATCCGGGTCTGCCTCCTTCTGAGCTTAAGTTAGCCCAAACAGAATGTGCAGAGTTGCTCGCCCAAGGCCTCATTGAGCCCACAACTTCTCTATAGGCCTGCCAAGCCTTTTATGTTAATAAACGTGCTGAAACGTTACAGGGTAAAAAACGTCTTGTCATTGATTATCAGCCTTTAAACCAATTTTTATAGGATGATAAATTCCCTTTACCTCGGAGAAATTCCATCTTTACCTACCTCCAAAATGCCAGAATATTTTCTAAGTTTAACTTAAAGTCTGAGTTTGGCAGCTGGGTATTAACCCTGCTGAACGTTATAAAAATTCTGTATTCCAAATGCCCATTACCAATGGACTGTTCTTCCCTTTGGTCTCAAAACCGCACCATCTATTTTCCAAAAAGCCATGACCCAAATCTTCCAGCCCATCCTTCACCATACCCTTGTTTATATTGACGATTTGCTTCTGTTTTCAGGTACTCCAGAAGAGCATCAAGTTTTACTCCAACAGTTCCATGATATCGTAGATCAATACGGTATTATGCTTTCAGACAAAAAAAGTACAATTGCCACAGATACCGTAGAATATCTCGGTATGCAGATAAAGAATGGATTCTATCAGCCTGGACCCCACATTGCACAAGAATTACTCCACTTTCCAGATAAGGATTTCACAAAGAAACAAGTCCAACAGTTCCTTGGCATCATCAACTACATCCGTGATTTCCTGCCTCATGTGGACCAGCAGACAAGTATACTCTCTGCTTTACTCAAAATGAATCCTATCTTTTGGGATTCCAGACACACTACAGCTGTCCAGCAGCTAAAGCAGATAACCCAGAATCCACCAAAACTCAAGATCATGACAGATGGCAAATGTATCCTACAGACCGATGCTTCAAACACATCATGGGGAGCCTTGTTGCTTGAACAGATTGACAAAAAGGAATATCTGATCGGATATGCTAGTGGACATTTTAGTCCAGCCCAGCAGCACTATCACACGATCTACAAGGAGATCCTTGCCGTCAAAAACGGCATCAAAAAGTTCGAATACCACCTCCTTGGCCATAGATTCCTGATCAGAGGGGATGCTGGTGTAGAATGACCAGGAATAGAAATAGAGGTTTGAGGGAATGGGACAGGTCATGGGTGAGGTTTAGACTTTGGTTTAGGTGTATGAGGTGGTAAAGGATTGTTTCTAAAAAGAGTATGAAGGTAAAACGATTCCCAACAGCCAATTACTTCGGTTACAGGAATGGTTTTCCCGATATGAATTTGATGTTGCACATATAAAAGGACAAAAGAACCTCATTCAAGATTTCCTATCTCGCATTCAGAAACCTGCCTCTCCCATCTTCTACACTTCCCCAGTCTTCCCAGTCTTCATGGCTACTAGATCTACTGCTACCTCTCTGCCTTCTAAGGCTCTCACCCAAAAGACCTTCCCAAGGCCTGTACAAACTTTTCCTTCCCTCTACCGCCTTCAAGAGTTTGCTAAACAATTTCTTTTCCGCTACTACATGAAAGCTTTCTTCCTTGAAGAAAACCCTCACAACCAGTTCCTCACTTTTCATCCCGAGAATCTCTTCCTTACAGGATTCTTCATCCCCTCTGTCAGGGATATCAGTGAAGATGAACTCTGGTATTTCTGGTGCTTAACTGTACTCCATGCAACTCAGTTAATCATCCCTTTAGCCTACACAGTCAACACCCTCAATAATCCTTCCAAGGCTACTTCTCTGTTATGGACTCTGTTAGAGTGGTTCTCTCATATTCCTGAATGGAGATCCCAACTCCAGCAGCTTAGTCACAACCATCGTCTCTCCACCATCCCTTCTCATGAAGCTGAAAAATTCACATCAGTGTTCATAGTCCACCGACCATATTTACCAGAAACAGCCGCCTTCTTTGCTCAACCACAAATCAGCCACTACCACACAACCCCTAATCCCAGCACACTGGATCAAGACCCCATGTTCAAAAAGGCCCTCATGAATCATCTGATTCCTGTCCTTAAACCATGTTCCTCCACCACAAGACATCATCTCCAGTTCTATTGGACCTCGTCATGAAATGTTCATGGTACCTAATCCTTCTGGTTCCAGCAAAGGTATCATTATCAAAGAAGAACGTCCAACTAGTCCTCCACAGATTTACTACCAGGATTCCCAGGATCCTGAGGATGACTTTTTACCGCTCAGTCAACTCCTTCAGGCATTTCAGACCCCACCCCAACAAGAACAAGGCCAGTCATCAAGAGTCATTTCATAATCTGAGCCCATCATCACTCATCCGCCATCCCAATACAGACCTCTCTGCATTCCCGGGATTGTCCATGCAAAAGGATGTCCTCAGTATGATGGCCCTACTTACCTAGAACAGTGCACCCTGTTCTGTGAACCTCATGGAGTCAACTGTCACAAAAGCTGCGTCAAGTATCGCAGATTTGAATCCAGCTCCAGCTCAAATGATTACGGGATGAATCTATCCTCTCCGTAATTTCGGCCGCATGTCTTTATCCTGCTTTTGGCTTTGTCATGTTATGTTTTTATGTCTTGTCTTTTTATGTAAAAGATAAAGTTAGGGGGTCCTGTCCCTACTTTACTTTATTAAAGTAGCTTTTGCTTTTATGTCTTATCTTTTTATGTAAAAGATAAAGTTAGGGGGTCATGTCCCTACTTTACTTTATTAAAGTTTGAATAGTTGTTTGCTTTATGAAAAGATGAGGGTCCTGTCTCACTTTTCTAAGTTTGGCTTTATCCCGTTGTAATCCCTATATAAGGGCGCCTCCTCTTAGTTCTTAACTAAGTTGGAAGTTGGCTTTCAAGAAATATATTCCGTGTTCTATTATCCATGCCTCTCTAAAAACTCCTCTATCTTAAGTTCAATGGAGCTCTAAAAGAAATAAGAAAAGAAGAAGGAAATGTTTTAAAGACGAATTTATTCAAAACCAAGTTAGTATGCTCTACACCTGCCTTTGCATAAAGGATCCTGTGTATCAGAACACTTGAGACGATCTTTAGCTGTTTTCTTATCTGGTTTGGTACCCATTTTAAGCTAAGGAAAGCTGTTTTAGGGTTGTATAACCTAGCATAGAAAACTGGTTTTAAGAGTCTCAGGTGCCCCCTCGGATTGGTATCCACAAAGGATTTGGGTGGATGAAGTTAGAATGAAATTCTGGACAGTATTTTAGGAGCTTGGTTGAGATATCTTAGTAAGATGGTGGAGATTTGGATAGACTGTAGAGTTAAGGATTTCTGTGAAAGATTTGAACATGGATCTGCCCCTGATTCCATTGGAAAGAATTTGAAGATATTTTATCTGGTGGATAATGTCAAATCCTAATAAGATATCCTTATTAGTGAGTTTTGAACTAATGATTTTTGTCCAAATAACACAATTTGGGAAGATTTGAATACCAATGAGATTTTTAGTTATATTATCAGCATAGTCAAACTCCAATTATTTTTTACTGTCTCCAACTCTTTTCTTTTGATCATTTGAATAATCCTTTGGAATTGAAGGATTCGGTCTTGGATTTTTCCTCAAAATGGTTGTTGTAGTGTTTCTAAGCGACTTGCCCAAATTATCTAGCTCCTGTGAATATTAATTATATGAACTAGTAAATTTATTAAACTAGATTGAATAGTATATACACAAGGAAGTAAGCATATTAAACCAAGAAAAATACAGCTAATTTTATAAATAAACTAACTTTATGTGCATCTTCTTCACTATCGTTATCATAATCATCATTTTTGGCTTACTTCATCGAAATGGCAGAAGACTTCATCGAAATGGCAGCAATAGTGTTTTTTGGTGTCTCTTCTTTCTTCTAATCTTCTCCCTATTTTCTCAATGCTGATGCTTTAGGTTGTTCTTCCCTTTGACTAGACTTTCATTTCCTCTTCTTCTCAGTTGACTTGCCCAAATTATCTAGCTCATGTCGGCATTATCAGTAAAATGTAAGTAAATTAAAATGTATTAAGTGGGAGATATACAAGGAAAACTATCTTAAACCAGAAAGTATCTTAAATAAAATAACCTGATGTACATCGCCCTCACTATCATTATCATTGACTTTATTATATGGGAAAGTGGAACTTCCTACATCTGAATAGTGAGGTGTCCTCTTTAATTCTCTACAAATTTCTTTCAAATCATCAACTGATTTTTTCAAAGCTCCAGGTCCCCTCTCTCTCACTTCAGATGGGTCCACGAATGGTATGAAAGTACACAGAAGCATATATAAATTTGTCCAGGCATTGCATATGACCAGTTCGAGAAAGCTTTCCCAATACTTGTGCAAGTAAGTCATTTCTTGCATCCGAAGTCAAAGAGTCTTTTCCTAACACCCCACTATAAAGAAACTACTATTATTAAATAAGAATAAATCTAAAATAATAACAATTTTTGTTCTAGTTAAACTTAGTGTCAAGGTCGTATCCTCTATCCTTTCGCATCCGAGCTCTCTTTCATAGCTCACTCTTATCAATTAAGTCTTTAGAAAGACTCAATTCTGCACTGCCTATTTCGATAAAGAAATTAGATTGGTTAACTAGTAAAAAAATTAATAGTTAAAAATATCCTTTATATCAATATATATACACTTACAATTTCTTTTATTAATCCTACATATCCATTTCGACTAAGGTGGTGATAATACATGACTGGTTTTCTGCAAAAGAAAAAACATCATTTTAATATAAGGTAAATATGATGTAACTATCAACATATTGTTTGTCTTAACTTTAGAATACTTGCTTCAAATGATTCGGACAAATGTTCGTTGACAAACTTTATCTAAACTAGCCGCTTTATTTGGGGGTAATAAATCGAGGGTGTATACAATTTTTTTTTTATCATTTATGAACTTCTAGATAAAGTTTTTTTTTCAGCATATACTTGAAGTTTAGAAATGTTGTTCCAATTGATTATATTACCTGCTTTCTACTTCTAAGATGAACAATGAAACGACTCTAAATATAGAGGAAGATTGTTCAAGTGTCAATTAATAAAAATAGAAATCATACAACTAATAATGAAAAATGACAAGGAAAGCTTTAAGTAAAATGCAACAAGCTTTTCAAGAATTGCTAGAACTGATTTCTATAAACACTCATTTGTCTCTAAAGGAACTTTACACCAATCGGAATAAATAATTGAAACTGATGCACAAGCTAATACCCCAAGAAAGGAAGCCAACTTAGTGGCTTAATCCCCTGCAGGAATCCAACATATTGCACCACAATCTTTCTTTTTTTTTTTCTTTTAAGTCTTTTTTTCTTTAGGATGCCTAACTTGGTTAATTCATTTATGATCTTTTATTTTTATTGGTAGGGACTTATCCTACAACCAGCTATTCAGTTCAACATTGGGTTTTTGCAAATAGCCACATTGTATGTGCTTTCCTTTACTTTTGATGCTTGCTTGGTTAAAGAGTAATCACAGACTCTTTTGGTTTATGGCAAATATGAAGATAAGGAGCTTTGTGATGTAGTGTTAATGCAAGCTGGACACTTGTTACTTGGGCGGCCTTGGCAATTTGACAGATGTGTGAAACATAATGGCTTCACCAACAAATATTCATTTGTATTTAATCAATGCAACATCACTCTTGTTCCATTGACACCAAACCAGGTTTATGGAGACCAAGTGAGCCTACTGAGAGAGAGTGAGGAAAAGAAAAGGAGAGAAAAAGAGAGTGAAATTTAAAAAGAGGCCGAGGAAAATGTAGAGAAAAACCAAAGAAAAATACAGCCATTGAACGAAAATTAGATGGAAAACAAAAGAATTTCTACGTGAGAGCGAGTGAGATAAAAAAAAGCGTTGTTTTTACATCAGCTGATGATTGTACTTTTGTACAAAGAGACATTTTTAAACACTAACAAATTTGACCCTACTTTGCCTAGTTCTATTACTTCTCTTTTGCAGGAGTATGAGGATGTCTTTCCTAAGGAAACACTACATGGTTTACCTCCAATCCGAGGGATTGAGCATTAGATTGATTTTGTGCACGGTGCAACCATTCCAAATAGACCAGCCTATAGGAGCAATCCGAAGGAGACCAAGGAACTTCAAAGGCAGGTTAAGGAATTAATGGAAAAAGGGTATGTGAGTGAAAGCATGAGTCCATGTGCGGTTCCTGTTTTATTAGTTCCTAAGAAGGATGGGACGTGGAGGATGTGTGTTGACTGTTGAGCCATCAACAACATAACGGTAAAGTATCGACATCACATTCCTAGGCTAGATGACATGCTTGATGAATTACATAGGTCTTGTGTATTTTCCAAAATTGATTTAAAACGTGGATATCATCATATTAGAATGAAAGAATGAGATGAATGGAAAACTGCTTTTAAAACAAAATATGGTTTGTATGAATGGTTAATCATGCCTTTTGGTCTAACTAATGCCTCGAGCACTTTTATTGGCAAGTTTGCTATTGTTTATTTTGATGATATCCTCATATATAGCAAAAACATAAACAATCATGTAGTACATTTGAAATATGTTTTAGATGTGCTTAAAAAAGAAAAGTTGTTTGCTAACCTGAAGAAGTGTACTTTTTGCACCGAAAAACTTGTGTTTCTAGGATTTGTTGTGAGTGCACTGGGTGTACAGATTGATGAGGAAAAGGTACGTGCAATCCAAGAGTGGCCGAGTCCCACCAGTGTAAGTAATGTGAAAAGATTTCATGGGCTTGCTAGTTTCTATCGATGATTTGTGAAAGACTTTAGAACATTAGCCATACCGCTTACTGAAGTAATAAAAAAAGATGTTGGATTCAAGTGGGGAGAAGTAGAAGAGAAGGCATTTCAAATAATCAAGCAAAAGCTGACCAATGCTCCTTTATTGTCTTTCCCTAACTTTAATAAAACATTTGAAATTGAATGCGATGCCTCAAGTATTGGTATTGGCGCAGTCCTAATGTAAGAAGGACGACCAATTGCTTACTTTAGTGAAACGTTGAGTGGGGCAGCCTTAAACTACCCTACTTATGATAAAGAGTTGTATGCGTTGGTTCGAGCATTAGGAACGTGGCATCACTACCTATGGCTAAGGAGTTCGTGATTCACACTGATCATGAGTCCTTGAAACACCTTAATGGCCAACACAAGCTGAACAAGAGGCATGCTCGATGGGTAGAATTCATTGAGACATTTCCATATGTCATTCGTTACAAGCAAGGTGAGGAAAACATTGTTACAGATGCGCTTTCCCACAGGTATGTCTTAATTTCAACACTTAATGCTAAACTACTTGGTTTTGAACATATTAAGGAATTGTATGCTGATGACCATGATTTTAGTGTTGTATGCTGATGACCATGATTTTAGTGTTGAATACCAAGCTTGTGAAAAGACCGTAGTCGGCAAATACTTTAGGCATGATGGCTATTTATTTCGAGAGAATAAATTGTGTGCGCCTAACTGTTCTTTGAGAGATTTGTTAGTGAGAGAATCCCATGGAGGAGGGTTAATGGGGCATTTTGGAGTTGTAAAGACTAGTAGTTTTATAAGAACACTTTTATTGGCCACATATGAAATGAGATGTTGAAAGAATTTGTGGTAGATGTGTCACTTGTAGGCATGCCAAATCGAAAGTGCAACCTTATGGCTTATACAACCCTTTGCCAATACCTAGTGCACCTTGGACTGATATTTCGATGGATTTTGTATTAGGTTTGCCGAGGTCCAGACAAGGGAAAGACTCAATTTTTGTGGTTGTAGATAGATTTTCAAAGATGGCACATTTTATTACATGTCACAAAACAAATGATGCTTCTAATGTTGCTGACCTATTCTTTAGGGAGATTGTGAGGTTGCATGGTATGCCCAGGACAATTGCTTCTGATAGGGATGCTAAGTTTTTAAGTTACTTTTGGAAAACCCTCAAATTGATGGTCAAACAGAAGTTGTGAATATAAATTTATCTACTCTGTTGCGAGTTATCGTTAAAAAGAACATCAAAACTTGGGAAGATTGTTTACCACTTGTTGAGTTTGTTTATAATCGTTCCGTTCATTCTGCTACTAAGTATTCATCGTTTGAAATTGTTTAATTTAACCCCATTGGATTTAACTCCATTACCTGTTTCTGAGCGTGTTAACTTAGATGGTAAGAAAAAGGCTGAAATTGTTAAATAGATACATGAGAAGGCGAAGTTCAACATTGAAAGGAGAACTGAGCCTACTCGTCCTTGAAACTCTTGTTTTCTAAAACTTGTTTTCCTCACCTAAAATGGTATAATTTGAGTCTTTATTCTATTTTGATTTCTAGACTTCATGCGCAGAGAGAACTTTTCATTCATGGCTTCCACTTCCTCTTTAACTCCTTCCAATCCTGTTACTCTTTCCTCTACTCTCTCCTTACCTAAATCTTGCACCTTCCATACTGCTAATAAGATTGAAAACCTTGTAGAATACTCCTACATCCCTGAATCCGCCCAAATTAGTGAATCCTCTTATCCTCTCATCAGCCCTTATCAACTGTATAAAAGACCTAGTTCCTTTACCCGCAGTATCCGTACTCTCATTTCTACTCGACGCCCTAAACCTAAAGAATATATCCAGTCCTCTCGTCTGGATCAATGTGCTCTTCAAGCAACCTCTGCTGAGCAATGTGTCACTCTTGAAATCCCCTCCGAATTGATTTCCAACTGGAAACGAGAAGGTTATACCCATCTCTATCTTGGAGGAATCTGATTAATCCTAACCCTTCATGGAAAAAAAAGGTTATCGGTCACAGCTTGTATTGCTATGCTTGATACCCGGTTCAAACAGTACCATGATAAGTGCATATTTTTCATATATTTTGTTATTAATTTCACATCTTTTTCTTATTTTGATCTTAAATATTCTAGTTATTTTAGTTAATTTTTAATTGAATAAGGAATTAATTAATATACATATTTTACACTTTATTATATATTTATTATTTATTTTTATTTATTATTTATTATTTTTATCACCACCGCCTACACCTAAACCAAAGTCTAAACCTCAACCACGACCTGTCACATTTCCTCAATCCTCTATTGCTATTCCTGGTCATCAATCCTCTGACTCTACACCAGCATCACCATCAGTACCACCACCAACTATCTCCCAACCTCCTATCCAATCCAAGGATAAAGAACCCATGCACCAGTTTACTGCTCACACAGTCACCCATTCATCTACTATAGATGATCAAACTTCTGATTCAAATCTAGCCGTTTCAGATAGCCGTACAGAGACCGACACTGACTCTTCAGCATCCACCAATGACTCTGAAAAGTCCTATGCTGATATCACCAAAATCTTGATGGCTCAACCTGATCAACCTACCCAAGGCCACACCTCTCATACAGAACCCTATGTTGATATTCCCTCTGAAGTTGACGAAGAAATACCTGAATCTTCTACCACAAACCAACCTTCTCCAGCTCAGGCCCAGACCAATCCACCCAGTCAAAAATCGTCAAATGGTCCATGGTTCACATTTGATGATCTTCCATCTCATAAATTGCGTGATAGACTTACTGAAATGTCTGCCTGGATTGACCTCCAAATGCTAATACCAGGAGCCACAACTCACGCAGTCCTTAAAGAATTTGCTACTCGTTTTACGGGTGCTCTAAGAGATTGGTTTGATTCATTAGGACAATATCGCCAGTTACAGTTTGTTGATCTCCCAGAAGTTTCAAGTGCTCTTGCTGTTCTCCATGATCAATTATCTCATCAGCCCTTATCAACTGTATAAAAGACCTAGTTCCTTTACCCGCAGTATCCGTACTCTCATTTCTACTCGACGCCCTAAACCTAAAGAATATATCCAGTCCTCTCGTCTGGATCAATGTGCTCTTCAAGCAACCTCTGCTGAGCAATGTGTCACTCTTGAAATCCCCTCCGAATTGATTTCCAACTGGAAACGAGAAGGTTATACCCATCTCTATCTTGGAGGAATCTGATTAATCCTAACCCTTCATGGAAAAAAAAGGTTATCGGTCACAGCTTGTATTGCTATGCTTGATACCCGGTTCAAACAGTACCATGATAAGTGCATATTTTTCATATATTTTGTTATTAATTTCACATCTTTTTCTTATTTTGATCTTAAATATTCTAGTTATTTTAGTTAATTTTTAATTGAATAAGGAATTAATTAATATACATATTTTACACTTTATTATATATTTATTATTTATTTTTATTTATTATTTATTATTTTTATCACCACCGCCTACACCTAAACCAAAGTCTAAACCTCAACCACGACCTGTCACATTTCCTCAATCCTCTATTGCTATTCCTGGTCATCAATCCTCTGACTCTACACCAGCATCACCATCAGTACCACCACCAACTATCTCCCAACCTCCTATCCAATCCAAGGATAAAGAACCCATGCACCAGTTTACTGCTCACACAGTCACCCATTCATCTACTATAGATGATCAAACTTCTGATTCAAATCTAGCCGTTTCAGATAGCCGTACAGAGACCGACACTGACTCTTCAGCATCCACCAATGACTCTGAAAAGTCCTATGCTGATATCACCAAAATCTTGATGGCTCAACCTGATCAACCTACCCAAGGCCACACCTCTCATACAGAACCCTATGTTGATATTCCCTCTGAAGTTGACGAAGAAATACCTGAATCTTCTACCACAAACCAACCTTCTCCAGCTCAGGCCCAGACCAATCCACCCAGTCAAAAATCGTCAAATGGTCCATGGTTCACATTTGATGATCTTCCATCTCATAAATTGCGTGATAGACTTACTGAAATGTCTGCCTGGATTGACCTCCAAATGCTAATACCAGGAGCCACAACTCACGCAGTCCTTAAAGAATTTGCTACTCGTTTTACGGGTGCTCTAAGAGATTGGTTTGATTCATTAGGACAATATCGCCAGTTACAGTTTGTTGATCTCCCAGAAGTTTCAAATGCTCTTGCTGTTCTCTATGATCAATTCCTTGGCGATCCTTCTACCATTTTTGAAGCTGCAAGACGAGATTATCTCAACATGAAATGTTGTTCCCTCAATGCTAAGGATCTTGATTTCCATTACAAACGCATGTCTCTGCTGTTTTACAAGCTTAATGGATTCAATAAACCGACATTAAAGCACATCTTTCTGGCTTCCCTTCCAGAAGAACTCCAACCCGACATACAGCGACAACTCACAGCCTCTAATCTTGCCCTTGACAACATCTCTCTTGGCAAAATCTTCCAGCTTGCCAAAACTTGTCTCGACAAACTTTGCGAGCAGAAACAATTTTTCAAAGAACTGTTGAAAGATAAAGAACCATTCCGGAGTGCTTGCAAAAAGCCTTATTTACAGATCAAATGCAAGAAGAAAAAAGATTGTAATTGCAGTTCTAAAAAGAAAAGGCATTTTCGGAAATTCAAAACCCCAGAATTTTTATCCAAACCTCGCAGAACCAAAAAGCCTTACAGCTTCTTCTGAAAGAACTCATCCTCTTCATGAGACCTTAAACAGAGAAAATCAAGCAGATGTTTTATCTGCAAGAAAAAGGTCATTATGCCAAAGATTGTCCCAACAAAAGAGAAAAATCCATCCAGCTAGTCGAGCATCTTCAAACAACTACCGACTACTCTCCAGACAAGGTTGAACTGGAATTCTATTTCTCTAAACAAGATGAACCCAATGATGAAACAGTGTTCGCACTACAAAACTCCTCTGATGACTCAGACAGTGACCAGTCCCAAGTTATTTTCCATCAACAGTTATTGTCTCTGGACACTACTGTACCTATTCCCTCCATCAAACTCCACATCCTACCTTCCAAATTCCAAAGGCCCATTCCAGCTATTGGCCTTATCGATACCGGTGCCCAAAGAAGCATGTTAAACCCTCATATCCTTTCCCCAGAATATTGGACCAAGTCTGAAGAACATTTCAAAGTTGTCAATGGCAAAATCTTCACCACCTCTTTGATTACCAAAAAACCCATTGGTATTCAAATCTTCCCAAATTGTGTCATTTGGACCAAGGTTATTGGTTATACTCTTCCTAATAAGGATGTCTTGTTAGGATTTGACATCCTTCACCAAATCAAACACCTCAAAATCATTCCCACTGGAATCCGAGTCAAGTCCATGTTCAAACCCTTCACAGACATTCTAAAACTCTATATTTTGTCTGAAACTCCCCAGTCTTACCAGGATATTTCATCCAAACTTTTGCGTTTCTGTCCAGAGTCCCATTCTGAGTTCACCCATCCAAATCCCTTGTGGAAAAATAAGTCTTTCTTCATTAAGTTACCCTTCAAACTCAATGAAGACATTAACCCAACTAAAGCTACCCATCCAGGAATGAGTCCTTCTGACTTACTCCTAGCCCAACAAGAATGTTCCTAACTCTTAGCTCAAGGTCTAATTGCGCCCACAAGTTCTCAATGGGCTTGCCAAGCCTTTTATGTTGAAAAGCATTCTGAAATTGTTCGAGGAAAGAAACGCCTAGTCATTGACTACCAGCCATTAAACATGTTTTTACAAGATGACAAATGCCCTTTGCCTTGTCGACAAAGCATGTTTACTTTTCTCAAAAATGCCCGGATCTTTTTAAAATTTGATCTAAAAACTGGTTTTTGGCAATTAGGCATTGAACCCTCTGAACGTTACAAAACCGCCTTTTTATTCCAAATGCCCATTTCCAATGGACAGTCCTACCCTTTAGTCTCAAAACTACCCATTCCATTTTTCAAAAGTCCATGGTCCAAATCTTCCAACCCATTTTGCATCATGCATTGATTTACATTGATGACATCTTACTTTTTTTAGGATCACATGATGAACATCGCCAGCTGTTAACTCAATTCTATGATCTTATCAAAAGTCATGGAATCATGTTATCGGCCAAGAAAAGCACCATTGCTACAGACAACATTGAATTCCTTAGTATGATCATAAAAGATGGCCACTACCAGTCAGGAAAACACATTGCCCAAGAATTGCTTCACTTTCCAGATCAGCACCTTTCCAAAAAGCAAATTCAATAGTTTCTCGGCATCATCAATTATATCCGAGACTTTATCCCACATGTGGACCACTACACTCATCACCTTTCAGCCTTATTGAAAAAGAAGCCCCCAGAGTGGAATGCTGACCACACAATTGCTGTCACTACCCTAAAGTAGATTGCACAAAATCTGCCTCCTTTAAAGCAGATTACTGATGGAACGGCGTATATTGCAGACAGATGCAAGTGATGAATCATGGGGTGCCATCCTCCTCGAAGAGCTCAATGGAAAAGTACACTTTATAACTTATGCTAGTGGACATTTTTCTGACACACAGAAGCACTACCATAGCATCTTCAAAGAAATTTTAGCGGTAAAGAATGGCATCAAGAAATTTGAGTATCATCTGATTGGACACTATTTTCTCATCCGCATGGACAGTTCAACATTCCCCAATATCTTTCATTTCAAAGGTAAAGTTGTTCCCGAAAAAATGTTACTCAGATTAAAAGATTGGTTTTCTAAATATGACTTTTTAGTCAAGCATATAAAGGGATCCCAGAACCTCATCCCTGATATGCTCTCCAGACTCTCCAAACCAAAAAACACACTCACTCTGTTTTCCACCACCTACCATTTTCTTATCATTTCCATGGCTACTTCACTCCCACCTGAAGCCCTTACGAAGAAAACTTTTCCTTTTAATAAAACTTCTCTTTTATCTTTGCCATCCAAGAATTTTCCAAAAAATCTCTCTTTCGCTTCTTCATTAAAGCCTACCTTGTCACAGAACCCTTTCCCTTTTCTACCTTCCAACCTGAAAATCTGTTTCTTACAGGTTTAACCCTTGATCCAACCAAAGAAACCACTGAAGACGTGTTATGGTACATTTGGTGCCTAACTGTCCTTTATGCAACCAAGTTAGTCCTCCGCATTGCTCCCACTTTGGATCATCTCCTTAATCCAGACAAAGCAACCTCTCTTACCTGGACATTGCTTGAATGGTTCTCCCTAATACCATGGTGGAGAAAGAAGCTACAACAATTATCAGACATTCACAACCTTGACCGTATGCCTGCCTTTGAAGCACAAATGTTCACCTCAGTCTTTATTATTCACAGGCCATACTTTCAGCATCCAGATACAAATCTCTTTTGGACTCAAGATCAGGTATATGAATGGTTCACTGCATCACATATAACTGTAATTGAAAATGAAATACAGTCCACCCTGCACAACTACCTTTACCAACTAAACCATCAAACTCCACCACACAAGGACATCTTTCACACCTCCTTAGGTCCTCAACATGACCTCATCATGATACCCACTCCATCTGCCATATCTAAACCTAAGTCCATTGGCTTAGATATGACCCGAGTACAAACCTCTTCATCATTAAAGAAGAACGACCCGACTACACTGACTTCCTTTTCCAGGACTCCCAAGACCCATGGGAAGAATTCCTTCCTCTCAGCCAACATCTCCAACAGTTCCCACAGCCAACCATGCATGATCCAGGATCCTCATCTCAACCACCTCCACAACCCCACAAACCCACAACAGCAGACAAAGCCACTCAAACAACTGGTCCCAAGCCAGGGCCCAAACGCGATTCTCCATACTCACGCTACCATGGCCCCACTTGGAAGAATCCAAAGCTCTATGAAACCTTTTTTTCCTCCAGTCTCTCGTGACAGTGACCCAGACGAGACAGAAAGCTCCTCAGAAGACGAGTACATGAATCTCTACTCCCCATAAAGTTGTTTGTCTTGTTGTAATAATTATGCTTTGCTTTATGCTTTTGTCTTGTATAATTATTGCATTTTACTTTTACTTTAAGCTTTTGCTTTTGTCAAAGTCATGCTTTAATTATTAAAGCATCCTTTGTCCTTTGTAATAATTAAAGTTGTGTCATGATGTATCCTTTGTTTTTGCTTTTGTAAAAGATAGGGGTCTTGTCCTATCTTTTCCGAGAATTCTCCTATATAAAGAATTCTCCCCCTCTTTGTAAGATATAGCTCTTTGTAAGATATAGAAATTTTCAGAAATAAACGTGTGCTTACCCAAAATTATGAGTTTCTAAACCCTCTTCTCTCTCTGCAAATGAAGTTCTAAGAAAGAAAAAGAATAAAGAATTAAATATGTTCATTTTGAAAACCTAAGGAAGTATGCTCTGCACTTGCCTTCCAGTAAGGATCCTGTGCATCAGAAAAATTTTGACCGTTTTATCTGGTTTGGTACCCTGTTTTAGACAAATAGAAAGTCTATTTTGGGTTATATAACCTAGAAAAATTGTTTTGAGTTTTAATCTAGCCAAAGGTATATCGGTGGGAATCCATCGACGTAAGTTCCAGAGGTGATCCCGAATGGGCATTAGTCTGGTCCGCACTGATGGTAACAAGCCACGTACTTTATGGCATCTAGTTATTTTTATTTATTATTTTTAATTAATTGTATTATTTTATTGAATAGGGAATTAATTGGAGATTGTGGATAAAAAGGACATGAAGAAGTTGAAATTGAGAAGGAATAAAGATTAAATTGGAAAAGGATTTCAATTAGAATTGAAAAATGATTTCTTTAGACTTGTTGGAGAAGAATTCGGTCAACTAGCATTATAAAAGGAGAGCTGCCAGAGAGCGAGAGGGGGGAGTGCAGACGTAATTCGGGCAAAGGGAAATCAGCAGCTGCAAGGAGAAGAAAAAAATTAGCAGCTGGAATTAAGTTAAAGCAAAGGCAGCCGCTTGAATTAATCTCCATGATTGGTTTTGTCAATTCTGTTAGGCTAAATTTTTATTTGGTTGAGGGTGAATTCAAAACCCTAAACATGCTATGCAATTAAATTTAAATTCTATCATTCAATTTATTTAATTGAGATTGTTTATGTTCTTCTATAATTAATGTTCATGGTTTATTCTTGTTTTATTTGAGTGGCCAATTAGATAGGACTTGAATAAATTCTATTGCTAGATTAAAATTCTTGATTCGTAATTGTCTTGAGATTTTAATCATAAGTAGCCGGTTGGAATCAATGATTTCAATTGGAGAACATAACCTAGGTTAAATAATCCGAGCTTGTGTGTTTATTGCCTAGATCAACCTAATATCTTTCTTTGTTTAATGCTTCCATTATCTTAAATTTAAAGAGCTTGTTTTAAATTATTTAATGGTTAGAGATTAGGTGAAGAGCTTGTTTTGCCTAACGACACACTAAGGAAAGATTGAGACTAACAGAGCTTATTGTTGTCTACGGTTGATAGTTTCAATATAAATTGATGATAGAATTGATATATTATGTACATGTTTGGTGGTGGCGAATGATCCCTTAACCAAAGTTTTCATCATTATTATTTATTTTTCCTTTAATTAGAGTTTTTATTAAATTCTTGTTCGTAGTTTTAATTTCTTTACTTCTTACTATTTAGTTAAAAATTCATAAACCCCCTTTTAATTTATAATTGGCATTTTCTTTAGTTAGATTAATTTATATTATTATTACTATTATTATTATTACTACTATTATTTTATTTTAAATCTTGCTTTAGAGTCTTTGTAGGATCGATCCTTACTCGCTCTGTACTAATTCTTTATATTAGTGGCACTACCAAATTTTTAGCGCAGTTGCCGGGGACTAGTGTATAGTTTGTTTATTATCACTCATTTTATTTTATTATTTTTATTTCTTTTCTCATTTTCTTTATTTACTTTATTTTAATTGGTTATTTTTTGTTCTATATTTAGATTTTCATGAGCATCGAGGACATTCGATTGAAACTCGAACAACTTAGAGCAACCTCATCATATTCAAAACTCGATTTTGCCATCCACATTCCACTCCCGAAGACAGAGCCAAGCAGCCCAGAATCCGAACCAATGGCTCAGAATAACAACCGAACACTTAAAGAGTTGGCAGCTCCTAACTTGGACCAGCAACCCTTATGCATTGAGAATCCAAACCCTCAGGTAAACTTTGAACTCAAATCTAGGATGATTCATCTTCTTCCTACTTTTCATGGTCTTGCAGGAGAGGATCCAAATAAGCACTTGAAGGAGTTCCATGTGGTCTGTTCCACAATGAAACCAGCCGGAGTTTCTGAAGAGCAAGTTAAGCTAATGGCCTTCCCATTCTCTTTGGCGGATTCAGCCAAGGAATGGTTGTACTATCTTCCCTCCGGTACTGTCACTACATGGAATGAGATGCGTCAGCTATTTTTGGAGAAATATTTCCCAGCATTAAAAGCTGGCAGCATTCGAAAAGAAATTTGTGGAATCCGACAGTATAATGGAGAGCCGCTCTACGACTATTGGGAACGATTCAAAAAGCTATGTGCTAGTTGCCCTCACCATCAGATAAGTGATCAACTTCTTATTCAATACTTTTATGAGGGTCTACTACCTATGGATAGGAGTATGATTGATGCCGCTAGTGGAGGAGCACTCGTGGATAAGACACCAGAAGCAGCCCGAAATCTCATTGCTAACATGGCTGCTAATTCCCAACAGTTCAACACTAGGAACGATCTACTGCCACCACCTAAGCGAGTCAATGAGGTAAGTACTACTTCTCTAGAAAAACAAGTTTCAAATCTTACTTCTTTGGTGCAACAATTAGCTCTAGGGCAACAAATGAGACCGTGTGGCGTATGTTCTATGGTTGGGCATGCGACTGACATGTGCCCGGCCATCCAAGAGGGTTCACATGAGCAGACCAACGCAGTTGAGGGGTTCCTAGGCCAACCAAGACAAAGGTATGATCCCTATTCTAATTTTTACAATGAAGGGTAGAAGGATCACCCTAATTTTAGGTATGGGAACCAACAACAAGGCATTCCTAATGTGGCACCATCTCGACCACCGGGCTACCCCCAACACTGGGTGCAACAGCCTTAGTAATAATTCACATATTTTCATACTAGATGCCACATCAAAGATAAAGTATGTAGGATGATAATTGATGGTGGCACTAGTTTAGTTGAAAAATTGATTTCAAAAACCTTGAAACATCCTAGGCCATATAAGCTCCAATGGCTGAATGATTGTGGGGAAGTTAAAGTAAATAAACAAGTACTAGTTTCATTCTCTATTGGGAGATACAAGGATGAGGTTCTATGTGATGTAGTACCCATACATGTTGGACACATTCTTTTAGGGAGACCTTGGCAATATAATAGGCGAGTGAGACATGATGGTTACTTCAATAGATATTCTTTTGTAATGAGAGATTGATGCAAAAAAGAGAGTGATGCAAAAAAAGAAAATGAGAGTACAAAAGAATGAGAGATTGAGATAAAAGCAAGTGGAACGATAGGAAAAAAAATAGTATTGAGAGAAAAGAGAGGCAACAAGTGAACTTGTTTGCAAAAGAGAGCGAGGTTAAGAGGGCTTTCTTTTGAAAACAACCTATCATTGTACTTTTGTGCAAAGAGGCTTGTTTATGTACTAATGAGCTTAACTCTTCTTTGCCTAGTGCTATTGTGACTCTTTTACAAGACTTTGAAGTTGTGTTTCCAAATGAAATTCCTAATGGTTTGCCACTTATTAGGGGAATTGAGCATTAAATAGAGTTCGTCCCTAGAACCGCATATCGAAGTAACCCTAAGGAGACAAAGAAGCTTCAAAGGCAGGTTGAAGAACTCTTGGCAAAGGATATGTGAGGGAGAGCATGAGTCCATGTGCGGTACAAGTTCTACCAGTGCCCAAAAAGGATGGAACGTGGAGAATGTGCGTTGACTGTCGTGCAATCAATAAAATCATTGTAAAGTATAGACATCCTATTCCTAGACTTGAAAATATGCTTGATGAATTGCATGGTTCTTGTGTGTTTAGTGGATATCATTAGATTAGGATTAGAGAGGGAGATGAGTGTAAAACTTCCTTTAAAACAAAATTTGATTTATATGAGTGGTTAGTGATGCCATTTGGGTTATCTAATGCAACTAGCACTTTTATGAGGTTAATGAACCATGGTTTTCATGCTTTTATTGGTAAATTTGTAGTTGTCTATTTTGATGATATTTTGACCTATAGCAAAGGCTTAGATGAACACATTGAACATTTGCAAAGTGTATTGACTGTTTTAACGAAGGAAAAGTTGTATTCTAATTTGAAGAAGTGTTCCTTTTGTACAAATCAAATTTTTTTTCTTGGTTATGTTGTAAGTGCTAAAGGAATTGAGGTTGATGAAGAGAAGGTAAAGGCTATTAAAGAGTGGCCTACACCTAAAAGTGTAAGTGAGGTAAGAAGTTTTCATGGTTTGGCTAGTTTTTATAGAAGATTTGTGAAAGGTTTTAGCACCCTTGCTGCACCATTAACTGAAATTGTGAAGAAACATGTGGGATTTAAGTGGGGTAGTGAACAAGAAAGGGCATTTAATCTAATCAAGGAGAAATTAGTTTTAACATTATTATTTGCTTTTTGAAATTGAGTGTGATGCTTCATGTATAGGTATTAGAGTTGTTTTGATGCAAGAAGGGCATCCAATTGCCTATTTTAGTGAGAAATTGAGTGGAGATGTATGCATTAGTGAGAGCATTGGAAACTTGACAACATTATCTTCTACCTAAAGAGTTTTTTATACACACTAATCATGAGTCCTTGAAGCATTTGAAAGGGTAAGGTAAGTTACATAAGAGACATGCCAAATGGGTTGAATTTATTGAGCCATTTTCTTATGTGATCAAATACTAACAAGGCAAGGAGAATGTGGTGGCTGATGCATTATAAGTACATTAAACGCAAAGTTGTTAGGATTTGAGTACATTAAAGAATTATATGTTAATGATCCTGATTTTGCTAATGTGTTTAATGCTTGTGAGAAAGTTTCATACGGTAAGTTCTATAGGCATGATGGGTTCTTATTTAGAGAAAATAAATTATGTGTGGCTAGTAGTTCTTTACGTGAATTACTTGTGCGTGAAGTTCATGGGGGAGGTTTAATGGGACATTTTGGCATTGCAAAGACTTTAGATGTTTTAAAAGAACACTTCTTTTGGCCACATATGAAACGTGATGTTGAAAGAATATGTGAGAAGTGTATCACTTGTAAACATGCTAAGTCTAGAGTTTTACCCCATGGATTGTATAACTCTCTGCCCATACCTGGTGAACCTTGGGTTGATATTTCTATGGACTTTATTTTGGGTTTACCTAGGTCAAAAAAGGGAAAGGATTTTGTTTTTGTTGTTGTTGATAGGTTTTCAAAGATGGCACATTTCATTCCATGTCACAAAACAGATGATGCAACAAACACAACTAATTTGTTTTTCAAGGAAATAGTCAGATTGCACGGAGTACCAAGGAGCATAGTTTCATGTCCAGATGCTAAGTTCTTGAGCCACTTTTGGAAAACTTTGCTGGGTAAGTTGGGTTTTAAAAACACTTTTTCCTCTCGGGTTATATAACCCAAAACAGACTTTCCTTTGAGTCTAAAACAGGGTACCAAACCAGATAAGAAATGGTCAAAAGGTTTCTGATGCACAGGATCCTTACTAGAAGGCAAGTGTAGAGCATACTTCCTTAGGTTTTGCAAAATGAACAAATTTAATTCTTTATTTTCTACTACTTGTCATCCAACTGAGGTTGTAAATAGAACTTTGTCCACTATGTTGTGTGCCATTATTCAAAAGAATTTGAAAACTTGAGAAGAATGTTTGCCACATGTTGAATTTGAGTATGCTCTGCACTTGCCTCAAGCCTGAGGATCCTGTACATCAGAAAAGTCCTGTTTTATCCTCCAAAACCGATTTTTATCCAATAAAATTGTTTTCTCACAACGTTCACCCTCACCATTTGAGATTGTATATGGTTTTAATCCCTTAACTCCTTTGGATTTATTACCTTTACCTATTGATGAACATGTTAGTATGGATGGTAAAAAGAAAGCTGAATTTGTTAAGCAATTGCATGAGAGACGCGACAACACATAGAAAAGAGAACTGAACAATATGCTACTCAAGCCAACAAAGGACGTAAGCAAGTGGTTTTTCAGCCTGGAGATTGGGTTTGGGTGCATATGAGAAAGGAGAGGTTCCCAGCACAAGCATTCCAAGTTGCTTCCAAGGGGAGATGGTCCATTTCAAGTGGTTGCACGGATCAATGACAATGCCTACAAATTGGATCTTCCTGGTGAGTATAATGTGAGTGCTACTTTCAAGTTTCTGATCTTTCTCCTTTCGATGTAGATGAATGATGAGAACCATCAAGGGAATATCATTAAAGCTTCAAGTTATTCTTTGCACATTCATGGAGGCCCAATTATAAGAGCTAGAGCAAAAAAGATGCAAGCTACTTTAAATGGATTAATTGAGAAAATGTGGACTGAAAATACAATTCAAGATGCAAGACATCATGAATTGGGCTTGGAGAAAAGACAAGGCATTGTTGGCATTATTCAAGCTATTGGGCAGCCAAATACACAATTTAGATCCAATGCAGAAAGGACAAATTCGGAATAAAACTGGTATTGATTAAGCCAGAACTAATGTGCAAGCTATATATCATTGGAAAGATAATTAAGTTAACTTTCCAATGCAATTTACAGAGTTAGATTTCGAGTTCTCTAGGAGTTATGACCAATTTATTACAATTTGTTCAAGCTTGGGAATTCCAACGACTCCTTTGTTTATTCAACTTCATTTATTTGTTTTGTTTCAAGTTTGTCAATGTATTAGGTAAGCTACCATTGATGATGGTGGGCTAGCATTATGTTTATCAATGACTAACATTAATAATGGTGGGTTAGTGAAGACTTTTGAAGTATCCTCTGACAAACCTATGCTTGAAGGGTTGTTCCAATGTTCTATTTGTATTTTTAGGATCTTGGGTTTCTTTTAGCCTATTTAAACTCAGCAACCTTGCTACGTAAGACAATTTAGAGATTAATGTTATTTGAATTTGAAAGAACTATTCTTTCTTTGGTTCTTTTGAGAACTAGTGAACTTATTAAGAATTTGCATTCTTGTGGCATTCCAAATCTAGAATTATCACTCACCTTCTCATCTACATCTTGAGTGTGGCGTCAATATCATTATCTATACTTCTTATTCACGTTTTCTTAAGCAATGGGTCAAGGTTTTGTTTGTCTTAAATATGTCTAGAGCTTTCTTGGGAAGTTGAAACTGTTAGACTATATGGCTATAGATATTGATTTTGATGATAACAAACCACATGTGTTGATTAAACAAAGATTTATGAATTGTGCTTTTACAATAAGGAAATAATGTTATGGAATTAAAGTATTTTGGAGTAAAATGAAAGTATTTTAAAACCTTTGATATTGTTTTAAAATTTCAGATTTGAACCTATTTGAAACTATTTAAATATTTTAGGTCATTCTATAATTTCACATAGTTTGGGTGAAATCATAATTTTAAAAAGTTTTGGGATTGACAAAGCATTACTTAAAAATTCTGAAATTTGACCTATTTGAAAGCTTTCATAACGTTTTGGGCCATACTACAGTTTTATAAAATTTTGAGGTCAAACTATAAATTTAGAAAATATTTCACTGTAGCAAGCGGCTAACCGAATCCTGACAAACGGTAGACCAGATTCGGGCAGAATATTTCTGGAACTTAAACGGCTAACCGGATTTTACAAAGCGGCATACCAGATGTTCAGAAATTCAAATTTGTGGCTGTAACTTTCATTTCTTCATCTTAATTGTAAGAGTTTGAGAGTTTGAGTGTATGAGACACTTCTTGAGTGAAGAGATTGGGAGATAATCTCTTTATTGTAAAGGTTCATTGACACCTTGAAGTCAATTGGAAAGGCTCGGATAGTAAAATCTTCAAGCTTGGATCACTTGGAGGCGTGGACGTAGGCGGGGATTGCCGAACCACGTAAAAATTCGTGTGTTTGTTTCTTTTCTCCCTTACTCATTTGTTATTGTGCTTTTATTGAACTTATCGCTTTCAATTTAGATTACTTGTTGTGTGGATTTGCTAGGATAATTTTTAAAATTTCAATTCACCCCCCCCCCTCTTAGGTTGCACACTTATATTTCAGAAACTACAAATTAAATGTAAGTTTTAAAGTTTCATTCGCATTAGTAGAAGATTGCATTCGATGATTACTTGAAGATAATATCGAGTAGATAATTTTTCAAGATAACTGTGAAATAGGCCAACAACCAAAACATGATTTTTTTTTTTTTTTGGGTGGGGAGGGAGGGGGGACGGAGTAGTGATATTTCCACACCTCAATTTTTGTAAATCCACCAACGTCAAAAAAATGATAAAAAAAATTATATTGTTTTTAATTATTTTAAATAAAAAAAATAAATTTGAACAATTAACCAATTAAATCCTCATTAGTTATTCAAACTTATGTCGCAAAAACACGTTTTGGACAATTTGGTCACTTTTTGTTAGAGGATAAAATAGTTAAATTAAATTCTAAGTAACATTGGTGATCAACGATAGATCAAGAGATTTATGTAAAAAATTAGATAAATTGATCAATTGTTTAAACTTTTTGTTTGTTTTAAATTTTAAAAAATAAAGAGACATTTTTTAAATTATTTTTTAAATGGGATGAATTTACACAATGTGTGATGGAAATGCCCCTCTATGAAAACCTCTATTTAATTATATTAGTGTGACTGGAGAAATTTATTCTTATAAAGAGATTATAACTCAATAAAGGTATAGTACCAAAATTATTTTCTTTACTTAATTATCCCTAATGCAAGTGATATAGGGGTAAATTATGTCATGTATTAATAAATTAATAAGTGAGTAAAATTAAATGTATAGACATTAATAAATTAATTAGTAAGTCAAATTCAATGGATAGATATTAATAAAAAAGATAAATAGTTTCAAAAAACTAATATAAATATCAATATATTGTTGGAATATGTAAACTAATCTTAAAATCTTAAATTTTAAATTCTTATCAATTATTCAATTTATATTCTCTCTCTCTCTCTCTATATATATATATAGCATATTGCATTATAAAACACATGCCACCGAAAGCCATACACTTCCTTTTTCCTATAGCAAATCAACCATGCCACCAAAACATAATAAACGAACCCATTTAATCGAAAATATTCGTGTTGAATTTTGCAAAATAAAAGAATCAAACCCAAATTGGAAGCAAACAGATCTTGTGAAGTGGTTAGAAGAAACTCGTGGTCTTACGGTATCACAAGCAGCAATATCAAAAACACTCAAACGATCAGTCAACCTCCTTAAAGAAGAAGTACCGTTGAACTCAAATGCAAAACGTTCAAAGAGTGTAAAGTACCCAGCATAGGAGTCTGTCCTCTATGAATGGTTTGTAGGCCATCAAGAGCATGTCAATGTAAGTGGTGAGTTGCTAAAAGAGAAGGGAAATATTTTTCTAAGGCAACTATCCTGAAGCTATCTCATTTGAATTTTCAAATGGATGGTTGGAAAAGTTCAAGCAACGACATGCAATTCATTCCTTCCGTCGTTTTGGGGAGAGTGGTTCAGTTGATATGGAGAAAATTGAGGCTAGTTTGCCACCAATAAGAGAGGAATTAGACAAATGGGCTTGGAAGGACATCTATAATATGGATGAAACTGGCTTATTTTATCGAATGCAAGCTGATAACTCTCTTGCAACAAAGTAGTTAGAGGGTCAAAAGAAAAATAAAGAGGGTTGTAATTGTTATTTGTTGCAATGACAAACTTCCGCTGTGGATCATCGGTAAGTTTCTTAATCCAAGATACTTTAAGAATGTTAACCGTGATAATCTCAACTGCAAGTATCGAGCAAATTCAAATGCATGGATGACATCTTTGTTGTTTATAGAATGGTTTTAAGTGGTTTGATCGTTGTTTGGATAGAAGTGTCTTGCTTATAATTGTACTGCACATGGCAAAAAAGAGCATCTTCCCCCACTTAATCACACAACTATTATGTTCCTACCACTAAATAGCACTTCCAAAATCCAGCCATGTGATGCAGGCATCATTAGAAATTTCGGAGGTTATTATCGTCAGCGCATTACTCGCCTACTTTTGAAACGAATAGAAGATCGTGTCTTGGAACCAGCAAAGATAAGTCTCCTTGATGGAATTGTAAATGCAGTGGTTGCATGATCAATTGATGTGAAGCCACAAACAATTGCTAATTGTTTCAAGCACTGCAAAATAAAAACCACTGATGTCGATGAAAAGGAAGTTACAAATGAAATGGATGAGGAAAATCAAAGTCATTTTCAAAATTGGGTGATCAGATTCAACTTCACTACACTAATCAAATGGATATTGGTAGTGTCGTTAAGGTGCACCAAATTTAAAACCTTACCATTAATATAAATAATTAGTACAGAGCGAGTAAGGATCGATCCCACAGAGACTATGCTAGTTATATTTATTTATCAACTCTAAAGCAAGATTTAAAATAAAGTAATAGTAGTAATAATATAAATTAATCTAACTAAAGAAAATGTCAATTATAAATAAAAAGGGGGTTTATGAATTTTTAACTAAATAGTAAGAAATAAAAAAATTAAAACTACGAACAATAATTTAATAAAAACTCTAGTTAAAGGAAAAAGAAATAATAATGATGAAAACTTTGGTTAAAGGATCATTCGTCACCACCAAACATGCACATAATATATCAATTCTATCATCAATTTATATTGAAACTATCAACCGTAGACAACAATAAGCTCTGTTAGTCTCAATCTTTCCTTAGTGTGT
>MKYO02000238.1:293961-345111 GCA_002013955.2 Citrus medica
CCCCCCCCACAACACAAAAAAAATCAAATTTAAAGCTTACAACTTCATTACATTAACTTAATTATACAATTACCTTTCTTATTTTCCATCATTCTTAGAATTTTTGTAAAAGCTTTCTTTGAGATGATTTTCAGTCATCAGCTTGTAGTCAATAGCATTTGGATATTTAAACTTACTGGGGACACTGAAGATTTCTTCAGAAGATACATTTAGGATTATACTATAACCATGTGGATCACTGAAGCTCTTGCCGCTAATTGACAACTTGCATCAGTGTCAAGATAAACATGTTCAGAGAAATCAACAATAAACTTACCTGTGCCTGCATGTGCTTTGTAGATTCAGCTCCGGCTATTGCTGCTTCAGACGATAAAATGAAGGCAGTGGAAGGATCAATCCCAGCACTTAACCTCTGCTTGCAACAAAAAATATCAACACCAAAAATGATAGCATAGCAGATACAGCATAGGATAATCATAATAATATTTATTACAGCTACAGACCTCCTGAAGAACTGCAGCTGCTGGAATCAGGGCGTCTAACATTGTGCGGTAGCCAGCAGTGGCTCCACCATATTTACTGACTGCAGCAATGGAAGCTTCAAGTGCTTCAGCCCCTGAATCAAAAGAGTCATCAATCTTGGTAGACTAGCATGAAACAATCTTGATGAAGAAAATCATCTCACATTGTTTGGATGTTATGCCTGACTTTGAACTTGCTTTAAGTTTCGCATATGCTGCCTTACAAAATATATGGTACCTGTTTCACATGTAAAAACCATAAATATCAATGGTTGAGGTATACAGTAAAAAGTAAATATAAAAAATATGTAGCTCCAAGCACAAACGGTAAACAGAAAGGAAAGAAAATTACAAGATTCCACTTGTTCCACCCATAACTCTCCTAATAGAAGCTCCAATTTCATTCACTGTTTCGGCAGCATCGTTCAAAGGATAACTGGAAATAGAAAAGGATGATTCATCAAGTAAGCTACTAAGGGGAAAAGGATTTAAACATTAATTTGCATGAAAACATTGTGATTCAAGAGCCACCTTTGGCAAGCCAGTATTATAGACTGAAAATGTACACGTCATAGACAAATATTGTACCATCATAGAAGTTACAACATAGCAAATCCATAACATCAAAGGCAGCACAGCCAACCCATATATAAATATACAAAATAAAAGACAAAGCTCGAGTAAAATGTAAAACAACTACTTGACATTGGCTATACAACCTTCTTCATTACAATGTCTGTCTAGGATAACCTTGACAAGTTACAACGTGTTTTCCAGTATCTCCATCAATATTCTTCAAGGTATTTATCTTTTCCTTCCAATTCCATACATGAAGTAGTGTGCTATGAATAAATCTTTGGAGCAAAAATTCAGCCCAAAACAAACTGAATAGGAAAAGCTAATCGACTTTGAAATAAGAAAATTCATCCTCAGATACTCCTCTCCGACAAATCAGGAAAATTCCAGAGTGCTCTTGCTCTTTAAAAAACGAACACGCCCAATGCTGTAAATAAGTTTGCTGTTTGGATTCCTAATAATTTCCTAAGAGAATATTCATGAAATAGTAAGTTAAATATTGTTGATTCAACTAAACACCACGAGATAACAAGAAAAAGTTCAACTAAGAGTTTATTCCATACCAAATGAGATAGTAACCACCACAACTCTGCCTTCAGAGGATAGAAAGACTAGCTATGTTACCACTTACTTCAGAGTAGATATCACTTGCTATATAGGAGAATTACTCAAAGGAGGCTCACTCCTTAACTAGGAATATGAATGAAACAAGACTTACTAAATAATAAGCCCCTAAAAATGGAAAATAAATTAAACAACAATTTTCTAGATAACAAACAAAAACAAAAATTCCATAAGCTGAATAATTCCTCTTTGACTACAAACTTTGATAACATAGAATCTCAGTCCACTCCAATGAGTTAAAAGTAAACTCTTCAATTATCAACTTTTTAATAAGGTAATTGTGAACATCCTTGCAAATCTTCAAAGCAATTAATGACAACAGATCATTTAGTTATGATTCTATAAGAATAAAATCTTGCAATAACCATCTTCTTTAACATCAAAGAAAAGTATGAAATCGAATTTGATATTATAAGATCTCTTACATGTAGGACTGAGTACTATAGATCTTAAACACTAGATCACCTTCAAATCCGAGTTATTATAAAACCTAATTCTATTGCAGCATAAATGTTATTATTGGCTATCTCCTAAATCCTTTTAACACTCATCCTCGAGAAAATCTTCTATAACTCATCAGAACTTACAACACCCTCTTTCATTGAAACAAAATTACTCCCTGATTACCATTATTTTCTCCTCCATTATCTTAAAAAACTGTTCTCTATAAAATCTTCTTAACCCCAAAAACTTCTTGAGAACTCGACCATAGTGGTTTTTCAAATTACCACCAAACTTGACCACTAAACCTCAAGGATAAATATCCTTACTTCATCACGCGAGACAGTGAGTATATTTTCCAATGCAAGTAAATTAAAAATTAAACATACACACTTCTGAGTTGTGTACATATCAACCCAACAAGAAGAAAACCAAAGAGAAAACTCAGATAAACCACTGGGAAAGAACTATGGGATCAAACAGGAAAAGACATATTGGATTGAAAAGAAAAAAATTCTGTCTTGTTTGTCCATATACGAAATTCAACTGAGACACTAAAACCTGAAATCAGCCATTCTGGATCAGCAACAAAAGAAGTCTTGAAACAAACTAGTCGGTCAAACAAAGTTATTTTGTAATTTCGAGAATAGAGTACTCTACATGTAGATAAGGATTAACAGCAAGTATTAAAATAGATGAATATAAATAGCGAGGCCTATAAAAGCAAATTTTAAGTCAAAATTTGGGAACTCCAATTCTGTTGCAATTTTCTTTTTTTTCTAGAGAATGACCCATGGCAAATCGAGATTCTTTTCCACAACACTATAGAAGTCTCCTCTTTGAAGACTATGAAGCAATGGTGGACATAGTTTGCATAAATAATGTGCAAAAACTCGGGCAAAAAATGGAAGGATAAGATGATAAATGATTTTTGGTCCAAAATTTGCCACAGATGAGCCTAGGGTAGTAGGTTAACTTCCTCAGTGAAGCAACTAAAAGTTTCCTAAATTGCTGGAATTAGATACTTACTACTTTTTCTTGTCCTCTAGAATTGCTGTTGCACCTCTAAACATCTGCAAAAATAAATAAAATTGACATAGGATGGAGAAAACCAAGCACTAAATCAAAGATGCTAATGGAGTTCGACTGGACTCACTGTTGACCCACAGTCACCATCACCAACTTTGCTATCCCATTCATTCAATCTATCCCTAAGATTGACAACCGCTTCTGCTGCTGCTTCAATAGTCCCCTCAAGTACATGGCCTTGTTGACTTAGCTGTAGTGGCCGACCTAATGACTAACCAAAAGCAAGCATGGTCAGTTAGTGCCGATGTGAGACTGCACAAACAAATTGTACTTACCAGCAATTAAGCAATTATGAAACCAACAATAAACATGTTAATATTGTTTACAGCATCATAAAGCTATTCTGTTCAAAGCTTCAAATTTGACATATAAAATTGTAAACTGAGTAAAACTACAGAATACAAAATGCAAATAACACAATTGTTTTAAGAGTGAATCAACTGAATACACTGATACGTCGAAAAAATTAAAAAATTTCAGAGTTAATCTGAAACATCTTAATTTTATTATGCACCAGCCTATTTCACTAAAGACATAAGCACAAATCTCCTTATTTCAAACAAAATGCAAAGCCATTCATTCCATTTGGTATCGAAATTTCTTGACCAAAACAGATCTAGGACAGTGAGAAACAGTATTCCGTGCTTTTTATCCACTGTCTTACTTTTTTTTCTTTTATTTTAAACTGTTTCCAATGCTCTTTGTGCTTGAAAATTCATCAATTCATTCTTCAATTGATCACTATGTATTTACATCCAAAACAAGTCCTTTAGTAACCTGTTACTTTTCTATCTCAATACAGAACCAGATGCACAGGAAATGAAGGAACATTAAACAAAGTATTGTCCATCATTAACAAACATAATTTGGATCATTTGATATTTGTTGTACGAAACCTATTTTTCTTTCCAAAAGACAAAAGGATAAACTCATTAAGAGGGTAGAATTACTAGATTTTCCAAATTTTTAAAATGTAAAGGGGGTGGAGTCAAACGAAATTTTGTTGCTAGGAGCTTAAAATGACCCAAAAAAGAAAAACAAAACTCCAGCAGGTAGGTGAGGTGCAGACTCTATTCCGCCACTGATAACCTTGAATCACAGAGCTCGAGCTTTTCTTAAATTCCTACAACCAAAATGAAAATTTATGAGTACATGCCTATAAACTTTTAGAATGGGATCCGATCTCATCTCTGACTAATCTACATCCCTGTATTTTGGATAAGAGGAACCTACTGCGAATGTGAAGCTCCATTGCAAGAGACAACAGAAGGAGCAATTAGCAACTACCTATACAGTACCTAATCAACTCTGCTTGTATTAACTGATACACTGCCATATAAATGTGATTAATGGATCAACAGATGCGGACAGTAGCCTGTGACGAGGAAACATCTTGCAGAGAACACTATGGGGATTGCCATTTTGTATTCATAAGCATTTGAATATAGCAAACTAACCTCGTCACTCTTCATTGAATGAGAAGGTGGCATTGGAACAGGAATCTTGGCCGGTGGACGATTACCTACAAGTAAAGAACTCCTGAGCTCAATAAAAGTAAAATCACTATAAGAAGTTACTTTTTCTTTCTATCTGGAGTTACACAATAAATGAACATTTTTTTCCCCTAAATTCCCTGATATATGAACTTTATAACAGTAAAACATATAAATCAGTTGGCCGTTAGGGAAGTTTCACACATGATATCTTTATTAACAGAAATGAATACAAGAACACAGAAAGAATAAACTATCATCACATATCACTGACCGTCCACACCAACTGGCCAATGAGGGGCCTTAGTTGTAGCATCAAGATGCTTCAAGATTACTTCATCTGCCTTCATGATGGAAATTGAGAATCCTGAAAGAAACCACCACTCAGATTCCTTGTTTCATCACTTCAACCTAATGCTGTTAGCACCATAAACAAACCTGCCATGTCAAGAGAAGTCATGAAAGATCCTGTGTACACTCTTTCAACAGCCAGTCCATGTTCCAGTTGCAAATTTGGGACTGCTTTTCCTGCTGCAATCATCAGTTCCATCACAGGAGTGGCACCTAAGCTGCAGGCAACAGAGTAAAATATTGTGAAACGTTCCCTCACGACCAAGAGTGCCGCCTTCACGAGTACGAAATGCAATAAAAAAATTGATTATAAGAAAAATTTTGTGTACGAAGTGAATCATTTCTAACGGTTAAAATCATCCTTCAAAGCATAAACAGCACTGTTAAATGGCATGAAACATGAATATTACATTTGAAACAAATGATTTTTTCCAGATCCCTATTCTATGCTAAAAGCAAGTCATTAAGAACATCGGAAAAACACTTCTTTCCAAGCTAACCGTGCAAATATATATAATTTATAGGTGGGTTATTTGAAATGCTATCTTGCTCTCTGTTGATTAAACTGACATCCAGGACTATTGTTTAATCTTTTAAAGCCATGCTAAGTCAAAGAATTACCTATGAAAATATGGAGATAATGTTCAAATAAGGGAATATTGCAAAACGAGAAAGGTAATCAAAATCTGATCTTTGTCGACTACCAATCTAAATAATGGATTTCAAAAACATTGGGCAAGATAATTGACTTGTATAAGGTTAATTGTATAAAATCAAAACAGAATTAAGAAGCACAATGTACAACGAAAAATAAAATAAATAATCAAATAAAAATCAAGAAAAATATTAACTTGTATTTAACTTCAAGCTGCCTTACTAATTTAAATTTCCTATTATTGTTAACATCTTACAGCCTCATCATGAAAAACAAGAAGTTCAACTCCATCACCGAGTAAGCATATGCTTCCTGAACATATATAGGCACTTTTCTATCAATTCTAAAAAGAGAAAAGTACAAAGGCGAATTGAAAATGAGGGAGAAACTAATTTTATGTTCAACAGAGTCCACTTTCAAGCTTCTTTCGGGCTTTTGTGTCAAATTAGAGTTTCAAGACACCTTGTTCATTTTCATCTAAAATGCAAGGGGCTACTGAATTTCTTCCCAAATGTGGTATATCTTTTCTTTGGAGAGCTCTTTGTATCGGCTTTTTAATTTTCAGATATCCTGGGCTTACAGGTTGTATGTAAAAATCCAGATATCTACCAGGATGATCCTGGTTTCTATCGACAGTTTTTACACTCCAATACATCCGCCACTCCAATAGTATAAGCCTATTGGTCCCCATAAAAATATAATATAAGGTTGCTCATTCTACCAAAAATATATAAATTATAAGGAAATTTATATCCGCAACATAGAAGAGGGTCAGTGACCTACCCATTAATCATGAGCACCACTCTATTACCTCGGGTTATCGGAACATAATTAGTTTCCTGCAAAGATCGAACAGCAAGAACAGTAGAACATCAAATTAAGTAAGCTCTGGAGTAAAATATTGCTTCAAATGGTTCATGGGTTGATCAATAAGGATAATAGAACATCACATTCACTATGCTCTGTCATAAGATGTTTCATCATATGCATGGAGGAAAAAGAAGTACATTTCATAAGAAAAGTTAATGCAGTAAGGGTTTAGGCATTATATTTTCTCAAGCCTTCCATACAAGTCCTGAAGGCATATATCACCATCTATCTGAATGATAGGTCTCAACTCGGGAGGAAGAACAAGTAATAGACATAAAGCCATCCACTCAGGTTCTATATTTGCTTGAAGAAAATACTTAGCTAAATTTATATTTTTCTGTCTTTTAACTTGTTTCTTATCACATTAAAGTAAGGAAACCCTTGCCGGATAATGAGAGACACACACACACACACACACATTATTTCTACTTTTTATAAGGCAGCAAACAAAGTCATTATGCAAAAAGAAGATATCTGCTTAGATATTGCAGCATACCGTAGACAATATTTGCTTAAGAACGTGAGATACAACCACGTCTACCGGCTGAAGATCAGCCACCGCAGCACCAGGTTCACCATGCTGAAAAGAAATTCATCTTATTATAAGTCAATGTAAATGTGGAGGCGAAATTTGGGTCTGATGGCTAAATAAAAGCCACAGCCTCGGTAAAGAGTTCCACCAAAATAACCAGCTACTACATAAAATGCATGTTATCACAAACAGCCAACTCAAGATAGAACTCGAAAAATCTGGACATAGGGAATTTGCTCTGGTTAATCCAGTACAAATTAAAACAACAAATTAATTTTTTTAAAAGTATGTAGATATAAATGCTACACTAATTACTTTAAAAATAAGTTGCCACATTGAAAGAAACTCACAATTCCAAGACCAAGTTCCATCTTTCCAGGGCCCAAACGATCTGACGTAACCTGCCCAGGCAGCGTACAAACAGATAATGCAACACCCATCGTTCCTACCATTTCAGATGCACGTTTAGCTTCTGCAGCAACATCAGCAAGAGAAAGGCCAGCAGCAGCAGCAGCTCCAGCAATCTGTCTCTTGCAAAGAGTAATTATTAAAAACACACCACACTTAGTAAAAATACAAATGAAACAACAGATAAAGCAGTTGTCTTTCAAACAAGTCATCAAGTTGTGATATACAACCCAGTTAAAAACTCAACAACACTAATAGTAATTACAAACTGAAAGCAAATAAGTCTAAAACCTTGCCAGGATAGGAAAATTAGTCTATTTTGTCTTTCTTTCTGCTAGATACTACTAAAAATTGACAGCATGGTAAGCTTTTTGCATCAGAAACCAGCAGTAAATTTTTTCATATTATAATAAAAAACACTTTGAGCATAAATGGATTGGGATTACAAATGGCAACTGAAAACAACCTTACACAAACATAAATTTGGTTGATGATGAAAGTAAACAAGTCAAGTAATGTCGTGATAAATTAAAGGAGAGAAGAGAAACTAACGAAAGGATGACTCATGCAAACACAGACAAAAGAAAAGGCCTATAGTGTGTGCAAGCGAATGAACATGCAAACAACCTTTGTGCATGTGTGAAGAGGAATGGGGTGATGGGTTGGGGGGAGGAGTATGCAGGGGTGTTGTCGGTCAGGAGGGGGAAGAACGAACCTTGTTCACAAGAATAGTCCCCGCTAAACCTCTTCGTCCAGCAATGCCACGAGGGGGAGGCAATGCACAATCATCTCCAACAATAACGATCTGCAAATGCAAAGAATATCATCATTATTTTAATATCTTATCATACTTGAGTATAAATTTTAAGAACATACCTCTACTTTATAACCTTCAGATTTTGCTTGTTCGGCAGCCAAACCAAAATTTAAACGATCACCAGTATAATTCTGTTAACATCCAGATTGCAAAAATGTAAATCAAGAAATAAAAGCCAAATAAGTATTCATTGGGATCATAATTGGTAATAGCAATTCTAACCGTAGTACAATCAAAAAGCTCCAAAGAAGAAACTTATAGAATGCAATAAAACAATTAATTGTTAAATTGCCACCTGAGTGCTTTTGATATAACAGTACCGTGACAATAAGAAGACATCCCATAGGACCGGTTACAGCACGAATGCCCTGAAGTTAAATGATACAGGACCAGTAAACCAATTCAATATCATAATTCACAGAATTACTAGCAAGATAAACGTATAAGAAGCAATAAAACATACAGCTAGAATTGAATCCACTGGAGGAGATGCAAAAACATCCCCGCAGATTGCAGCTGTAAGCATCCCTTCTCCCACAAATCCAGCATGTGCAGGCTCATGTCCGCTTCCACCACCTGCATCACAAACAATATCAAGATAATAAAGATCCCAATAATATGATGAATCCAGCGTTTGACAAAGACAAGCGGCTGCAACCACTTGATCAAAGGAATGTCGAAAAGTCTACAACCCAAATGGCCCAACTTCATTCAGATATAGACCAAAATTTAGCCCATTAAACTAAGAGTGTTCTTACAAGAGAGAGTCACAAAAGTTCAATTAATCGAGTCCTAAAGTCTTATTTAAGAAGTAAAGAAAAAGATAATAATTCAAAGCTGTCTTTAACTTTTTAACAGTTTTATATAGGAAGTTTTGTCAAAGGATCTTCAATTTGTAAGTTTAAAGAGTCATCCTATATTTCCCAGGTTTATGAAGAGTTTCTTGATAGCAGACAGCCCTGAGCCCTACATTATCTACTTGTTAGGTCATAATCTGTAATTTGACATGAATGAATAAGTTAAAATAGATTATTTCTTCGCTACTGTGATGTGAATGTGTTTTGAAGTAATGCCATTGGTTTCTAGGTGAGATTCTTGGAAAGGGATGCTGCTTACTTCTCTAATTAACATAGTAAAATTGTAACTTAAAAAATAAATAAATAAATAACTGTCATGAAATATTATTTCCCACATCTTTCATATCAAAGCATAATGACATCATTCCTACTGAATCATTTACTTTGAGCATGTCATGCCAACCATTTACTCAGGAAAGACATAATTCAACTCTCTAACACTAGATTAGTTTTCAAGTGATTTTTCTTTCCATTAGCAAGAGTCCCCATGGTGCTCTAAAAACTGAAATTGGCCATGTCTAAATACAGAATTGTTTAGGCCTCAATGTACTAGATAATCTTTTGGGTTGGATTTGTATAATACAGTTCAGAGCTAGATCAATTAGCCCCTTTACCTCTAAGTGACAAATTGTTTTAGTATTAAGATTCACAAATTGCCTACGAAATATAAGTTGGGGTTGAGCCTTCACATATGACAAAACTTTTGAATTGGACATCATGAGACAAACTTTGAAACAGATGACTAGGTATCAGGTAAACCGTCCATCAGAAAAACAATGTTTCAGATTTTCTTATATTTTTGTGAAACAAAAGGTGAAATGCAGTATATTTATCATTTTAAATAAAGTGTTTAATCTTTCGTTGCTTCGACAGGTCAAAATCCCAAGCCCCTTGTGGCAGACAATCTGACATATTGCTGTTTCTATGCTTTCAAATTCACAAATGTGATAGTTCTTTGGTTTGATAGATCAAGATTAAAGGAACAATTTACCAGCATAGATGTCAGAAATATAGGAGATCCATTTCTAATAAAGTCATGCTTTTGCAGCAGTAAATAGACTAAGAATCTGCATGCAATTGTTTAAAAACAAAAATCTTTAGTCCATTTTTATGCCAATTATAACTCTATTCTACTAGTGGTCTATCATCCCTAAAAATGCAAAACTCATTACATTCGATAATTCATGGTTAAAACTATAAGAGCTTGAGAAAAGACAATCACAACACAAATATGAAACAATTGTTTCAAGCTTATGACCGGAACAATATCAAGTACTGCAGCCTGAAGATATCAAACCTGATATAACTGCAACCTTGTTATACGTTGCACTTGAAACATCAGCACGTAATACAACCTTCACCTGTATTACAACAAAAAAGGAGACAAACTATAAGTAGCATAACAGCTATGTTTGACAGCACAAGTGGAACATAGAAAACTTATTCACCTGCGGAAAACCATCCAAGAACTGCAGACCAGGATAGGTTTCCACAAGACCCTCAATGAACTCAGTCACCACATCTGCAACCATTTAAATAAGCTATTTCTTCTTTCTTCTCCACAAATAAGAAAGTAAACCCACTCTCCTACATGATTCTATCATCATTTTGCATTATAAGTCATCACTTCAATGCCTAATAGCAGTTTAAACAATATTGTACAGACTTTCTTGTGTTCATCAAAGAAGCAAAACAGACAGACGCCATCACATGTAATAAAAAACAACAGCTTTGTCAAAAATATTCATTTCATATCTTAGGAGTATTCACTTTCACACAAGCAAACAGAGCCCATAGTTTATGAAATTTTTACATTCAAATTCTGTCGCCAAGAAAAAAATTAAGGGGAGAAAAAAAAACCTAGGCCATCATGCACAATTGCACATTCTGATAACATGCAAAAAGAAAATTAAATAAAAATACTCGTGCAGGCAAAGTTAGCTTGAATTAGAACCAATTTATATATTAACCAAAAAGAAAAAGATAACACTCGATTTTTCATATTCTGTTTTTCGCGGCGACCAGAAAGAGCGCAAAAAATGATCAATTAAATCAAAAGGAAATAAATAGGGAGAAAAATGCAAACCATTGGGATCACTGATAAGTTTCTTCCCTTGAAAGGCCATAATCGAAGAAGAGTAAGAGCTAGAAACGGTACCCTTTAAACCCTATTAAGTGTAAAGGCTGTGGTTTTTGCATCAATTTCAAAAGAGAGAATGGTTGTCTGGTTGTTTTTGGTGGTGACTTATAGATTTGGAGAAGTCGATGGTTTGTCTCAACAAGAAATGAAAAATTATTCCTTTTGAATATTTTACGGAATAGTGGGGCAAAATGGCCCCACCCTTTACCTGAAAAATTGACCCAATTCATTTTTTTTGTTCTAAAACTAAGTTTTTCTCTTATTAATCGGGCAATTAGTACTTTAATTTCCTTTTATAAATAAGTAGAGATAAATAGGAGAATTAAAATAGCTAAAAACAAAATATTTTTTGACTAAGTGGGAAATGATTCTGATATTGGTTGTCATCTATTTGGACCTATTATGCCATTAATAGATAAACGAAAAACATGGAAACTATAGTCTAAAAATTTATTTTCTATATATTCAAAATTGATATATTTTTATCTTTTGGACCTATCCATAGTACCAAATTCTATTGTCTAAATTCTTTTTATAAATAAATAGAGATAAATAGGAGAATTCAAATATATAAAAACAAAATATTTTTTATTATAGTTTCCATGTTTTTCGTTTATCTATAGAATATTGTACTCTTAAAATACCATAATATAACCTTATCTTTTTAGAGTACAGAGTTTTTCTTGAAAATCGCTACACTAGGGTGGTATTTTTCCCCTCAAATTGATGAATAATATTTATTTAAAGAAAATTATCAATCATATACCCTTAATTTATTCCGTTATTAAATTTATTATAATACTTTTAGGATATATCAGTCATTCACCTTAAATTGACAAAATGTATCTATTGTCCACCAAACCGTTAGTTACCATTTAAATATGATGATGTCAGAGGGGTAATATGGTCTTTTCATATGATACAAGTGATAATTTAAGGGTATATAAGTGATAATAAGAGATTTTAAGGGTATACAAATGATAATTTTTAATAGTAAAATCGTCAATTCATTATAGTTTTGTTAACTTTCAAACGGCAGTTAATGGTTTAGTGATCGGTAGATAACTTTTATTAATTTAAGGTAGACGATTGATACACCCTTAAAGTATTGTAATATTTTTTATGAAAGCACAAATTTAAGGTATATGAATGATAATTTCCCTTTATTTAAAAAATCCTAACTTTTTTTTTTTCGTTTTTTGAACTTTATATGAATGTTGTCAATACCTATCAATTATATGGTATCATGATTGTCAGCTTCGTGTGTGTGTACATACATACATACATACATACATACATACATACATACATACATACATACATATATATATTGGGATCGTGGAAAGTGTGTGAATTGTTCAAAAGAAAACAAATTAAAGTTTTTAATAAATCAATTTTAAAAGAAACAAGAGAAATAGATTATTATCTTTATTATTTAGTTATCAATCAAGGGTACGTGGCTTGTTGACCATCAGTGCGGACCAGACTAACGCCCATTCGGGTTCGCCTCTGGAACTTACGTCGATGGATTCCCGCCGATATACCACTTTAATTTATTTATTGCAATGGTTTTATTAGCAAGCCTAGCAACAAAATCTAAAGGCTCATAGATAATACTAGATCCGGGTCCCGGAAGTAGTATTCTGATTGATTGGAGGGAGAAGAGAATATACAACATAAGACAGAGATCTGGTCTCTTTGCTTCTGAGGAATGTAACAATTTATATGACAGATCTGATAATGATGAATCTGCAAAGCATGCATGAAATTTAAATGCTTTAAAATAAATTGCGGAAATTAAATTGCTGTAAATTAAATTGCGAAAATTTAAAATGCTGAAATTTAAACATACAGAAATTTAAATTTATTACAATCTTTAAAATAAAATTACAAATCTTACATTTGATTTCTTCTTTCTTTGTTTTTCTTTAAAGAGAAAATATTACAGAAGAAATGGGAAATTAATCTGTAGACAGGAAAAAATTCCTTTTTGTCTTTCGATTCCTGATTCCCAGAGAGAGAGAGAGAAAAAGAGAAAGAAAATTGAAAAATCTGAGGAGTCTAAGTCTTCCTCCAGATTTAAATATAAAGATTAGGTCTTTAACAGTAGCGAGTCTGTAGCTTCACCACTGTAGCTTCACCACTGTAGCGAAACTGTAGCTTCAACACTGTAGCAAAACTGTTGCTTCAATACTGTAGCGAAACTATAGCTTTAACTTTGTAGTGAAAGGATGAATTTTACAGGAGAAATTTCGGGTGAAGAGACATGTGCGCTCTCACTTGTGTCAAGAGGACCACCCGGTACAACACAACAAAATAATTACAAGGGGTAAATACAAATTTTTTTTATTTTTTTACATCCGTGAAAGGAATAGTAAAAGTACAATAATTAAAATGCTTTAATGCTTTACAGGAGGAAAGATTCCAAAGCAGTCGTCTTCGTTGTCGTCTCCAAGGGATATAAAGGGCTCTGCACTTTCGTTGTCGGATGAGCTGGTAACAGATGGCTCAGATCTAGATGCAAGTAACCGTTCCATGACTTTAAAATATTCTTCTTCTGTTTTGGCACTTGCCAAAAGAGATTGGACTTTGGATTTTTGGGTAAGGAAGGTTCCTTGGGCTTTGATGTCTTTGATGGTTGGGTGTAGAAGGACTTTTGAGGAGAGCCAATTTTCGATCATATTAACAGTCAATTTGGACTGTTCATCAAATTTTGACCATCATTTGACTTTAAAGGTTCTTTGTAAAGTTAATTGGGCATCTTGTGGATGGTATCAGAGGTTCCACATCCATACCCATAGAAGAAAGAAATTTGTACAGAAGCAGAGAAAATGAGAAAATCGTTTCTCAGATTCTGTAGGTATATAATGGGCTTTAAAAAGGTTTAGGCACTGGATGGCATTTTGGGTGAGAATTTCAGGGCACAGGCCGAAATAATTCCACCACTGCTGGAACCAGTTTGGACGGCTTTGAACGGTTATTTTTTAGTTGAAGAAAAATAACCAAGAATGGGTTCTTTTTGGGTTTTGTATAAAAAAATGTGTTAAACCAGGCCTCTTGATAGTCCCAATAAGAATAGGACAGACAGTATGGCAAACACATTTGAAAATTGGCGGGGAAGGGTTTTAGTTTATGGAGTTGGTCTCCCCATTATTTTGGGCTCAAAACCTTTAGGATAGTAGCAGCGGAGTAGGCTGGTTCTGTATGGGCTTCGCTAAGGAAGAAATGTTTAAATTTTACAGACTCAGTAGACTCCAAAATGCTTTGATAATAACACTGGGGCTTTGTTAAGTCCCAAGGTTTGAAAAACCATCCTTTAGGGAAAATGTTTGAAATTGCTTGAAAGGGATTAGTGTGGTAAAAACTATCTTCCATAGATAAAATATTTTGAAAATGGGTTTTATCATATCAATCTGAAGTTTTCTTTAAAAGCTTTGTTTATGAAAGAACAATCTGGGATGATGAACTCCCACTAGAAAGAACAACATTTTATGAAGAAGCTTTAGAAATTTCTTTGGAAATAGATTTTTCTTCTTTAGGGAAAATCTGACTTTGAGAAAAGCTTTGTAATGCAAGCATAAACTCAAGGGATTTAGAGATGGATTCCATCCATTCATTTACCTGTTCTTGGGAGGCGAGTGCTTTAGATTTGGCTTCTTCATCTTCTATTATGTCAATCCAAGACTTGATTGGCATAGCAGAAGAAAGTAATTTTTCTTTAGGTGGAGAAGTTTGGGAGGCTTTGGAAGGTGTCTGAGACACAGGGTTCGTGAGGATCCCTTTGCCTTTGTCCTTCTTTTTGGGCGGCATTTATCTGTTTTGAAGAAATTCCCTGGTTAGAAAATTAGGGAGAGAATTTGTATCTCCTTTAATAAACTCAATATCAAAATAAAAAATGCTTAAAATAGCTTGCCATCGTGCAAAAATATGTTTTGATGCAATGTTTTGAACATCTTTTTCTAAAACATGTTTTGCAGCTTTGCAATCAATTCTAAGTAAAAAATTTTGATTTAATAAATCACTTTGAAATTTAGAAATACATAAAACAATAGAAAGAATTTCTTTTTTAATAGTAGAGTAATTTCTTTGACATTCATTCCAATGAGCAAAAACATATTGTACTATTTGTTCTTTATGATTATCTACTTGCTTTAGTATTCCTCCATAACCTAAGTCTGATGCATCAGTTTCTACAATTTTCGGTAATGCGGGATTAGCAAGAAATAAGCACGGAATGTTTTTTACTAAGGTTTTTATGTGTTTAACAATTTTAGTATGTTCTTCTGACCATGCAACATGAGTTTTCTTTAACCTATCATGCAGTGGTTTTGCAATCCTATTGATATTCGGACAGAAATCAAGAACATAATTAAGACTACCCAAAAATCGTTGCAATTGGGTTTTATCCAGGATTTTATCAGGAAACTTGTCAGTAAAGGCAAGTGACCTTTCAATAGGAGTGATGGTTCCTTTGGAAATGTAATGACCAAGAAACCAGACTTTAGTTTGGAATAAGGAAACTTTAGAACTAGAAATCGCTAAGCCAGCTTTTCTAGTTGCCAAATAAAAAGTCTTTAAATGTTTGAAATGTTGTTCAATTGATTAGGAAAAAATGAGCACATCGTCTATATAAATGATGCAAAAATAAAAAAAGGGTTATAAATGTCATTCATAATTCTTTGAAATTCTGAAGGTGTATTTTTCAAACCAAAGGGCATTATTGTCCACTCGTATTGTCCAAATGGAACAGTGAAAGCAGTTTTATAACGGTCTTTAGGGTGAATTTGAATTTGCCAAAAACCCGATTTCATGTCAAATTTAGAAAATATGAATGCAGAATGTAGTTTTTGAATAAATCTTTTTTATTAGGTATAGGATACCTAATCCATTTTAATGCTTTATTAAGATGTTTGTAGTTTATCACCAGTCTAGGTGTTCCTCTTTCGATTTCTGAAGTTTTATTAACATAAAAAGCGGCGCAAGACCATGGGAACCTAGATTTAACAATAAGTCATTTTGACTCCAAATCTTTTATTTCTTCTTTACAGTGTTATTCTAATTCCATATTCATTTGAATAAGATGGACTTTAATAGGTATTTATTTTTCATCAAAAGAATTTTCATATGGCAAATCTACCAAATGTTGTTTTCTGTTCCAAAAAGCAGTTGGTAAATCAACACATATTTCCTTTTCAATTAAAGCTTTAAAATCAGAAAATTTTCTTTTTACAAATTCATTTTGCAATTGGTTTTCAATTCTTTGTAGACTCAAATCTTTTTTCAAACATGTTAAATCACTTTGTTTAGATTTGAGAAGTGTATTGATATGGTTATGATAAACAGAACAGACTTTGACAATATTTAAGTTTCTTGTTTTGAGTTTTTCAATAAAAGGAAAAATAAGTTTTTTGGTTTTTGCTTTAAAAGATATACTATCATAATTGAAAGTACAGGGAGTAATAAGATTAATGAAAGGGGTTCCTAAAATGACAGTGTGATGTATGTCATTTGTAAGAATAAAAGAAGTTTTAAATTCAAAACCATTGTTATGAATAGAGGCATCAACTTTAGATTTAACATTGAGTTTTGAATTATTGGCGGTAGAAAGCATTTCTTTTGTTTTCTCATGGAATCTTTTAGGGACAATATCTTCTTTAATGCAATTTAAATCGACACCTGTGTCAAAAAGGGCAATGGTGTCGATTATAAAATTTTTAGAAAGAATTAAGGTGATTTTAATCAAATACTTTCTTGTGGTAATTTGCTTTAAAACAAATAGAAAATCATTCGGTATAAATGATTTCAAGATTTTGTTCTTCATTACCATCATTATCAGGTTCTGATTCTTTATCAGAATTATCTTGTAATTGTCTTTGTAAAAGAAGTTTAATGGTTTCAAAATCATTCTTTTGTTTTTCTTTCAACTCTTTTATTTCGAGTTTAATTTCTTTTATTTCCTTTTGAAGATCTTGGATATTAGGAGTTATTTTCTTAGTGTTCTTTTTATCCAGGATTTCTATCAGATCATATGTACTCCTTTTAATGATTGGGGCTTTAGAAGTTTCTGCTTTGTCTTTTAAATCTAGTGTCTTTAACAGTTTGTCTAGGTATTCTTTTTGAAGAGTAGGGTCTGAAATATGTTTCACAATTTCAAGAAAAGTTTCTTGTTCTTTAGTCAAAACATTAATATTTTTTAAAAATGTTTCTGAATTAGATTCAGAACTGCTTGAAGCAGATGTTTCTGAGTCAATCAACTCATCAACTTGTAAAGGATCATTGTCTCCTGTTAAGGAAGAATTTGAATTAGAGTCAGAAGACTTAATGATCAAATGAGCTAATTTGGCAAGGATTTCTTCATCGAGATTAATCTCGTGGAGTTTCCTATTTATCCTGCAATATTCTGCAGTATGTCCTTTCTTTCCACATTTAAAACATGTGGCTTCTTTATAATTAAAAGGAGTTTTTGGTTTAGGAAAGGAAGAGCGCTTAGCTTTAAAATCCTTCCTTTTGGAGAATTGAGGCTTCTTATATTGTTTAGAAGACTTTTTATAAAAAGGTTCTCCAAAATTCTTGGAAGGTTATTGGGATTTATAACTTCTGGACTTGTAATGTTTTTTGTAAGGCCGTGAGGAACACTTACCATTATAATCTTTAGAAGTAAAAGTTTTAAAGGGGTCATAATTGAATTGTTTACAGAAACTGCTTAATTTTTGCTTAGATTTTCTAAGCTCCCATTTTAGTCGTTTCTGTAATTTCAAGTCTTGACAAATCTTTAAACCTTCTTTGTTAACAAAACTGACAAGTTCACCGTAGGTGAGCTCATCATAAGGGATGCGGTTGTCATAAAGGGCTTTAATGGAATTTCAAACATTTTCTCTCAATAGGGTAGGTAAACCTGCAAGGAACTTTTCCTTCCAAGTTACATGATTTGCATCATCCCTAAGAAAAAGTCTGGTAAAGAATGTGGTTTTGTAGCTTTGGAATTCACTAAGTTTCCTACACCTCAGGTTGTGCAGTAACTCAGCATTCTTATCTCTAAGGTGAGTATGGTCACCTATGAAATGAAGGAAAATAGTCAGAATCAGGGTAGCAACAGCATCCTGAATTGGACTATTGAATTCATCGAGAATGGGGGCTCCATCTTCATCTACTTGAATAGAATTTAGGATGTCTATTTGTTGCTGTTTGGTGAGAAGATGATCCCACCAACCTTTTAGTTGACCAGTAAAACCAGGTATGAGAATTTCTGCAATAGCTTTGTCAGAAGTTCCCGACTGGGTTTTATAGGCATTAGCTGCCATGGTCATCTGTTACAACAATCCTAAAATGTTATATTCAGACATACCATCAATATTCCACTCATAGACAGAGGAAGCATTAAAACGCAATTGGTTTAATGCACTTGGCCTATTGTCTATGGCTAAATTAGGTGGAGACTTGACAATAGGTAGGGCTAATTCCCAATGCATTTTGTTGGCTTTAGGAACTGGTTCTTCTTGAAATGCTTCTATATCTGAAGAGGCTATAGAAACATTGTCTTGTTCAAGTACACCAATCTTGCTAGATTGGGCACTATCAGGGGCTATTTGGACCTTACTAGATGAAGAAGAAGAGGCTTCTATTCTATCTAGTTGTTCTTTAATGGCTTTAGCAAAATCTGATTTTGACTCTTGGACAAGCTTTTGACTAGTTTTCGAAACTTGAAAAGGTTTGAAAATAGGCTCTTTAAGCCTTTTGTCAGAATCCGATTTTGATGTAACAGGAGAAACAACTATGGTTGACTTTTGGAATTGATTTTCTATTCTAGTCAATTGTTTTCCTATCGTATTTATATTAGCATTATAGAAATTATTCTGTTGAATAATGCTATCTAAATCCATATCTGGGTCTTTATGGATTTTATATGGTGAAGCTTTTATCTTCACAGGAGGTTCACCATGTTCAATGATCAGACTCCTAAGAGGTGGATGCTCAGATTCCATGACTCGACCACTAGCAGAAAAGTTTCATTCAGTAATTTTTTTACGAATTGTGATAGGATTTGATTCTTTAAAAGGATAAGAAATGTTATTTTCAGAAGCATACATCTCAAACCAATCAAAAAATAATATATGTACTTTATGCAAATTTACAAATTCATAATAAACTTGTTGGATTTCTTTTCTTTGGTTTAAAAAATGTTTAAAAAAACAAAGTCTTATAAAAATCATTATGGAGAAGAGTTTTATCTAATTCAAAATCTTTTTCTATGACACTTATTACATTTTCTGTAACAGCAGAAAATGTAGGAGAAGTTGGAGGAGAAGGTTCCTTCTCTTCCTGGCTTTGTTTCTGTTGACGGCTAGTGTAAATGAGATGAGAAACACTGGTGGTATAGTCAACAAAATGTATTAAAGAACTAGGTATATCCGAGGTGGAAAACCTAGGCTGACTCTTTATTGGTTGGAAAGGAAGATTTATAACAGAGGGAATTTTTGAAAATTTTCTTTCTAACATAGGAATGCTAGTACTCGAATCTTTATTCGAGAATCTAGAAGATGTAGATCTCCTAAAAGACAATTTGACTTTACCATCTGAATACTGAGTCACATTTTGTAACTCTGTATTAGGCTCAAGTTGTTTCGGAATCACTGGTTCAGTGGCTCCTTCAAGAATCCATTCATCGGGAAGATTTTCATCTTTCCATTGGATGGGTCTGGGAATAACAGTGTTGGCTTTAGACAGGTCAGTCTGCAAGAGAAGAGTTTCCTCTCTTTTTGACTGGAATTTGTGTTGCGTATTAAACGATGAAATCATGGATTTGTATGATATTTTGAAAATCAATGCAACTGGTACAGATCCTTCTAACATGTGATAATTATGTGTTTTGATCTGTAAAATCATGCTTTTTGAAATTTTTTTATCTTTTAAAGAAACCGTTATATTGGGATAACAGTCGAATGAAATGGGTCCTTTACAGAGACTAAATTCAATACTACTGAGTAGGGAATCATCAAAGGAGATGAACCTCTCATCTATGAGGACAGCAAGAATAGATGTATTTAATCATTCTTTAGTTAAGGGTTTTATGCCGACTTGGATTAAACCAATGTGAATATAATTAAAATTCTTTTCTTTTAATTTCTTTAAGGAATGCTCAGAAAACAAGTGAATTGTTTCAAATGGCTTTGAAAGAGTAATATCACGTTCTTCAGTCTTTATTATACAATCTGTCTTTAAAAAATCAAGTTTTTTCATTTTATAAATTTTATCTTTAGAAACCTTTGGTAAATCCCAATTATCAATTGCTTTATTAAAATCTTCAATAATGAATTCTTCTGAATTCACCACGTTCTTTGAAATACTAGTCTTCTCGGAAGAAGAGCTAGAGAAAGACGATGCTCTACCATGCAGAGAATCCATGCCTACAGGTATGGTTTTACTGCCCTAAGCGGAAACCCTTTCCTAAAACGGGACTTACTACCAGTAAAAAATTCAGCACGCACACAGATTTTAACAAAAGAAATAAACAACACAGATTCTTTACTAAATAAACAACAAAGACAAAAAGGAATTTTTTCCTGTCTACAGATATATATATATATATATATATATATATATATATATGTCTATCCACCACACAATATAAATGTGTTGATTATTTCACTTTAATCATTTCTAATATGTTGTTAGAAGCCAATGAAGATTGCAAAAAGACTTGAGCTGGGTTTAAATTTTGAATTCTAGGCTCGGATCGGGCTGGGTCTGAGCTTCCATGGACTGGCATCCTTCATTATCCTTACAAAACCCCACTTCATTATAAAATTATGTCTAAAAACAAGTAAGAATTAAACGTATTTGACAATTTTTTTAAAAATATTACTTGTATTCATAATTAGTCTATTTTTTTTAATCTTTTCTATCAGTCACTTTCTTTTAACTAAAATAAATTACAAAAATTTACAAAAATTTATTGTTCTTTTCATATTTGTTATTAATTAAGAATTTGTAAACCTAAGACTGCTTTCAGATTATAATTTAAAATATGTGTGTAATTTAACTTAATGACTAACTTTTAAAGGTCCATCACTTAGAAAACCTTTTAATTTATGTGTAGGTACTAATAAAATTGCAAAAGCAAAAAAAAAAAAAGAATACTACTTTGAGTTTTTACAATAAAAAATTAAATAAAAAAATAGAAGAGCATATTAAAAGAAAAGGACATTTTTTGAATTAAAATAAAAATAATTGATAATGGAATTTTATGAGGAGATTTAAGGAGAACTAATTGTCCAACTGCCCCTGAAAAAGCTGAGGCCCGATAATTAATCTTTATTTTTTTTATTGTTTTATAAACAACCATTTTTAATTTTTAATGCATTCATTTATATCTAAAATTTTAAAGCCCAATGTAAATGATATCTGAAAAAATAATGATATTCAACCCCTCTACTTTGAGTTAGACTATTAGCAACTCTCCAAAAAAAAATTTAACAATCTTTTTCTAAAAATACATCATTAAATAATTAGAATGATTTACTATATTGTATAACTTTGTTAAATCAATACTTATAAATGAATAACATTGTTTAAATGATGGGTCTATTTGAACCCATTCGTTTCCTTTTTACACCCTCTTTCTAATTAAAAATTTTATTATCTAACTAAATGTAAAAAAATTACTTAATTAACTATTTCTTCTCTTTCTTATCCCAATTTCACAAATTCTCATGAATTCAATCGGATATATTATTTTGACCACAAATAATTGATATCACAAACTAAGTAGAACAAAACTGATGAGATTGAGGACAAAACTATCACAAACACATAAGATGAGGCATATTTAGATCCTATTCAAGTTCCCGTCGGACCCATCACAAGAGTTCGTGCAAAGATATTCAAAGAATGCTTAATGTGTTGATTCAAGTAACTTAGGCTCAATCAAATTCGTGAAGGCCCGTTGAAGGAATTGGACATGATATTCAGACCACTAAATGCGTGATTCAGGCTATTGAAGTTTCTAAATAATTACTTCCATGAAATCAATAAGTTGGCGTGCACATTATGGTAGGAAAACATATTATTTTTCTTTTTGGATATTTTCCCATTTGGCAAATATACTACTTTCCTTTTTGGAATCAAATGTACTTTTAAACTCTCTCTCCTCTCTCTGCAAATGAAGTTCTAGCGAAAGAAAAGGAATAAAGAATTAAATTTGTTCATTTTGAAAACTTAAAGAAGTATGCTCTGCACTTACCTTCCAGTAAGGATCATGTGCATCAGAAAACTTTTGATCATTTCTTATCTGGTTTAGTACTTTGTTTTAGACTAAGGAAAGTCTGTTTTGGGTTAAATGACCTAGAAAGAAACCTTTTAAGTTTTGATCTACCAAGAGTATATCGGCTGGAAACCTCTTTGGGTTGCAGACTACTGGTCCAAATGGCGACTTGGATCGCTGTACCTAGGGGCCACAACGCCACGTACATATTGGTATCAGAGCCATACCCGTCCTTGAAATTTTGGTTTTCTCAAATTCATTTTCCACGTCCAAAATGGTATAATTTAAGTATCTTTATTCTATTTTGATCACTAAATTTCAGGAGCAGAGAGACCTCTCATTCATGGCTTCCGCTTCCTCTTCAACTCCCTCAAATCCTGTTACTCTTTCATCTACTATTTCTTTACCTAAATCCTATACTTTTCATACTGCCAATAAGATCGAAAACCTTGTCGAATACTCCTACATCCATGAATCCGCCCAGATTAATGAATCCTCCTACCCTCTCATAAGCCCATACCAGCTGTATAAAAGACCTAGTTCTTTTACCCGTAGTATCCGCACTCTCATCTCTACTCGACGTCCTCAACCTAAAGAATATATCTAGTCTTCTTGCCTGGATCAATGTGCTCTTCAAGCAACCTCTGCTGAGCAATATGTTACTCTTGAAATCCCCTCAAAATTGATTTCCAACTGGAAACGAGAAGATTATACCCATCTCCATCTTGGAGGAGTCCGATTAATCCTTACCCTTCATGGGAGAAAAGGGTTACCGGTCATAGCTCGCCTTGCTATGCTTGATACCTGGTTCAAACAGTACTAAGATGCTGTTATAGGCACTGTCCTTACCACCCTTCACGCAGGAAGTGTTTTACTCACTTTCTATTCCAATTTCAATCTTTCTCTCCAAGATACCAACTTGCCCACAACCTTGAAAGTTCAAGTTCAAATTCAAGGAGCAGAACAAATCTCTTCAGCCAAAAATGCCACCCTACACCACCAACTGGTCTATAGGCTTCGAAATCATGCCTTAGATCTACCCACTCCAGAACATCACTCTGACACCCTCATGGTGTTAGCCGAATCTGACCAAATCCCCACAATCATCCATATCCCCAGACAAATTCCTCGCCATGAGCTCATCAAGCTTATGCCTCTTGAATGGATCTCCAACTATGAGCAGTTCTATAACAATACAACTCCCATTCAGACATCTGAAAGCATGTTTGAACGACGTCTCGATGGCACAGTCTGAATGACTTTTAAACCCCCTCCAAGTGCTCCTCAAGAGCCCCCTCGGCTCTCCTTTACCTATTCCTCAATAATTACAGCTGTTCAGACAGCTCAGGAAGATCTACCCATTACAGGGTTCAATTCTGAAGGATACTCTGTTTATCCGGCCAAACAAAATGGACATTTCCTCTGGGATGTCCCCGACTCCGGCATGTGTGACCCAACTTGTCCCTACTGGGATGATTGGGAAGAGGATGACGATTATGCCACTAAAAGGAAAAAGAAACCCAAAAAGAAAAAACCTCCAAACCCGTGTCAACACCATGACCCCAAACCCCCAACAGATCCTCCTCCTTCTCCTCCACCAGCTCCTTTACCCATCTACCACAAAGAATTCAAATGGATTGCAAAGAATTGCAAATTTGCGATTCCATTACCAATCCTAATCCAACCATCTGTCGTCCAACCACTGGCTTGTATGATGTTTTCCTCCACCTCTTCAGATTATTCCTCTTCTTTCCCTCCTCTAAACACCCATACAGACTCCCAACGCAATATTGTGTCCAAACCTTTTGTCCCTTCACCTATTACCTCCACTGGCCACCTTGAGCCACCCAAACCTTTTGAATCCGTCCTCAATTGGCAAACCCAAAATGCCAGGGTACAGAATGATACCTTGTTGCATATCAATTCCAAAGTTGAAAAGATCAGTTTACGAACTGAACAGATCGAAACAAAAGTTGATTCTATCACTGCCCAGATACAACAGATCCACCAAAATCTTCAGTCCCGGATTACCCAACTTGATTCAGAATTACGAGCCATGCTTGCCCAACGCTACTATGGCCCAGAATTTGACCAAAAGGAACGGGAAATCAAACGCTTAAAATCTAAGCTTGCCCAAATTGAATCTGAAAAACAGAGACCTACCCTCTTTACAACATCTCCACCGATCCCGTCCATTGGCCCAACCTACCATCCATTTGCCTCTATGCTGTCTCCCATCAGACAATATGATCCTTCCAAACTATTCGGAATGACTCATACTCTTTTCCGAGATAACCCATTGCCACCTCCACCAAAGCCTAAACCATGATCTAAACCTCAACCATGACCCGTCAACATTCATCAACCATCTTTTCCTGACTACCAGTCTCCCACTTATACGCCCGCAACACCGCCAGCATCTTCACCACCTATCTCATCTCAACCTCCAATCCAGTCCAAAGATAAAGAACCCATGCACCAGTTTAGTGCTCATACAGTTGCTCACTCATCTACTACCGATGATCAAACTTCTGATTTAAATCTAGCCGTTTCCACCAACCACTCTGAAACTGATACCGAATCTTCCCTATCAACTAGTGACTCAGAAAAGTCCTATGCTGATATCACAAGAATCTTGATGGCCCAACCTGACCAACCTAATCAAGGCCAAACTTCTCACACAGATCCATATGTTGATATTCCCTCCGATATTGAGGAAGACATGCCTGAATCTTCGACTACCAATCAACCTCCTCCAACTCAATCTCAAGCCCCCACTGGTAAAAAATCGTTAAAGGGTCCATGGTTCACTTTTGATGATATTCCATCTTCTAAATGATGTGATCGCCTTAATGAGATGTCTGCCTGGATTGACCTCCAAATGCTACAGCTTGGAGCAACCACTCAATCAGTCCTTAGAGAATTTGCTACTCGTTTTACGGGTGCTCTAAGAGATTGGTTTGATTCTTTGGGACAATACAGACAATTACAGTTCGTTCAACTACCCGAAGTCTCAAGTGCCCTTGTAGTTCCCCATGATCAATTCCTTGGAGACCCATCTGCAGTTTTTGAAGCTGCAAGACGAGTCTATCTCAACATGAAATGCTATTCCCTCAATGCTAAGGATCTTGATTTCTATTACAAACGCATGTCTTTGTTGTTTTACAAGCTTAATGGATTCAATGAGCCTACATTAAATCATGTCTTTCTGGCTTCTCTTCCTGATGAACTTCAGCCAGATATCCAAAGGCAACTTACAACATTCAATCTTAGCCTTGACAACATCTCTCTTGGAAAAATCTTCCAACTTGCCAAAACTTGCCTTGACAAACTCTGTGAGCAGAAGCAGTTTTTCAAAGAACTATTGAAAGACAAAGAACCATCAGGACTGCCTGCAAAAAGCCCTACTTGCAGATCAAATGCAAAAAGAAAAAGGATTGTGATTGCAGTCCTAAAAAGAAAAGTCATTTTCAGAAATACAGATATCTAGAATTTCCATCAAAGCCTCGCAGGTCCAAAAAACCTTACAGATTCTTCCGAAAGAAATCATCTTCTTCCAGGGAATTCCAACGGAAAAAATCAAGTAGATGTTTTATTTGCAAGAAAAAAGGCCACTATGCCAAAGACTGTCCCAACAAAAGAGAAAAATTCATCCGGTTAGTTGAGCATCTTCAAGCTACTACTGACTACTCTCCAGCAAAAAATGAATTGGAATTTTGTTTCTCTGAACAAGATGAATCCAATGATGAAACCGTGTTCGCACTGCAAAACTCCTCTGATGATTCAGATAATGATCAGTCCCAAGTTATTTTTCACCAACAGTTAATGTACTACTGTTCCTATTCCTTCCATCAAACTCTACATTTTGCCCTCAAAATTCCAAAGGCCCATTCCAGCAATTGGTCTCATCGACACTGGCGCCCAACGCAGCATGTTAAATCCCAACATTCTTCCACCTGAATACTGGACAACATACGAAGAAAATTTCAGAACTGTTAATGGCAAATTTTTCACCACTTCTTTAATTACCAACAAACACATTGGTATTCAAATATTTCCCAATTGTGTCATCTGTACCAAAGTCATTGGTTCCACTCTTCCTAATAAGGATATCTTGTTAGGTTTTGACATCCTTCACCAAATCAAACACCTCCAAATCATTTTCACTGGAATCCGAGTCAAATCCATGTTTAAATCATTCACAGGCATTTTGAAACTTTACAATTTGTCTGACACTCCCTTATCCTACTAGGATATTTCCACCAAACTTTTGAGTTTCTGTCCAGAGTCTCATTCTGAGTTTACCCATCCAAACCCAGTGTGGAAAAATAAGTCTTTCCTCATTAAGTTACCTTTTAAACTAAATGAAGACATTAACCCCATCCAGGAATGAGTCCTTCTGATTTACTCCTAACCCAACAGGAATGTTCCCAACTGTTAGCCCAAGGTCTCATTGAGCCCACAAGTTCTTCATGGGCTTGCCAAGCCTTATGTTGAAAAGCATTCTAAAATTTTTCGAGGAAAAAAGCGCTTAGTCATTAATTACCAGCCACTCAATATGTTTTTGCATGATGATAGGTTTCCTTTACCCCGCTGACAAAGCATGTTTACTTTTCTCAAAAATGCCCAAATCTTTTCAAAATTTGATTTAAAATCAGGTTTTTAGCAATTAGGTATTGAACCCTCTAAACGTTACAAAACTGCCTTTTGCATCCTAAATGCCCATTTTCAATAGACCGTCCTACCCTTTGGCCTCAAGACTGCCCCATCCATTTTTTAAAAGTCCATGGTCAAAATCTTCTAACCCATTCTGCATCATGCATTAATTTACATTGATGACATTCTATTTTTTTCAGGTTCACATGATGACCACCGCCGGCTGTTAACTCAATTCTATGATATTGTCCAAAGTCATGGAATTATGCTCTCCGCCAAGAAAAGCACTATCACCACAGATACCATTGAATTTCTTGGTATGATCATAAAAGATGGCCACTACCAGCCAGGAAAGCACATTGCCCAAGAATTGCTTCACTTTCCAGATCAGCAGCTTTCCAAAAAGCAAGTCCAACAGTTTCTTGGCATCATCAATTACATCAGAGATTTTATCGCACATGTGGATCACTATACTCATCACCTCTCGGCTTTATTGAAAAAGAAGCCCCCCGAGTGGAATGCTGACCACACCACTGTTGTCACTACTCTAAAGAAAATTGCGCAAAATCCGCCTCCTTTAAAGCTGATTACTGATGGAAAGCGCATATTGTAGACAGACGCTAGTGATGACTCATGGGGTGCTATTCTCCTCGAAGAACTCGATGGAAAAGACACTTTATCACTTACGCTAGTGGACACTTCTCTGACACACAGAAACACTACCATAGCGTCTTCAAAGAAATCTTAGCGGTAAAGAATGGCATCAAATAGTTTGAGTATCATCTTATTAGACATCATTTTCTCATCCGAATGGACAGTTCAGCTTTTCCCAATATTCTCAATTTCAAAGGTAAAATTGTTCCCGAAAAGATGTTACTCAGGTTAAAAGATTGGTTTTCTAAATATGACTTTTCAGTCAAGCATATAAAAGGGTCCTAGAACCTCATTCCTGATATGCTCTCCAGACTTTCCAAACCAGAAAATCCTCTCACCTTATTTTCCACAACATACCACTTTCCAATTATCGCTATGGCTACCTCACTACCACCTGAAGCTCTCACTAAGAAAAACTTTCCCCCTAACAAAACTTTCTCCTTTGTCTTTACTATCCAGGAATTTGCACGAAAAACTGTTTTCTGCTTCTTCATGAAAGCCTACCTTTTTACAGACTCATTTCCATTTTCTACTTTCCACCTGGAAAATCTGTTTCTTACAGGTCTAACCCTTGATCCATCCAGAGAAATCACTGAAGATGAGTTATGGTACATCTGGTGCCTAACTATTCTTTATAACACCAAACTAGTCCTACCCATTGCTCCAACTTTGGCACATCTCCTTAATATAGAACAAGCCACCTCCTTCACCTGGACACTACTGGAATGGTTTTTCCCCATTCCATGGCGGAGAAAAATGTTACAGCAACTGTCAGAGATTTACAATCTTGAACGTATGCCTACTTCTGAATTATTGATTTGATTTTAAGTTTTGAATTATTGGCGGTAGAAAGCCTCTCATTTGTCTTCTCATGAAATTTCTTTGGAACAACGTCTTCTTTAATACAATTTAAATCGGCACCAGTGTCAAAAAGGGCAATGGTGTCAATTTCAAAATCTTTGGAAAAAACTAAAGTAATTCTGATCAAATATTTTATGGTGGTTCCACTCATAGACAGAGGATGCATTATATCGGGATTGATTTAATGCACTGGGCCTGTTGTCTATGGTCAAATCAGGTGGAGACTTTATAGTTGGGAGTGCTAATTCCCAATGTACTTTCTTGGCTTTAGGAATGGGATCTTCTTGGAAAGCTTCCAAGTCAGAAGAGGCTACAGACTCTTGATCGTAATCCAATACCAAATTGACTGAGAAGTTGATTCGAGACTGGCTTTCTGCCAAAGGCTTTCTCCAGCCCTCAATCCAACATTCCAAAGCCCAACAAACTTTCCTTACCCATAAGTCCAAAGCCCAGTCTCGTTGCCTCAGAGGAACGTACAAGTTTTATGGCAGATCTGATAAAAACTAGTCTGCGTTCATGCTTTAAAAGAAATCAGATCCAAAGCCATTTCAACTAATGACCAAATAAAGCAATGGATGAATTCCATTACAAAGTCTCCTGAGATTATGCTCGCTCTTCAAAACCTCTCCCAAAGCCAAATTGTCCCCAAAGAAAATATTGAAATTGCACAAATGTTCACATCGGTATTCATCATTCACAGGCCATACTTTTAGCATCAAGATATAAATCTCTTTTGGACTCAAGATCAAGTGTATGAATGGTTCACTACACTTTGTTGAGTGTTAGAAAATGCATATTTATAAAGGAGAAAACCGTTATTTTACATTTCAAGTTTTACTAACAACCCTTACTTTTATATGTTTAAGCTTCTTGTAATTTAATTATGTGTGTTTTATTTTAATTAAGTATTTTATGTGTTTTAGGGGCATAATAGTCATTTCACAATAAACGAGAGATCAGACGGCAAAACAGACATCACTTTTGAACTCAGGACGGTTGAAAACCTTATAAGGAGCATAAAAGGAAAAATGGCATTGTTTACATGTACGGTACTGTCTACGTTACTGTTCACGACACTATTCATATAGACGGATCGATGACGTGGCATTGACCGATGATGTGACATTGACTGATGAGGTGTCACGATCCTGTTGGACTAAAATTCTTATGTACTGTTGATGGTGACATGGCAGCATATTAGTGGACAAAAAATCTCGCGTACGGTACATGCATCACACAGGATTATTTTCAACTAAACCGCGTTACTGTTCAACCCGGGTCAAACCGTGTTACTGTTTATCCGCGTGGTCAAACCGTATACTATTCACGCATACTGTTGACTGATGACGTGGTGCAATCCTAAGCGTCCAAACTATTTTTAATTTGATGGTCATGATTTGCTCTATGTATCTATAAAAAGGGGACCTCTCCCTCTAATTGGATATCTCTGAATCCATTTTTGGGATCCATTTTCTGTAATTCCTTCTCTATCTTGTATTTTCTACGTATTTTAATAAATTTTCATTTTGCCCCTAGTTAAATTATGAGTAGCTAATTTTCTTTCAAGCTTGGTTGAAGGTGAAGTCTCAACATGTGTCATGGGCTTTATTTGGTAAATTTATTTTCTCTTCCCTTCTATTTTTTGTGGATGTTTTGACTTCTCGTCGACAAATAATAATAAGCTTGTCTAGATACCGCCCTGGTTTCACTGGCTCCCTAGTGCAAGGTTATTATTATTTGGCACGATAAGCCTTTAGCACCATATTGATTAGAGTGTGGTTCATGAGGTGTGGATTCCCCCCTCATGATTTAATTGGTATTAATAAGGAATATTTAGCCCATGGTGTATGTTGATAGAGATCCAGATACCCAAGTAAGTCAATTTAATAGATTTACACTTTAATTTCTTCTCACCATTTCAATTCCAATTTTTAGGATAATTTGAATTACTTCCACCACAAATCCAACCACTCATTTAGAAAATTAATTCTACACACAATTAAACTCCACCTTCTCGTGGGATCGACACTCGTCACTATTAGTCTATTCTATAATAGATTCGTGCACTTGCGAGTTCAACAAAATTTGCACAATAAGTTTTTGGCGCTATTGCCGGGGAGGTAAGTAATTTTAATTCATAGAATTAATTTTTGTAAATAATTCCATTTAATTGTTTTCTTGTATTTTTTTCCTTTTAAAAAAAAGAAAAAAAAATTGAATCTACATTTAAAGGTTAGTATTTCTTTTATTTTTCTCTTCTTTAAAATTCTGTAATTTATTTTTCAATTTATTTTTCTTTGTAAATTTTTATTTTTATTTATCTTACTAATTTTTTTAGTTCATTTATTTCACGTATTTTTTTTTGTGTATTTTTATAGTAAGGTTGTAATAGCGCAATAAGGTTAGTATCGTAATTTCTCCCTCTTATTTATTTTTATTTGTTTTGTACCCATCCTTATTTTCATTTTATTTGTTTTGCATGCATGGTCGTAGGTCATTATTACCTAATCTTGAGCCTATAGACCTTGAACTTGAGAAAACACTTCATGCACACAAACAAGTTAAAAATAAAATGGATTTGGAACCACAAGAGAGGCCATTTAAGGACTATTTTAGTCCCTTAGCTAATTTGAGCACATCATGCATAAGATACCCAAATGTAGCTGCTAGGAGTTTTGAACTAAAACCTAGTGTGCTAAATTGTCTCCCAACATTCTATGGCTTAGAAAATGAGGACCCATATAATCATCTCAATGATTTTCATACTATTTGTCAAATTTTTAAATACGAGAATTTTTTAGATGATGATGTTAAACTCAGATTATTCCCATTTTCTTTAAAGGATAGAGCTCGTTTATGGCTTAATACATTGCCTTCTAATAGCATTTCATCATGGGAACAAATGGTTACAAAATTTTTGAATAAATATTTCCCAGTGCATAAAACCAATGCTATTCGCAGGGAAATCTCAGAGTTTAACTAGAGAGAGGACGAGCAGTTTTTTGAAACATGGGAGAGATTCAATGGGTTACTCTTGAAGTGTCCACATCATGGGTATGAGAAATGACACCAATGCCAATACTTTTTGGAGGGATTATTGGCGAATGTGCAAGGATGGGTAATGACAACAAGTGGAGGAGAGCTAATGTCAAAAAGTGCAACAGAAATTTGGGACTTCTTCCAACGACAAGCGGATAATTCCCAACAATGGAGTTGATCACTCAGGAATACTAGAAGAATTAAGGGAGTAAATGAGGTTCACATTGGCGAGTCAAGTTCAGAAATTAAAGAAGTCAAAGCAATAATTGAAGGTCTCTCTCGACAAATAGCATCGTTATCGACTGATAAATCAACAGAGCCACATGACCATGACTCATACTCGGATCAAGCCAATGCCATAGGTGTAATGAGAAAACCATCAAATTACAACCCATACTCCAATACATATAACCCTGGATGGAGAGACTACCCCAATTTTTCATGGTCTCAAGGATTCCAACAAAATGGACCAGCAGTTCCAGCTCCACCAATGCAACAAATTCCTCAAGTTCCTCAAGCCTCTTAGCCCCCATTTAGACTATACAATCAAAACCAGAACTACTCCCAACCCAGATCATGGGAGGATGCATTCCAGAATTTCAAGAATATTACTCACTCTACGATTGAGCAACAGAACTGCACCATTGATAGACTATGAAATGAGTTGAGAGCAGGCTTCAACTCACAAGCCCAATCAATTTCAAGCCTCGAGAAGATGGTGGGACAACTTACTTCTTCAGTTCAGACCTTGGCAATGACTGTTGAGAAAGGCAAGTTTCCAAGTCAACCAGTGCCTAATCCTAAAGGAGTATATGAAGCAAGTACCAGTTCACCACAGCAGCATGGAGAAGTTAAAGCAGTCATGACTTTACGAAAAGGAAAAGAAGTTGACAACAAAGTGGAGATGTCGGTGACAAAAGAAAATCAAATTGTACTTGTGAATATTGAAGACTCATCATCGGAGGAGAAAGAAGAAACTAGCCCGCAAGAATATGTTCCTAAAGCTCAATTTCCTCAGAGGTTAGCTAAAGGAAAAAAGGGAAAATCTACAGGTGAGATTCTTGAAATCTTCAAACAGGTAAGTGTTAACATTCCTTTGCTTGATGCTATTAAACAAGTTCCATCTTATGCCAAGTTTCTTAAAGACCTTTGTACTAAAAAGAGAAACATGCATGTTCAAAAGAAGGCATTTTTAACAGAAAACGTTAGTTCTATACTCCAACATAAAATTCCTTTAAAATGCAAAGACCCAGGTTCCCCCACTATCTCATGTAGCATAGGGAACCACACAATTGAGAATGCTTTGTTGGATTTAGGAGCTAGTGTTAATTTGTTGCCTTACTCTGTTTTCGTGAAACTTGGACTGGGAGAATTACACCCAACTCCAGTGGTGTTACAACTTGCAGATCGGTCCACAAAAATACCTCGTGGTATTGTGGAGGACGTGCTTATACAGGTAGACAAGTTTTATTTTCCTGTTGATTTCATTGTAATTGACACTCAACCAATACAGGATTCAAGGAAGCAAATCCCCATTATTCTAGGCCGACCTTTCTTGACAACTGCCGATGCTGACATTCAATGCAGGACTGGAAATATGTAGTTGTCCTTCGGCAACATGACTATGGAGCTGAACATCTTCAATATTGCCAAACAACCTCACAATGCAGATGATGGAATTGTTGATGTGGATTTAATTGAAGCATTAGTTGATGACACTTTTCTTTCAAACCTTAGTGATGATCCTTTACAAATATGCTTAACTCACTTTGGTTTGGATTTTGATATTGACAGATCGGTCGATGAGGTCAACTCTCTACTTGACTCAACACCATCCATGGACACTAGTAAATGGAATTCAAGAGTTGAACAACTAGCACCATCAGAGAAGAAACTCATCCCATCATCAGAATCACCATCGAAACTCGAGCTCAAACCTTTGCCCAACACTCTGGAATATACATTTTTGGGAGAAGAAAGCACTCTGCTGGTAATCATCTCATCATACCTAAATGACGAACAAAAAAGTAAGTTGTTGGATGTTTTAAAAGAGCACAAAGGAGCATTATGATACCACTCCGATGGGGCACCTGAGACTCTTAAAACTAGTTTTCTATGCTAGGTTATACAACCCTAAAACAGCTTTCCTTAGCTTAAAACGGGTACCAAACCAGATAAGAAAACAGCTAAAGACCGTCTCAAGTGTTCTGATACACAGGATCCTTCATACAAAGGCAAATGTAGAGCATACTAACTTGGTTTTGAACAAATTCGTTTTTAAAATTTTCCTTATTCTTTTTCTTATCTATTTCAGAGCTCCATAGAACTTAAGAAAGAGGAGTTTAGAGAGACATGGATAATAAAACACTCAATATATTCCACAAAGGACCATAGCGGACATAAAAGGTATAAACCCAGTAGACTGCATGCATTACATTCACCTTGATGAAAATGCTAAATCTACTAGGGAAATGCAATGTTGGTTAAATCCTAACATGAAAGAAGTTGTTAGAACTGAAGTCCTTAAGCTATTAGACGCAGGTATCATTTACCCAATTTCTAATAGTTCATGGGTCAGTACCGTAGAAGTTGTCCCCAAAAAGTCAGGAGTCACAGTAGTTACGAATGCCGATAATGAATTGATAACCACTAGAGTAACTACAGGATGGCGTGTTTGCATAGATTATAAAAAGGTGAATTCTGTCACACGTAAAGACCATTTTCCTTTACCATTTATCGATCAAATGCTTGATAGATTAACAGGCCATGAATTTTATTGCTTTCTAAATGGCTATTCAGGATATAATCAGATTCCCATAGCACCAAAAAATCAAGAGAAACTACTTTCACTTGCCCTTTTGGTACTTTTGCATATAGGAGAATGTCATTTGGATTATGTAATGCACCTGCTACATTTCAACGATGCATGTTGAGCATTTTTTCTGATATGGTTGAACGATTCCTTGAAGTCTTTATGGATGACTTTTCTGTCTTTGGTGACTCGTTTGATCAATGTTTACATCATCTAACACAAGTTTTGCAGAGATGTATCGAAAAGAACTTAGTCTTGAATTGGGAGAAGTGCCATTTTATGGTACAACAAGGTATTGTTCTCGGTCACATCATTTCGAGCAAAGGTATTGAGGTTGATAAAGCCAATGTGGATCTCATTTCTAATCTTCCTCCACCCAAAAGAGTCAGAGAAGTAAGATCTTTCCTTGGGCATGCTGTTTCTATAGACGTTTCATTAAAGATTTTAGCAAAGTTTCCAGACCCTTATGCAATTTACTTGCTAAGGATGTACCTTTTATCTTTAATGATTCATGTCTTGTGGCTTTTGAAAAATTAAAGCAATTGTTGACATCATCACCCATCCCCGAAACTGGAGCTTACCATTTGAACTCATGTGTGATGCATCTGATTATGCAGTAGGAGCAATATTAGGACAAAGAGTTGATCGAATTGCCCATGTTATTTATTATGCTAGTATGACATTGAATGATGCATAGTTGAACTATTCAACTATTGAAAAAGAAATGCTAGCAGTAGTGTTTGTATTGGAAAAATTTTAATCTTATCTCATTGATTGTAAAATAATTATATTCACAAATCATGCTGCTCTTAAATATCTTCTCACAAAGAAAGATGCAAAAGCTAGACTAATTCGTTGGGTGTTACTTTTGTAGGAATTTGACTTGGAATTCAAAGATAAGAAAGGCACAGAAAATATTGTGGCTGACCATCTCTCTCGTCTCCACTTTGACACAATTATGGAATCATTACCATTAAATGAGTCATTCCCAGATGAACAATTGATGAGTGTGGAAGTATTACCATGGTATGTTGATATCGTTAATTATCTTGTTACAGGTCAACTTCTAGAGCATTGGACCAAGTAAGACAAGGCTAAATTCTTTGCAGAAATAAAGAATTTCTTTTGGGATAACCCGTATTTGTTCAAGTATTGTGCAGATCAAATTGTCAGACGATGTGTCCCAGAAAGTGAAATTCAAAATATCCTTTCACTCTGCCATAAACAAGCTTGTGTAGACCATTTTAGTGCAAAGAAAACAGCTACAAAAGTTTTACAATGTGGTTTCTATTGGCCAACTATCTTTCTAGATGCTTACACTTTCTGTTCTTCATGTGATAAGTGTCAACGAATGGGGAGCATTACACGAAGGAACATGATGCCACTAAATCCAATTCTAGTGGTTGAGATTTTTGACGTATGGGGTATCGACTTTTTAGGGCCCTTTCCCCCTTCTTTTGGCCATCAATACATATTGGTTGCTGTTGACTACGTATCAAAATGGGTAGAAACAAGTCCATGCAGAACTAATGATCACAAGGTGGTGATAGGATTTTTGAAAAGCAACATTGTTTCACGCTTTGAATTCCCTCGAGCGATAATCAGTGATAATGGTGCCAACTTTTGTAACAAAGCATTCAAAGCTCTTTTGACAAAGTATTCAATCACTCACAAAGTGGCGACCCCATATCATCCGCAAACCAGTGGCCAAGTTGAGATCTCCAATCGAGAAATAAAGCACATATTAGAAAAGACGGTGAGGCCAGACAGAAAAGATTGGTCATTAAGACTTGATGATGCATTATGGGCATATAGAACGGCTTTCAAGACCCCGATTGGGATGTCACCCTACAGGCTAGTGTATGGAAAAGCTTGCCACCTACCTGTGGAACTCGAGCATCCTGCGCACTGGGTCATCAAGAAATTCAACTTTGACATGCAGCAAGCCAGCTTAGAAAGAAGATTACAGCTGGCAGAACTTGAAGAAATTCGCAATGATGCATACAAAAATGCCAAGATTTACAAGCAACGAATGAAAGTCTTTCACGACAAGCAAATTATGAGAAAATCTTTCACTCCAGATCAGAAAGTACTTTTATTCAATTCTCGCTTGCACCTATTCCCAGGTAAGTTACACTCTCGATGGTTTGGCCCCTTTATTGTTCATACTGTTTTTCCACATGGGACAATTGAAATTAAGGACCCAAAGAAGGATGCCATATCTAGAGTACTAACCACATGGAGAGGACATCGAAATAAATTTGAGTGACCCACCAGATTTGAATTAAGTTTTTTTTTCTTTTTTTGGTGATTTGATTTTTTTTCTCTTTTTATTATTTTTGCTAATTGAAATTATTTTTGCATCAGTGTGTTTATTTTACTGTTAAATTTTCTCTTATCATTGTTAATCATGAGTTCCATACTTAGAACGTTCCTCCTGAACATTCTTGAACCACTTCAACGTGTCAAAACTCATCTCAAAAGGCAGATTCAATTTTGTAAAACACATCGTATTTAGGCTCTACAACCACCAGAGTTAGTATCCTATGTTGAGGGTTTAGAAAGCCAACTCAAAGACATTGAGAGAAGTGTTTACGACATCCAGTTGGAGCTTGAGGTAAATTTAATAAGAGAACGATTTTAATTTTCTTTGTGTGTTTTAATTTGTTTTTTTGTTTGTGTGCTTTAGTTTGTTGCCCCGGTGAAGTGGCGGATAGCGATACTCCGTGACAATCAAGTCAGTTACTTCAGTTTCCCATAATAACTGATATTCTGAGGCGAAGGTATGGACAGAAACAAGATTCTAGCGAAGCTTCACAAACGATTCCCTTCACTTCCTCAGAATGCCCTCCTTACAATTTATAAAGCTCGGTCCGAACACATGCGATTGCTCATGAGGAATAACATACCTGCTGACATCCGTTGGTTAATTGAGGCTAAAGTACGATTGGCAAGTGAGTTACCTCCAAAATTTATTGCATACATGTCTGGTAGTGGTAAAGGAAATTATGCAAGAAAACGACGAGCTCGAAGAATTTCTATTGCTTGTCATAAGTGTACCAAAATGAGTTGTAATAAAAACCCATGTTCTTTAGGAATGGTGTCTGATAACAGAGAAGATAAGATTCAATTAATTAGGGATGGCTTGAATAAGGAGTCATTGGATGATATCCTTCTGTCTCTTGAAACGCATCCCAGTGGATATGTGCAAGGAGCGATTATCCAGTTATGACCATTATTCCAGAAAGAGCATGCACGATATAGTCTCGGGAATCTGACTATAAACGACCCTGTTTGCCAGTTTATAAGAAAACTGGATGGGAAGCCTATCCTCGACCCATAGAGGGCGTTCAAGCCGTTTCTGGACGTAAAACCAGAGAAAAATGTGAGCCACAGTCGCAACTACCTATAAATATCCTTTTACTTTACTGTTATTTTATTTCATTTCACTGTTGTTTTATTTTTTTGCATTATTGTCTTTAATAATTTTATTACTGTTTGCTTTTTCCTTTTTACTGTTTCCTTTTTGACTCGCGAGCCATGTGCTTCACGCGTTATTTGACACTGACGTATTACCTCATTCACAGCTGTGACCCACTATCACCAAGACTCTTAAATGTGATTTCTTTTGTCAAACACTCACACATTATTTTTGAGAAATATTCCAATGGCAGCTACGCCCAATAGACAATTCAAGAACATTTGTGTGCTTTTTGGATTTATCTATGACAAACATAAAGAGTTCGTTGATGCAGCCATAGATCTTGGTCGAAGTATAGTAGAGAGAAAATTACACTTGGTGTATAGAGGAGGTAACCGAGGGTTATTAAAATTGGTCTCAGAAGCTGCTTTTATCAGATGGAGCCAAGTCTTAGGCATCATCCCAAGAGCCCTAAAACCTTTGGGCAATTTGTCTGATTTAGCGACTGGAAAAGAGTTAGTCGTCTCAAGTATGCAAGAAAGAATAAATGAAATACTTAATCATGCTGATGCTTTTATTTTCCTTCCATGAGATCTTGAAACACTAGAGGCACTTATCACACTAGCATCTTGGGCCCATCTGCACATTCACCAGAAACTCATCGGTTTGTTAAATGTCAATAATTTTTATGATGACTTTATCGCATTTCTTAACCATGCAATAAAAAACGTTTTCGTTCCTTCTAATGCCAAAAAGCTTTTTATTTGTGCTCACACTGCTAATGAGCTACTTGATCTGTTACAAGCTTATCGGCTGGAGCCAGACTCCTGGACCTTTGTGTTCGAGCGTCCAAATGATGACGGTAACAGTAGCTGCAGTAAGAAGTACAAATTAGATTTAATTCTCCGCCTGTAAATATTTTTTTCTGTGTTGCACCACGCAGGTGATGTCTTCTAAACTCTACTTCTTTCCTTTAAAATATTAAAGACAATGTTTCGTTCTGGTTGGGGGGAGGGAATAGTCGACAATTGTGGAATCTTGGTTAAAGTTTTACTAATTTTTTGTTGTAGAAACTAACTGTTGCTAACTTTTTGTGTTGAAGATGGCTGAATATGGAGTGTAGTGACTCTAGAAACGCGTCTTCATCGTTTGAAAAAAAAATTAAAAAAAAAACAAAAACAAAATTAAAAAAAAAAAATTCAAACATTTTCTTTTTCTTTATTAAGGTTTGATGTTCATTTTTCTTCTTCTTTTTAATTTATCCTTTATAAATATACATTTTCAAATATTTGAGTCGAAAATGGCTGAATATGGAGTGTAGTGCCTCTAGAAACGCATCTTCTTAGTTGAAAAAAAAAACATTTCTTTTTCTATCATTTTAAGTGTAACTTTTCTAATTAATTTTTTTTCCATCATTTTCACATTTTTGTATGCATATTTTCCTTTCATATTTAGAATAGGTTGGGGGGTAGAATGTTGTTTAAAAATATATATATATATTTGATTTGTTTTAACATTGGATGACATGATTAATTTCAAATTTTAGTATTTGTATTATCTTTGGTCTTAAGTGCTGTCATACTATATTTGCTACTCTACATGTTGATGTCGGAGACAAATATGAGTTGCTTGAAGGAATGAACATGTCATAATAAGTACCAAGTGAGTTTTTGAGCCTATCATTTTTCTTGGAGAGTAATCTTTTTGCCCATTTTTTTATACAGCTTAGTAGTTTTATACACGATCTTTAGATTTCCTTTGAGTTAACCATAAAAGAAAAAAATTATTATAAACAAAAAAAAGAAAAAAATGTGTGTTGCTACATTTGGAGGCCCATCTAACTAGTAGATATGGAAGATTATTTAGAACCCTAAAAAACCATGGAAATGCCATCTTTGACCCGTTTGAGCCTTTCTAGCCATCCCTTTTATGAAATATCCATAGTTAACCCTTTTGAGCCTTAAAAAAAATATATATTTTTTCTTTGACAAACTTATCATCTTGACCCACTTCGATTTGAAGTATTACTCAATATCCTACATGTTTCATTACCGATTTATGTTTGAGAAAAATGTAAATAATTATTTTGTTCAGTGAAGTTGTGCCAAACAAAAACAGAAAAAAAAAAGAGAAAAATTTGTTGTTTCAAAAAAAATAATAATAACAATAATAGGTGAAATCCACCTTGCAACTTCCAAAAAAAAAATCTTTGCATTTTTCTCAAATATACATTTTGTTTTCCTTATTTCCCTTCTTTGTTAGCCATGTCCCTAGCCTACGTTACGTCCTAATAAAAATCATTCTTGATTTTAGGGAACTATAGTCTGAAGTAGAAGCTAGTTATATGAGCTAAAAAGATGTAGTGGTGCATAAAAAAATAAAAAATAAATAAATTGGGTTGACTAGTATTTTTAGTTGACTTGAGATCGTATTATTTCTAAGCTGAGGGCATATTTCTTTCATCTTAGTGAGAGCATGTGATATCACTTCTTCATTATTTTCTCTCAATTACCATTTATTGGAGTGACTATTTTTATTGGGTTTAATTTCTTTATGAGAGTGTCACTACTTCTAGTGAGATTTTGGGGTTTGACATGTTATTCTTGAAAGTAATTATCACAATCTATTAGGCTGATTCATATGGATGGTTGATGTGGGTGTGATGTTTCTTTAGACTGAAGATAATGCTTATACTTTTATTTGATTGTTATCATTAGTCTGATTGAATAAACACGAGTGTTTAAAAAAATAATAAAAAATCATTTTGGATTTGAATTTTGTTTTCACTTTATTTGCTAGGGACTAGCAATAAGCTAGTTGAGGGGGGTGTTGAGTGTTAGAAAATGCATGTTTATAAAGGAGAAAACCATCATTTTACATTTCAAGTCTTACTACAACCCTTACTTTTATGTGTTTAAGCTTCTTAAAATTTAATCATGTGTGTTTTATTTTAATTAAGTATTTTATGTATTTTAGGGGCATAATAGTTATTTCACAATAAATGAGAGATCAGACAGTAAAACGGACATCACTTTTGAACTCAGGACGGTCGAAAATCTTAGGAGGAGCATAAAAGGAAAAATGGCATTGTTCACACGTATGATACTATTCACATGTACGGTACTGTCTACGTTACTGTTAATGACACTGTTCATATAGACAGATCGATGATGTGGCATTGACCGATGATGTGGCATTGATTGATGACGTATCACGATCCTGTTGGACTAAAATTCTTATGTACTGTTGATGGTGACGTGGCATCATATCAGTGGACAAAAAATCTTGCATACGGTACATGCATCACACAGGATTATTTTCAACCAAATTGCGTTATTATTCAACCCGGGTCAAACCGTATTACTGTTCATCCACGTGGTCAAACCACGTACTATTCACGCGTATTGTTGACTAATGACGTGGCGCAATCCTGAGCGTCCAAACTATTTTTAATCTGATGGTCATGATTTACTCGATGTATCTATAAAAAGGGGACCTCCCCCTCTGATTGGATATCTCTGAATCCATTTTTGGGATCCATTTTCTGTAATTCCTTCTCTATCTTGTATTTTCTACATATTTTAATAAATTTTCATTTTGCCCCTAGTTCAATTATGAGTAACTAATTTTCTTTCAATATTGGGTTGAAGGTGAAGTCTCAACATGTGTCATGGGCTTTATTTGGTAAATTTATTTTCTCTTCCCCTCTAGTTTTTGTGGATGTTTTGATTTCTCGTCGACAAATAATAATGAGGTTGTCTAGATACCGCCCTGGTTTCACCGGCTCCCTAGTACAAGGTTATTATTATTTGGCACGATAAGCCCTTAACACCATATTGATTAGAGTGTGGTTCATGAGGTGTGGATTCCCCCCTCATAATTTAATTGGTATTAATAAGGAATATTTAGCCCATGGTGCATGTTGATACGGATCCAGATACCCAAGTCAATTTAATAGATTTACACTTTAATTTCTTCTCGCCATTTCAATTCAAATTTTTAGGATAATTTGAATAACTTCCACCACAAATCCAACCACCCATTTAGAAAATTAATTCTACACACAATTAAAATCCACCTTCTCATGGGATCAACACTCGTCACCATTAGTCTATTCTACAATAAATTCGTGCACTTGCGAGTTCAACAAAATTTGCACAACACACCTCACCCAGCTATCGTTGAAAATGAAATCCAATCCACTCTGCACAATTACCTCTGCCAATTGAACCACCATACTCCACTACATAAGGATATCTTTCACACCTCCTTAGGTCCTCAACATGATCTCATCATGATCCCTACTCCATCTTCCATCTCCAAACCAAAGTCTACAGGAATCATCGTCAAAGAAGAAAAGCTTGACTACACTGACTTCCTTACCAATACTCCCAAGACCCATGGGAAGAATTCATTTCTCTAAGTCAACATCTCCAACAGTTCCCCCAACCAACCATGACTGAACCATGCTCATCATCACAACCCTCCAAAACCGATAAGGCCACTTAGACACCAAACCCAATGCCTCAGTCATCCCCACTCAAACCAGGATATAGACGAAATTGCCCTTATCCACCTTGCCGTGGACCCCACTATAAGCATTCAAAGCTCTCCAAAACCTTTTTCCCAACAGCCTCCCGTGACACCGACCCAGATGAAACTGAAAGCTCCTCCGAAGATGACTACATGAATCTCTACTCTCCATAAAGTCGTTTGTCATGTTGTAATAATTATGTTTTCCTTTATGTCTTGTCCTGTATAATTATTAAAGTTTGCTTTTACTTTAAGCTTTTGCTTTTGTCAAAGTCATGCTTTAATCATTAAAGCAGTCATAATGTATTTTGCTTTTACTTTTGAAAAGATAGGAATCATATCCTATCTCCTCGAGAATTTTCCTATATAAAGGATTCTCCCCTCCTTTGTAAGCATAAGAAGTTTTCTAAAAAATAAACTCGTATGTTCTCAAAAGCTATGTGTTTCTAAACTCTCTCTCCTCTCTCTGCAAATGAAGTTCTAGAGAAAGAAAAGGAATAAAGAATTAAATTTGTTCATTTTGAAAAATTAAGGAAGTATGGTCTGCACTTGCCTTCCAGTAAGGATCATGTGCATCAGAAAACTTTTGATCATTTTTTATTTGGTTTAGTACCCTGTTTTAGACTAAGGAAAGTCTGTTTTGGGTTAAATGACTTAGAAAGAAACGTTTTAAGTTTTGATCTACCAAGAATATATCGGCTAGAACCTCTTCGGGTTGCGGACTACTGGTCCAAAGGGCGACTTGGATTGCTGTACCTAGGGGCCACAACGCCACGTACATATTTGCAGAAGGCAAGTGGCGAAACAAATCAATTATTTCTCTTTTAATTGATGTAAGACATTTAAGCTGATTAAAATTCAAATTTGATTTAGATTCTTTCCTTATTTGGTTTAGATTAGGATACTGATTTTATTTTGGTTGAAGATTTATTTCCAAAAATATGAAGGGCAATTTGGGGCGGAATTTCTTGTAACCAACCCTATATAATGTGCTCGCACCAATAAGAAAGACAGATCAGTTTTGATGCAATTGGTGAGAGAGTTAATTCTCTTTAGTTCTTAAACTGACTCTTTGAACTTATGGATTTCTGTGGCATTCAAACTCTTGACTTATCAATTAAATCATCCATAACTGATTGTAACGTCTTCACATACCAAGGTTTGTGCTTTCATTGAGCATCGGGCCACGGTTCTATTCAATTCAAGGTCTAGATTTGATCTTGGAGACTAAATTGATTAAGGTCACGTCAATTTTTGACGGGATTCGTATCAAAAACCCACTATTTTAAATTGAACATCAATAAAATTTTAGTAGCTATGGAAGTTAATAAATATTAAGAAATTAATTTTTACTAAACAAAAAAGTTAATGAATAGAAAGAAAAAAATATTCGTATATATAGAAAGTATGGATTAGAGAACATGATCTACTAAGAAAGATAAATAAAAAAATGAATTCAAAAGAGAGTGAAATTGAGTGTTTATTATATATATTGTGAGAATAGAGAGAGAATATGTAATTGTAAAGTAGAGAGATAAAGAGATTAGTGAAAGGTAATTTTGAGATCTTCAAATTTTAAAATAGGTATAGAGAAAATTTGGGGGTTGAAATAGCCCCACACTTGTTTAAATAATAATTTTTGTCGGTCCTAATTTGAGGCCAATACGATAAATTAATAAACATCTCATTTTTCTACGTGATCCAATTTAATACATAAATTATTAATTAACTAATTTGAAAGTAAATACATATGACATATATACTATTTTATTTGTTGTATTGGTATAATGCTTTATGCATTTCATTTATCATTATTTATTTTTTGCACCTTTTAATTGAGAAGCCATTGTTGCATTCTATTTGCTATGTTAAGAGAAATACGATAGAGATTGACTTAACAAATGCCTCCAAAAGGTCTTCTTTGATGAGTTACCATATAATTATGATTCGGCCACACAATCCAACAAAAAGATTATCATGTAACTGATTTAATTCCTATTACTGCATCATACAGCTTAAATCAGAATTACTGCATACTACCTTTGTAAAAATTTCTATTATGAACGTGAAATTATCTTTATAAATTAATAATCATTAATTGATCGATATGTTAATATCCGCTAAATTAATAGATTTTTTGTTGTTCCATACTTTATACTTAAATTGCCCTTATTTCAATCTCTTTCCTAATAACAATTTTTTTTATAATTTTCTAATAAAGTTATTTCAAACTTGATTATTTGAATCTCTTGAAATAGAATCTTATTTTGTGTCTGCCGTAAAGCTACATGATCATTAACACTTAAGTTCCTCACACATTAATGCCACTTCTGACCTCTACGTCAAACTCTATAAATCTCGCTCAGCATAATCCTCTAAGGGCATGTTTAGTTTGAAGAAATGAAAAGAAAAAAGTGGAGAGGAAAGGAAGCAAGGAGAAAGAAATTAAAGGAGGAAGAGATGATTTCATGTTCAACCAAATGATTCCATGTCAAATCAAACAACCGAAATGTAGATTGACCCTTTTTTCCCCTCATTTTTTCTCCCTCTCTCTCATTTCCTTTCCTCTCTTCTTCTCCATTTCTTCTAACCAAACAAACACTAATAGCAAATGAAATCCTGACATTTACCATACTGAGATGGTTACATGCACCAGAACCTGCACAGTATCTTCATAATGATAGTTACATAATATGCTTAAGATATAAACATCTTGTAGTAGATGTATTATTCTAGAGAGTCCATAAAAAAAAAAAAGATATTAACTCTTTTTGGAATTTAAGATTTTAGAACGCCATCAATAGTCTAGGATCGTTATCAAAGTTGCCATCCATCTTTGAGTGTTTTATTTGCATATAGAGTTTGTTCATGAAGGAACGAAGTGGTTGAATTAAGGGTAATTTTGGAAGAGTGTAGGTGTTTGAATGAATAATGAATTCTTCTAATGAATTATTAGGGGTTTTTTTTTTGGAAGAGGAGCTTTATCAAAACTTCAAAAAGATGCTAATAGTATAACTCCTCAATTTATCTTATTAGCCCTAGTAATTAATTTTACACTAATTCTTATTTTATTCTTATAGGAAATTAAAAAAATAATTTTAAAATCATAATTGATATTTTTAACAATAATGCTAGGGCCTTTTAGTCCTAACTTAAGTCTCAATGTTATGTGTTATTCATCTATTAGATAATGAATCTTATAACATGTAAAATTATTATTTGACATCTAACAGATGAATGATACATCCATTGGGACTTGAGTTAAAATTCAAATATTAGGATAGCGTTACTCTCTTTAAAATTAATTGAAAACTTTTTAATTAACCATTTGCCTATAAGTTCAAACAAAAATATCCAAGGAAGACATTATAACTACACCACAATTATCTTTGACTTATTTACTTCACTAGTATAAAAATGGCCTTCGTTGATACTCTTCGGTATCAGAAACATGTTTTTGTTAACAGTGAGTTTAAGATCACTAATCACAAACGTTATTTTTTTACATTAGTGATTTTGTCACATAGTATCAAAGAATGCTAATTCTTTAAACATCATATTGATTCTGATAATATAGAGTCAAACAATTTCTGATTCCATAGTATTAAAATAATTGTGATTTTATATAATCATAAAAATAATGATTGGTTATGACATAAAATCTTAGTTAAATTGGGTCTTGCAGTAATTTAAGATTTGTGTTCTTATTGAATTATAAGGAAGTTTACGTTAATTAGGAGACTTCTTAATTTAGTTAGTTTACTAAATTAGGATTTAGATATTTTATTTTAGGGAGATTACATAGTCACAAGGAGTCTTATTATGGAAGTAAATCAATATTAAAGATGAGCATGGATTGTACTATGACTTGTTATAGGAGTATAATCCTTCCCCATAAATAGAGGGTTGTATTCCACACATTGAACACAATTCACCATAAAGAAAAACCATAAGTCAGATGAACAGTGCATGAATAGTGCTGGATGAACATTGTTATGAACAGTACCTGCCTCAACTATTCATTCATGGGGTCATCATGTTTTATATTTATCTCAATCTATTGTTAACCATCATTCGTTAATTGGTCTTTATAAGAGAAAGGGTCATTTGCTGTAAAGGGATTTCATATCAAGGTTGTAAACAAGAAGATCAGTGATGCTTGCTAAGCATGCTTGACTGAATAAGCATGTTCAACTAAGTTTATTGAAATGAGATGGCAATAAAAGTGAAAAGAAGCCTGAAATTATGTAAGAATCGAATAGATTTTATTTAGGAGTGACAAAATGAATAAAGATATTAAATTTGAAACAATCTTAAATGAATCAAGTCAAAACTTTGCTAATTCGAATTTGATTCATTTAATAAACAAATCAAAATCTCAATATTTAGATTCTACTCATTTATTAAACAAATATTCAATTCAGTTTGTTTAATTTGTTCAGTAGAATTAATAAAGGAATCGAATCTAAATCTATTTACTAGTCATTTATCTCATAATAAAAGCACCGAACTAAATGTGGATTCATTTACAAAAATCATAATTAATAAAAAAATTAAGCAAAATAAAATATAAAAAATACAAAGTTAACATTCTACAAAATAAAAATAATCCAAATCATATTCTAAGATTAAAAGATACAATCATCCAAATATCAAATTACAAGTTCTTGACAATTCAAATAATAATAATTAAAATCTAAATTATAAACCAAAGTGACTTTTTTAATTTTCTTCATTTTGTCTTTGTCTCTTTGAAAACAAGCATCCCACATATAAACAAGTATATATAATGATATTAATATGTTGCAACTAATAAGAGTCTCTGTAATATTCCAAAATATCAAATATCATTATAAGAAAATAAACCTACTATGACAACTAAAAGCTCTCATCTTAAGGTTCGATGATGGTTGTTCTTATTGTTATTAGAGCTAGTGTAAAAAATTATGACATAATAATACCAATCATAACCTATGATAGATATTATTAGTCACACAACCTTCATAACTTTTTTTGGAGGGAAATATAACAATTTTGAATTTGACTATTTTGTTTTAATTTTATGAGTTTTTTTTAATATTTTGTGGAAAATTTAATTTTGGTGCAAAAATGAGAATTATAATTAATTCACTTATCTATTGCAATTAATTCAAAAATCACATATTTTAGTCGGTTATTCAAGTCCTCATCTCAACGTGAAATTTAATTTGAAACGTCATTTATAATAACTATTTTTTTTTCTACCAAGAAATCATTATCATTTTAATAAAAAGCCTACAATTTATTTTAATATTTAAAATTTCATAATTCTGCTTGTTCATTAAATTCTTAAAATGAATATTTCAATTATAAATTCATTAACAAAGGAAAATGAAATGGATAAGATTGAAAAATGCACATAATTTATCCAAATACAATACCACTATTACTAACACAATGGCAAGCCCAACATAAGTAGAAGACTAATGTGACAATATAAAAATTAAATTCCAGTAACACAAGACTAAACACTAATCATGATCAGTTCATTTCTAGCAACACAAGAATAAAAACTCATCAGATTAATGAACCATAAAATTTCATCAACATAAAAATCAAATGTAGCAACATATAAAAACCATTCTAGCAAGTTTGGTGAAGCATACATGAAATATGAACTTAAAAAAAAGCTAAATGTGCAAATTTGCATCATCAGATTCTAAAGGGAAAAGTAGCCAATTCCAACAGTACCCACCTACTTCATCAGTTTCTAATATAATTAATGTCACAAGCTAGATAACTACATAAGTAAGATATAACTTTATCAAATTCAACGTCTGTGACAACGCATATGGATCATAATACCAGTCAATAGAACAATATGTGATAAAGTTTGTATTCATGCACAAATTTTGGTAAATTTCAATAACAAAATAGCAGCTAAGGCCTACTTAAGATAGTAGCAAGTAATCCAGAAACATGGTTCACTCCCTCAATACAGACTTCATCTAATTTAACCTCAGTGTATGTTGTCTTTCCATTGTACTATTTATGAACAAAGTAAATAATGTAGTGAAACTTCTAAAACAAGTCCTCTTTTTGTTTAAAATTAAATTATGACTAAGGAAGTTGCATTTTTCATTAGTAAAGAGAAGCATTAATAAGGTCTTTTATGAATTTCATGACATAAAATCAACATGCTACTGAACCAACTAGTTGTTTAAGACCTATTAAGAATCAACAATTGCACAATTCATTATAATAACAATTAAACATATTAATATAGTTATATATCTTTACGTACCTCATCATCTTATTATAAATCCATTTCTCGTTACCCTCATGTGCTATAAACATTGACATAGAGTTGTATGACAAATAAACTATAAGAAAGTTCCCATGAACTAGATAAAAGTAAATTTACATTGAGAATGGTATCAGAGCCAACTAGTCCTTGAAATTCTGTTTTCTAAATCTTGTTTTCCATTCCCAAAATGGTATAATTTGAGTCTTTATTTTATTTTGATTTCTAGACTTCACGAGCAGAGAGAACTTTTCATCCATGGCTTCCACTTCCTCTTCAACTCCTTCCAATCCTGTTACTCTTTCTTCTACTCTCTCCTTACCTAAATCTTGTACCTCGCATACCGCTAATAAGAATGAAAACCTTGTAGAATACTCCTACATCCCTGAATCAGCCCAAATTAGTGAATCCTCTTATCCTCTCATCAGCCCTTATCAACTGTATAAAAGACCCAGTTCCTTCACCCGTAGTATCTGTACTCTCATTTCTACTCGACGCCCTCAACCTAAATAATATATCCAGTCCTCTCGTCTGGATCAATGTGCTCTTCAAGCAACCTCTGCTGAGCAATATGTCACTCTTGAAATCCCCTCCGAATTGATTTCCAACTGGAAACGAGAAGGTTATTGTTGTGCAAATTTTAATGAACTCGCAAGCGCACGAATTTATTGTAGTATAGATCAATGGTGACGAGTGTCGATCCCACGAGGAGGTGGATTTTAATTGTGTGTAGAATTAATTTTGTAAATGGGTGATTAGATTTGTGGTGGAAATGATTTGGAATATGCTAAAACTTAAATTAAAATGGAGAGAATAAATTCTGAAATTGGAATTGAAATAACGAGAATAAATTGAAGAGGATTCTATTGAAATGACGTACTTGGGTATCTGGATCCGTATCAACATGCATCATGGGCTAAATAATCCGTATTAATGCCAATTAAATCATGAGGGGGGAATCCACACCTCATGAACCACGCTCTAATCAATATGGTGCTAAGGGCTTATCGTGCCAAATAATAATAACCTTATACTAGAGAGCCGGTGTAACCAAGGCGGTATCTAGACAAGATTATTATTATTTGTCGACGATAAGTCAAATCATCCACAAAAATTAGAGGGGAAAAGAAAATAAATTTACCAATAAAGCCCATGACACATGTTGAGACTTCACCTTCAACCCAAGCTTGAAAGAAAATTAGCTACTCATAATTGAACTAGGGGCAAAATGGGAATTTATTAAAATACGAAGAAAATACAAGATGGAGAGGGAATTACAGAAAATGGAGTCCAAAAATGGATTCAGGGATATCAAATTAGGGGGGGGAGGCCCCCTTTTTATAGATACATTGAGTAAATCGTGGCCATCGGATTAAAAACAGTTTGGACGCTCAGGATTGTGCCACGTCATCAGTCAACAGTCAGCGTGAACAGTAACACGGTTTGACCTGGGTGAACAGTGACACGGTTTGGTTGAAAATAATCCTGTGTGTTGCATGTACCGTACATGAGATTTTTGATCCGCTGATATGCTGCCACGTCATCAATCAACAGTGCATAAGAATTTTAGTCCAACAGGATCGTGACACCTCATCAGTCAATGCCACATCATCGGTCAATGCCACCTCATCGATCCGTCTATGTGAACAGTGTCGTGAACAGTAACATAGACAGTACCCGTACATGTGAACAGTACCGTATATGTGAACAGTACTATTTTTCCTTTTATATTCCTCCTAAGGTTTTCGACCGTCCTGAGTTCAAAAGTGATGTCTGTTTTGCCATCTAATCTCTCATTTATTGTGAAATGACCGTGATACCCCTAAAATACATAAAATACTTAACTAAAATTATCCGCTTGTCGCTGGAAGAATTCCCAAATTTCTGTTGCACTTTTTGACATTAGCTCTCCTCCACTTGTTGCCATTAGTCATTCTTGCACATTCGGCAATAATCCTTCCAAAAAGTATTGGCATTGGTGTCATTTCTCGTACCAATGATGTGGACACTTCAAAAGTAACCCATTGAATTGCTCCCATGTTTCGAAAAACTGCTCGTCCTCTCTTTGGGTAAACTCCAAGATTTCCCTACAAATAGCATTGGTTTTATGCACTGGGAAATATTTATTTAAACATTTAGTTACTATTTGTTCCCATGATGCAATACTATTAGCAGGCAAAGTATTTAACCATGAACGAGCTCTATCCTTTAAAGAAAATGGGAATAATCTGAGTTTAACATCATCGTCTGAAAAATT
>MKYO02000238.1:358172-560719 GCA_002013955.2 Citrus medica
GAGAGAACTGATGTAAGGACTGAAGCTGTTGAACTAAGCGTTGAGACCGCTTAGGGTTTTTAGGACAATCTTTAGCAAAGTATCCGAGCTTCTTGCAAATGAAGCATCTACTCTTTTTTCTTCATCTGTCAAGGATCTCAGAAGGTTCTCGTCTTCTGAAATACCGAATCTTTTTGTGACGCCTAGGGAATGGGCGTGACTGTGAAGTTCTGGAAGACCGCTTATGAAATCGGACTTTATGATGTTTCTTCTTGGAGGGACAAGTACAATTCTGAGAATCTTTGCACTTGATTTCCAAGTAAGGCTTCTTGCAGGCTGTTCGGAAACCTTCTTTGTCTTTCATGAGGTTTCGGAAGAATTTCTTCTGATCACAGAGGTAATCAAGAGATACTAAAGCCAGCTGGAAGATTCGGCCAAGAGAAAGATTGTTGATGTCCAGCTGGGCATTAGCAATCTGGTGACGGATTTCAGGTTGTAATTCTTCAGGCAGAGAAGACAAGAAAACATGCTTGAGAGTGTGGTCATTGATACCACCAATTTTATGGAATAGAGCAGACATGCGCTTGAAATGGTAATGCAGATCAGATCGTTGCATTGAGCAACATCTCATTTGGAGGTATTCTTTGCGAGCAGTGGCAAAGATAGCTGCAGGTTCTCCAAGAAACTGGGAATGAATGTCCATGAGAGCAGCAGAGACGGTAGGATGCTCGAGATACTGCAATTGTCTGTAGTGTAAGTGTCCGAGACTGTCAAACCAACCACGGAGTGATCCAGTAAACTGGGAGACAAATTCTTTAAGAACTGCAGAGAGTTCTGCATCAGGTTTAACCATCTGTAAATCTAACCAGGCAGAGAGTTCCTGGAGACGTTCACGCCACCGAGCCGGTGGAAGATCATCAAAGGTAAACCATGGTCCATTGCCAGAGGCAACTTTAGTTCGAACTCTTGGAGGAGGATTAGGGTTGTCTCCTTCATTTTCTCCTTCAACATCGGAAGGAATGTCAACATAGGGTTGGCCAGGCTCCTGAGGAGGGGGATCAGTAGTGGTAGACTCAGCATGATCTGCCATAAGAAGACAGGAAATATCAGTCAAGTGTTGTTGGGAATCATCTGAACTAAAACTATTGGGCTCAAGAGTCTTAGTGATAGAATCAAAGGTTTCTACTGAGTCAGGGGGACTGGATTCTTCTGAGGAGCTATTAAGCTGGTCAAGTCCTGGTTCAGTTTGCTTCATCTCCAGAGAACTTAAGAGCTTTATAATCATGGCCTCTTCTTCACAAAATCCAGTTCAATTATCTTCATCCATGTCCCTTCCAAAAACTGTTACTAAGCATACTACGTCTAAAATAGAGAGTCTTGTTGAGTATTCCAATATCCCAGATTCTGCCCAAGTAAATGAGTCTTCTCTTCCTCTTGTTAATCCTTACCAGTTGTATCAACGTCCTTCTCATTTCACTCGTTCCATCCGTTCTCTTATTAGTACTTCCCGTTCTACTCCTAAAGAGTATATACAGTCTTCGTCTCTTGACCAATGTTCCCTCCAATCTACTTCTGTTGAACAGTATGTCACTTTAGAAATTTCTCCTGAGCTCATTTCCCATTGGAAACAGCAACGATACACTCACTTTCATCTCGGTGGTGTCCGCCTTATTCTCACCCTCCATGGGCGAAAAGGCCTTCCTGTCACAGCCCGTATTGCACTCCTTGACACCCGATTCAAACAATATGAGCAGGCTACCATTGGTACTGTCCTCACTACCCTGCATGCTGGCAGTGTTGTTCTCACTGTCTATCCCAACTTCAATCTTTCCCTTGATGATCCCAATCTTTCCACTTTCTTAAAGATCCAAGTTCAGATCCAAGGAGCTGAACAAGTCTCTAGTGCCAAGATTGCTACCATCCATCATCAGTTGGTTTACAGACTTCAGAACCACTCTCTTATCCTTCCCACACCTCCAGATCTCAGTTCAGACACACTCATGATCCTTGCTGAATCTCCAGACATCCCCACCATTATCCAGATCCCACGACAGATCCCTCGTGCTGATCTTCTCAAGATCATGCCTCTTGAGTGGATAACCAACTATGAGCATTTCCATCAAAACACCACTCCCGTTCAAACCTCTGAACCCATGTATGAGAAACGACCTGATGGCTCTGTTCGCCTTCAGTTCAAACCTCCTCCTTCTGCCCCTGCAGAACCTCCCCGATTATCCTTCACTTGCTCAATGATCCAACCTGTTGACATCATTCCAGAAGTCCTTCCTTCTGGAAAACCATTACCCATTATGTCCTTCACCTCCCAAGGTACTCCTGTTTACCCAGACAAAATTGATGGCCATTTCTTATGGGATGTTCCCGGCTCTGGCCGATGTGATCCCGGCTGTCCATGTAATGATGATAAGGATGATTATTCTTCCAGACAGAAAAAGAAGAAAATTATCTATCCTGCCTGCAAATTATACCTGCCCGAAGATGATGATGATGAACCCGATTATCCACCTCCTTTGCCACTCTACAACAAAGGACTTCAGTGGATCCAGAAACATCAGCCCAGATCATGCAAACCAGTCCGTTCCTCGGCTGGTCTTCTGCCTACACCTCCTATGGTGTCCTGCATGATGTTCTCATCTGCCTCTGCCTCCGCCTCAGAATATAGTTCTGAGTACCCGCCTCTTGAGAAACGCTCAGACCCAAAGCACCAGGTCTGGAGCAAACCATTTGTCAACTCTCCTATTTCCTCCAGTGGACATCTTGAAGAACCCAAGCCTTTTGAAGCAGTTCTTAACTGGCAAACTCAAAATGCCAGAGTCCAGAATGCTTCTCTCACTTCCTTGCACTCTAAAGTTGATCAACTTGCTCATAAATCCTCTGCTGTCAACACAAGGGTTACTTCCCTCTCCGACCAGTTGACCAATTTATACAATAGTTTTCATGCTAGGGTTGCACAGCTTGACCGTGACCTTCGAGCCATGATTGCCCGTGGTGATAATTCTTATGAATTCACTCGGAAAGAGCAAGAAATCAGACAACTTCAAGCTGAAATTGCCAGAATTGATGCTGACAACCAACGGCGTCAAGCAGTTCACACTGCTCCCCCATCCTATTTTCCCACTGAACCATATCACCCTCTCGGGTCCTTTTTCCCTACTACTCCAAGGGATTATACTCCTGAGAGAGTCTTTCCCATGACCTACCACTTGAACCCTCAACCTGCAAAACCTAAACCTCGACCTCCTCGACGACCTGTTCCACCTCCTGCAGTGTCTATCCCTCCTCCAGTTCGTCCTATGTATTCAGACGCTATCCAAAAACCCCTTCAGATACATGAACCAGTATTTCCTGACCTTCCATCTACCTCAGCCTTACCTCCATTTACAGAATCTCCTTCTAAAGCCGAACAAAAGAAGCCTGCTGAGAATTACCTTACCACTTAAACCCAGCTGCCAAAACCCAGACTTTAAGTCAAACTTAGAAAATATTCGGGCATTTTGGAGGTAGGTAAAGATGGAATTTTTCAAAAAGAAAAATTGAAAAATGATTTCTTTAGACTTGTTGGAAAAGAATTCAGTCAACTAGCATTATAAAATGAGAGCTGCCAGAGAGCGAGAGGAGGGTGTGCAGACGCAATTCGGGGAGAGAAAAAAATCAACAGTCGTGAGAGAAAAATCAACAGCCGTGAGAAGGGAATCGGCAGCAAGAGAAACTAAACAATTTACAGCCGAAGGAAATTGAAGAAAAAGGCAGCCGCTTGAATTAATCTTCATGAGTGGTTTTATCAATTCTCTTATTCTCAATTCAATTATGTTAGGCTAAATTTTTATTTGATTGAGGGTGAATTCAAAACGCTAAACATGCTATGCAATTAAATTGAAATTCTATCATTCAATTTATTTAATTGAGATTGTTTATGTTCTTCTATAATTAATGTTCATGGTTTATTCTTGTTTTATTTGAGTGGCCAATTAGATAGGACTTGAATAAATTCTATTGCTAGATTAAAATTCTTGATCCGTAATTGTCTTGATATTTTAATCATAAGTAGCAGGTTGGAATCAGTGATTTCAATTGGAGAACATAACCTAAGTTAAATAATCCGAGCTTGTGTGTTTATTGCCTAGATCAACCTAATATCTTTCTTTGTTTAATGCTTCCATTATCTTAAATTTAAAGAGCTTGTTTTAAATTATTTAATGGTTAGAGATTAGGTGAAGAGCTTGTTTTGCCTAACGACACACTAAGGAAAGATTGAGACTAACAGAGCTTATTGTTGTCTACGGTTGATAGTTTCAATATAAATTGATGATAGAATTGATATATTATGTGCATGTTTGGTGGTGGCGAATGATCCTTTAACCAAAGTTTTCATCATTATTATTTCTTTTTCCTTTAACTAGAGTTTTTATTAAATTCTTGTTCGTAGTTTTAATTTCTTTATTTCTTACTATTTAGTTAAAAATTCATAAACCCCCTTTTTATTTATAATTGGCATTTTCTTTAGTTAGATTAATTTCTATTATTACTACTATTATTTTATTTTAAATCTTGCTTTAGAGTTGATAAATAAATATAACTAGCATAGTCTCTGTGGGATCGATCCTTACTCGCTCTGTACTAATTATTTATATTAGTGGTAAGGTTTTAAATTTGGTGCACCTTAACGGCACTACCAACATGCTTATTTTAGCCTCCAATATTGGGACTATTGATGAGACTAAGAAGATGCTTGTAAAAATTTTAATATGAAAGGCATGGGAGAGGCAAATTTGAATTTTGGAATCAAAATCATAAAGACCTATGATGTTCTCATGTTATTACAAGAACACTATGTTGAAAAGCTATTGAGGAAATTTAGGTATTATGATTGCAAGACAGTTTCCACTTCATTTAATGGTAACACCAACTCAAAGAAGAATGTTGAACATAGTGTTGATAAAGTGAGACATGCTTAAATAATTAGTAGCCTAATATAGTTGATGAATAGTATAAGAGCACATCGCATACGCTATAGGTAGATGGAGTAGGTATATTCAAAATCCAAACAAGGATCACTAGAGTGCAGTAGCCAGACTGGCAACATATTTGAGAGGCACCATTCATTACGGGCTCAAATGTGGTAGATCTCCACCAGTACTTGAAGGGTATAATGATGAAATTAGATCTCTAAATGAAATGAGCTCAAATCCACTAGTAGTCATATTTTCACCCTTGGTGGAGGTGTGGTATCTTGGAAATCATCCAAGCAGACATTTATAGCTCGTTTTACAATGGAGTCCGAGCTAATTGCTTCAGAAAAAACAAGTTCTGAGGCTGAGTTATTGCGAGACCTCTTGGCAGATCTTCCCATTGCTGGTTATCCTCATACTACTGCTTCGATCCATTGTGATTGTTAAGCTGCTATTTTGAGAGCTAAAAGTAAAAAATATAATGGAAAGAATAGACAAATATGTATGGGACATAGTATTGTTAACCAGTTGTTCGAAACAGGTGTTGTAAGCCTAGATTTTGTAATGTTAGAGTTGAATTTGGCCAATCCTCTGACATAACTAGTAAACAACAGTATAGTAAAGATCATGTCAAGGGGGATGAGACTGCTATCTAAATCAGAAGACAAAGGTGATAGTATTGGTAACCTTACCTATGTGATTGGCGATGACATCATGTAAGTTCATTAGGGTAACAAGAATTTATGTCTTGTAGCATTATCGATATTATGTAATCTTCTTTTTATTCAATAAAGATTTTCTTTATTTATAGGTCTTCCTTATGGCGAGATAGTGCTTATTACAGTGATTTAAGTTGAGCAATTGAGCTCTTAATGAACAATAGAGCAAATTTTGTGTATGGCAGTGTGTCAAAGCTGTATGATACACTTGATGGAGGTTCACCTATATAAGTGTGGAATTGGGTTAGTTCCCGTGAGGGTTAGACATGCTTCTTTAGAGCATTATGAATCTAAGGTACAGGGCTATTAAAGTGCCAAACCGTAGAACAACAAAACATTGAGAGAGTGAGAGTTTAATATGAGCTCTTAGTCCTCTGCTTTACACAAAAGGAATATTAGTTTACAGAAACTATAAGTTTCACTAAGTTTTTGTGAAACACGGTTAGTTGTTCATTGGCTGGTTCATAGCCCAGAAGGCACCATCATATGCTCTATGGACAATGATGAAGTTGGAATAAATTAAGTATTTTGAAATATATGGGGGATTGTTAGAGATTGAATTGGTATTTTAAAGTACTAATATCCCACATTGCTTATACAAATGAGCATAAGTTAGTTTATATATAGAAACCAAATATAGTTTGGTAATAAATCCATAAAGAGGAGACCCACGTGTACAATACCAAGCCTAAGAGAAGAACCCGTTCCAGGAATCTATTGACTGGGCGCTCGTGCCCAATAACTCACTCGTGGAGGGACCCCCACCCACGAGGGTATCATCTATGTGTGCGGGCTTGGCCAATTTTTATGTTTTTGCCCTTGGTTTATTTTTTATTTATTTTAATTCAAATTATATTGAGAATTTATTTCCTAATCGAATTAGGATTTAATCGAATTCTTGTATAATTATAATTCGAATTCAGAGATGAAAAACGGGCTAGGTCCGGTATCTATTAAAAGAACCAATATATCACACTGTGATTATCTGAAAACTTCCTCTCTGTTTTTCATTGCTCTCCATTTTCCTTTCCTTCATCATTGTACGTTTTGATGTTCCAAAACTATTGTATTGAACTGCAACATTAGGATAGTAGTCACTGTATCGTGGACATCAAACAACCTTTTTCAATCCTTTTTACACCGAGATATTGTATTTTGAGGCTAGAAATTAAGTCTTAAGGACAGTGCAATCGCACGCCTTTACTGTTACTTGTTTTCGATCCAAGTTTTCATTGTTTTCTAACCGAAAATTCCATCAATACTTACAAGAGTAGTTGAATTAAATAGTAAGATAAAATAGGATTGTAATAGAATATGATACTTATTATAATAGAGTTCTTATTGATAACATATTGAAGATGTATGCATAGAGGATATAAGTAGAAATTACAAAAAATTTATACAAAATTGAGATTAAGGATTTAAGCCTCCTCATGTGTGGTTACTGGATTAAAATATCTTCTAATTCAATTGAGTAGGCTTTTGGACTAGGCTTCAGATAGATGTATGTCAAGCCAAGTCTCGGTACACGTTTAATTGTAATGTCAATAAGATTATATTGTAATATTACCCAAGAAAAAAACTTAATAAACTTGAAAACAAAAGTAATTTATGTTCATTTGTTTCAATTATGAGATTTCTAGAATTATGTTTAGTTATATGTATTCAGAAACGAAATATTTTAATTTAATTTGAGATTTGTATTCATCAAACTAATCAAAATATATGTGATTTCTTTACTTGGACTCTTCCATATCTTAATAAGACATAAGGATTTTTTTTTTCTTTCCCATTTCATTTTCATTCTCCCACTAAAACATTATCCAAAAATAGAGTATTCCCCCACAAAAAAAGAAGTCAAAATGCAGAAATTGATATTAAAGGGCAAATAGTTGTTTATAAACGATTTAGGCTAGCTGTGCATGGTCCAGATTCTTTAAGGATTGTGTTATGTAATAATATAACAATGACCTCCACTTCTCAAACAAAGTCAATATAGCTCCCTCATCCCTTTTTCCTCTCGAATCATGAGTTTCTGTAACAATAACTAGAACAAATTATCGAATAGAACATATTCTTAAATTAATATGAAGGAAAAAAATTAAATGCATCTTCACACTTTATAAGATATTTAAAATATTCTTAAATTAGTGGGGTTGTCAACCATTTGGCTTAAGTTTATTTGCATATTTTATTTATTTACCATTTTTTTCTATAGAAACAGAAAATGTTTTTATTATTTCTGTTTTCTAGAGCCGACATGATCGATTCGGTATCTGTTGAAGGTTTTTTTTTGAGTTTTTTTTCTTTTTTCTTGTAGTTACATTACAATTTACTTATATAGAGTTTGCGGATATTTAATGCTTGGAATCAAAAGGCTCATTCTATTTCGTTCCAGATATTAACTATTATTGAGTGGCTCTCAAGGTTTTCTTGATTAGTGATCCAGAACGAGTTTAGTTTTCTAATTGTTTTGGATGTTTTTGAAGGTTTTCTTGAAGTTTTCTAATTGATTAGTGATCCAGAACGAGTTTAGGACTTTCAATTTTTTGTTTGACTATGATTGTCTTTCCTATTTAAGCTAATGGAGTTTGGTTTATCCTATTATAAACGTGGAGAATTTTTCATTGTTTAACAACGTATTTGATTCAATGAACTTTTTTACTTCTGCTATGGGATATTTACTTGACATTTGTTTTGTCAAGCCACTTGAATTAATGCGATATCTAATCTCGTTTATAAAATGATAGCAAAGCCCAATAATCCTCCAAAATATCTCTAATGGTCACGAGGGACATTCATGGGAGAGGAACCATACTAATTAATAAATAGTTACTAACACTAATAAATTTAAGTGCTCTTTTAACTCTACTGACTTATTATAAAAGAGTCAATCAGGGACAAACACCGGCTATCAAAAAGGGGTATCCTCCCCAAGTACTGCTACGTGTTGAATCCAGCAGAGGTTAATCAATTCAAATCAAATGAGAAATTACTCATATGCCCGCACTTAGGAGATGAACAAGCAACTACTACATGCCACATGTTTAGAAGGACACCGAGACGCCTTCGGGACACTCTATATAGGTTAGGCAAAAATCCAAATAGTAAGTCTCTTTTTATACTTTCAACTCATCTTTAACTTTATTTTTAGGGTTAATTGAAAAAAAAAACACTTTGTCCTTAGGGTTTCACAAAAACCCAACCTTCCTCTCATAATATTCTCACCAAAAATGGGGCCAAAAACACCAGGCAAATGGACAAATCCCTATAAATAATATATTTAAAAACCTATAAAACAGTGTTCAATTGTGGTACTAAAAAAACAAATTATGCCTGGTAAGGTTGTAGAAAATCAGAACTTTATTAATTTATTTTGCAACTAGTTACATTACATAAATTAAATTGCAATTAAATTGGTGACAAAGATTAAATTAATGGCATTACCACGTCATATTAATAACATATAACACCTGCCTTGCGTAAACATTGTCAAATGAGCATAACTAGATGGCCCATTCGGTGTCCTCTAAATTATTCAATAAGTTATTTGTAGTCAACCTAATAGACATATATTTCAATGAAAAAAAAAAAGAAAAAGAAAAAGTCTAATAGATATATAAATGGTGGGTGTGACTAGCTAACGTGCTGTGATCCAATTATAAATCTTATCTTATTGTACTAAAATATATAAAAGTTTGCTAGCAAATGAGAATTGGAATCTATTAGACTCTAAAGTGGAATTAAATTCCACAATTAACGACAAAGCAAGCAAATTTTAAATGACTTTTTACCGGCCTTAAAAATAACGGATCAAGATCTCTTTTGAACTTGTTCTAAGTAGAAATTTATGTATTGATTAGTGATTAATAAATAAATAAATAAAAGTACGTTAAATTCCAATCCAGAAATAAAACCTATGGACGCGACTAAGTGGCTGCTTCTTCAACTTTCTTAACAACATTGTAACGTAAGGACAGAGTTCAATTACTGGTATGTATGGGCTCTCTTCCTCCATTTTTTTTTTTTGAACTTTTTACAAACCTCGACCATACGAAGGAAACGTTTTAGGCTTCATGTCAAAATCTGATTGGCGATTCTTCATCTCAGATAAGGGCATATATGTATTTTCATGGCTAAGTTAATATTATGGGGAAAAAAGAAAAATCTGTGTAGAAGTAGCTTTCATCTTTTGATAATATTTATATTACAAAATACAAACTTGAAAGACTACAATAATGTTGAGGATACTAGTATTTGAGTTCTATCTTAAATTTTAATGTTATGTGTCATTTATCTATTAGATAATGGATTTTATAATTTATAAAATGAATGTTACATCATTTATGACTCAGATTGAGATTTGGATGTTGGGATGTATAGCATTGCTACAAACACTATAGTTGTTAAGCACAATCTTAACCGAACATTATAAGAATAAAGGGATTTCAATTCTTTGTCTAGTGTGAGAATTACTTTATAATCTAATCCAGTTTATCTTATTCGGTTGCCACTTGATGAAAATGAAGATTATGTGTGGCACGTGCTTGAAAACAATCAATGGATTTAATCATGTCTGTAGAGAGAATCTTAGACTACCCTTAATTACCAATTAAAGTAATTTAATCAGCGGTCCTCGTAAACACATATATATGGGATTTGCTTTTAATTATAAACGCAGCCAAAATATGGTTCACTACTTGTAAGAAACAAAAGAAAGAGGAACCTTGATTTGAATTACCGAAAGTATGAGAAGAGGATTCTGTCCCTCTTTTAAGATTTGTCCACCCTTTGATTTTCCTTTAGTATTATACACATACACACTTTCCTATGGATATAATTTATGATATTAAATGATTAATGAGTATTTCAATTAAGCATTCAAATTTAGTAAACATAGCATTATTATATTTGTTTTATGTCTTTCCAGCTAATTGTTCTTTTTATGAGAAATTAAAAAATTAAATAATTTTTTTTGAAGGATTAAATTATACCATACTATCAATTTGTCACAATAGCCTAGAAGTTAGATTAACAAAGTAAAAAGTTTATATACCCTTGAAGGTCGGAGCATTGCACATTTTTTGTTTACTACTTAGCTTTATAAAGTGTCTTAGCATGAAAAAAAATTCACACACCCAACAAAAGATAAATAAAAAGAAAGCAATGTTCCTAAAAATTAACCATATATGTAATTTAAATACCCTCTATAACCTATGTTAAAGATAAATGTGAGTGACTTATCTGAGGTGAAGTCAGTATGTTAATTTTTATAGCAAGTGCTTTTTTTTTAATATGAAGATCAAAATCTTAAAAGAATTTTATTTTGTTTTTGAAAGAATCATGTTAAGTAAATGATATGAGTCAGGCTACAGTGTACGAATCAAAAGCGCCAATACATTACACCAAATCTTTTTATTACATTTCTCAGTCTCTTATTACATATCTGAAACATTTTGTTCTAGTCATTATTTATTTATTTCATATTTTAATAACTTTTGAAACTTGAGAAATGTAATCCAACTTGAGATATATACTAAATAATAATGTTGATATTCCAAAATTTTGTTATAAATTTTATCTCAAATAATGTAGTATGTGAGGTGACATTCATTAAGTAATTGATAATTTTTTATAAATTTTAAATTAATTAATTATGCTATTTCACCAACTAGTAAATTAATGTCACATTATTCAGCGGACAAAATTTTAGAATTTCTATATCCACTCTATAATAAAAGACTTGCTTTATACTTTAAATTTCGAAAATTGTTTAGGAAAACCAAATTTAGAATTGAATGGATTACATTTATTAACCAGGATTATGAATGACATTAGCATGTCTTCGACATCAATGACATGTCATTGCTATATATACTTATTACAATAAGTATAGATCACATTCCCGTGCCACAACCAATGTATTCAGACGATGAAAGTGATTGATTATTAAGTGGTGGGATTCCGAAAATCAAGATATTAGATATAGATAGATATAGATATCTAGATAGCCTGTGATAATAAAATAAAATAAATAATAATGGGGTTGGGTTCCAATATTCCATATGCGGAGACTAGATGAAAAGCCCTTTATTTCTTCCACCAGCTTGTATATAAAGAGAAGGGACTAGCTCCATGGAGAGCAAAAGCAGAAAGCAGGAATTAGCTGGCAGAGAAAGCAGTTCTTGGCGATTGGAGAAGTAGACATGGTGTGATATTGGTTCGGCTCATCTTAATTAATAGATTCATTTCAGCCCTTAAGGTTCTTACATGTATATATATCTAGACGAGCCGAATCAATATCACTCTTGTATGCTCCTTTCTTTTGATTTTGCACCATCTCTATATACATATGCTGTATATGCATGCCTTGCAGATTTTTCATTCCTTTTGTTTTCTTCCGGTACGTGGTTTAATTTTGATTTATATGTACATGCAAAAGAACCTTTTTTTTTTAATTAATCTCCATTTTTATTTGACTAATTCTTTGTTATTAACGATATGTTTTACTTTTATCCCAAAAATTAATAAAATAGAAATATAAGTAAAAATAAAAAACTATATATTTTACTCAGATGATTTCTTTCCCTTATCACAATCACACAACATTCATCATGTACATTTGTTTTTCTCAGATTTTAGTAATTAAAAAGTTTTAGTAAGTTGTTGAGTGTAAATATGCCTTATCATCGTCAAAAGCTTGAAGAGATTTATTGATTTAATTTGTTTTGGCAATCCTGCTCCCTCATTCAGAGGGGCGGATGAGCTGGAATTAAAATTTTAGTGCTGCCAAAATTTGATAAAGAATGAAATTTTAAGAAAAACTTAAAAAGAAATGTACTTAATTATTGGGTTAAAATGTTAAAATACTAAAACTTGCTGGGGCAATTCTCGGCTCCCCCTCATTCATTGAATTATAAAACAAAATTAAAATTTTCAAGAAAGAAAAGGGAAAAAAAAAAGTAGGACAATAAATAATACATTACATTTTCTAGTCCATGCATTTCTTCCCTTGTATCCTCATTTTCCAACAAAATGATTGGACTACTAAAAATTTTGGTGAATGTAATACGACACAAACACGGCATGCTGATCAAAAATAAAATTCTTAGTAATAATTCAAATTTTAAATTTGGTCCCTTTACCACTTTGGTGTTTTATTACCCCTAAATTTTCAAGTACTGCATCCTAATTCCTATGTTGGGATTCTTTTTTTTTTTTGGTAAAAATGAAAATTGTTAGACAAAGATAATTATAATTAATTGAAATTAATATTTTCTGCGTAAGCCTTTGGTTAATTGGTTCGTTAAAATTATTTGAGTTTTTCTTTTTTCTTTTTTTTTGGTAATCTATATTTTTTAAATTATGTTTTATTTCTTACTTTTTCATCATAATTCATATAATATAATTGGTACCACAGTTGCACCATAACTGGACTTATTTATATAATATAACTTGCTTAATAAGACTAACCATCCCCTTAAGATATGTTTGGAATCTAGCACTATCTTAGAATTAGATCAATATTATAAATAAGATAGACTTTATTTTTTATTGTTAGGCCGTAATTTTCTTATTAAAAAAAAATAAAGCATAGATTCTTGGGTTTACGTCAACACATTTTAATCGAAATTTTATTTATCTAGTATTATATTTTTTCGTGTCTTGGAAAATCAAACTTTCTTTGAAATAAAGCCATTTTTGCTGTTATATATTGGTATTATTTTGTACTGTTCAAAGCATGTGATAGAAGAGAAAAAATTTCACTATCCACCCATGCCACTTCCCTCGATTCTTGTCTTACCCACAAGGTAACTTCCCAAGTAAAAGCATCTGTGAATTTATTAATTGAATTACATGACCAATACTTTATCAATTTTTATCATCTTATCTATGACAACACTTGGTTTCGTTCTTGATTAATTTGTTTATTTGTTTTCCTTAAGGGAAAAGGATAAATACACCTCCAACGTTTAGATAAAAAGATAAAAACTCTCTTAATATTTTAAAAAAGATATTTACATTCCAATTTATTATAATTTTAATATAGAATTACTATTATATCATTCTAGCATATAAAAAAATTGTTAGATTATTCAATTTGTCCATGTATTGTTAATAAAATTATAAATATACCCTCATTGCCCCATTCCTCTATTTAAATTTTTTTTATCAATAATAAACTTTAAACTTGTATATTTAACAATTTTTCCCATTTCAATCATTTAAACTTGCACATTTATAACTAATTTTCTATGTTATTTATTATGGTATTAATAACCAATTTTATTTTTAAAATTATAATTTACTTACAATTTTTTTTAGGTGTGTAGATGTTTTTTTTTAAATTGGTTATTGATAAAAAATTAAATAGAGGAATGGGGAAATGATGGTATATTTATAATTTTATTAACAATATATGGACAAATTGGATAATCTAATATTTTTTATATACTAGAAGGGTATAATGGTAATTACATATTAAAATTATAATAAATGGTGGTGTAAATATTTTTTTTGAAACATTAGGAGATATTTTTGTCATTTACCTAAAAGTTGGGGGTGTGTTTGTCCTTTTCTGACTAAAGCCTTGGTTTTGTTTGTTACATTTTTATATATCATTAGAATGTTTAATGTTAGCATCTTATGTCTACATTTCGAGTCTTCTATATGGCAATTCCTAAGGTATATTTTTACTATATTTATTTTTTGGATTAAGAATTAAAGAAATTGGAATAGGGAAATAGAATGATTGATTATGTTTACCTGTTAAAAATATAAAAAAAGAATAAATTTTAGATAGAACTCATAGGTTTAAGAATTTTAAGAAAAACTTTTTTAAAAAAAGTACTTGAATATAAGGTTAAACAGTTAAAATACTAAACTTGCAGGGGGGCAATCTCGGCTCCCCCTTGTTCATTGAATTAAAAAACAACATTAAAATTCTCAAGAAAGAAAAGGGGGAAAAAAAGTAGGACAATAAATAACACAATGTGGTCCATGAATTTCTTCCCTTTGTATCCTCATTTTCCTACAAAATGATTGGACTACTTTCAATTTTGGCGAGTGTAATACGACACAGACACAGCACGCCGATCAAAAATAAATTTTTTTTGCTAATAATTCAAATTTTAAATTTTTTCCCCTTATCACTTTGGTGTTTTATTACCCCTACAAATACTGACTGCATCCTAGTTCCTACGTTGGGATTCTTTTCTAGTAGAAATGAAAATTGTTACACAAAGATAATTATAATTAAGAAAAATTAATGTTTTCTGCTTGAGTTTTTGGTTAATTGGTTCTTTAAAATTATTTGAGTTTTTCTTTTTCTTTTTTTTTTGATAATCTATTTTTTAAAAAAATTATATTTTGTTTCTCACTTTTTCATCATAATTCATATAATATAACTTACTTATTGAGACTACATGTCCCCTTAGGCCATGCTTAGAATCTAGCATTAACTGTAGAATTAGACTAATTTTGTTAATAACATAGACTTTCTTTCTTATTGTTAGGCCGTACTTTTTTCATTTAAAAAACTAAATAAATAAAGCACAGACTCTTGGATTTAATTCAATACACCTTAATCGAACTTTTATTTATCTAGTATTATATTTTTTTTCGTAACCTGGAAAATTAAACTTTCTTTGAAGTAAAGCCATTTTTATTATTATATATTGCTATTATTTTGCACTGTTCAAAGCATGTGATAGAAGAGAAAAATTTTCACTATTCACCCATGCTACTTCCCTCGATTCTTGTTTTACCCACAAGGTAACTTCCCAAGTAAAAGCATCTGTGGATTTATTGATTGAATTAAACGACCACTACATTATCAATGTTTATCATCTTGTCTCCGACAACTCTTCGTTTCGTTCTTTATTAATATTGTTTATTACCTTAAAGCCTTGGTTTTGTTTGTTACATTGTTATATATTATTAGGATATTTAATGTTGGCATCTTATGTCTACATTTAGAGTCTTCTATTATTCTATAAGGCAATTTCTAAGGTATATTTTTACTACATTTATATTTCTTGGACTAAGGATTAAAAAATTGGGATGGGGAAGCAGAATGATTAATTATATTTATTTGTTAAAAATATAAAAAATGAAAATGAATTTTGGGTGGAACCCATAGATTTAGAAATGAGGTAAGGAATAATGAGAATCAATGGGGATGTAGGAATGATAATTGAAAATGAATTAATATTTTTATCCTTAAATAAAATAAGAAATTTATTTTTTTACCCTGTCATCATCATCGTAATAATAATAATAATAATAATAATAATAATAATAATAATAATAATAATAATAATAATAATAATAATAATTATTATTATTATTATTATTATTATTATTATTATTATTATTATTATTATTATTATTATTATTATTATTATTATTATTATTATTATTATTATTATTATTATTATTATTATTATTAAAGTTGTAGTAGTAGTAATAACAATACTTTTTTGAATAATCTTATCTATTGTTATTATTATTATTACAAATATAATGATAAGTAGTAACAGTAATAATAACTAATTTATTAAAAAAATAATATTAAGCTCAATATTAAAGCAAACATCCACAGATTTCATTTTAGTTAGACTATTAGCACCCCTCTAAAATCCTTTCAAAACCCCCTTTTCAATTATATTTTATTTAATGGCAAAAATACCCTTTTTCTAATAAACACTCTTTTCATTTATAAATCTTGCAATTTCTAATAAGTTTCTCACTCTTTCCGTCTTAATAATTGTATTCCTCTCTTCCTTTCTTTATTATTTAATTTCTAAAGAAAAATATCGAAAAGGAAAAATAAGAAAAACCTTAGAACATAATGAATATTTTATGGATCAAATACAATTTTATCGTACCTATAAACTTTGGGTGCAATAATTAGTTTGAGAATCCTTAAAAAAAATTTGTTGTAAGATAAAATTTATTTAATTTATTTTCCCACTATGTTGTATCCTAATTTTTTTTGTTATGTATATTCCAAGAATATTATTTTGGCTTAGAGGATTACTTATTAAATTCATATTATTTTAATGATAATGAAAGAAATTTATATTGTGCAAGCAAAATAAAATTGAAGAGAGAAAGAAAACATAAATGGGTTTAATCCTATTTATATTTGTCTTTAAATGTAATTGTAATATAACAGGGGTTTTATAAGATTAATGAAGGGGTGCCAATTGTTCAACTCTTTATTTTAAAATGTTTGCTTATTATTTTGTTAGCGAACAAATTCATAATTTTAACTAAGGGCATTATAACTTGAAACAATCCAATCTAATTACAAGACAAAGTAAACACATCACGGGGAATATGTGCATGTTTGTTTCCAAAATATTCATTTTGATTCTCATTTCCCATTTTGATTCCAAAACATTTCAATTTCTACCTATTTAGATTCCGAAGAAGCAAACGCACAATGTAATTTATAACTAACGAAAATAGGGTTATTTTTTTATACCTCCCCTAAGGTTTGCTCTTGCTACACTTAGAGAGAAATTATGCATATATTGACATATAGCACCCCTCAAAGTGTATAAGCGTTAGAGAGCCGTTTGGTTTGTAAGTAAAAATACAATAATGCCCTTCATTCCAAAGTACAGGAATTGACTATTGTTCTTACAATCCGGAGTTGTCAAGCCATCCTTTGTTATTTGGCCCCAAATGCATAAGAGCATTGAAAAGGCAATTATACCCTTATAATAATTTAATTTGAGAATAAATAAATTACATAATGAGACAAAATTCATGTGATAGGTGGAAATACTAATATACCCCTTTAAAAATGTACTTATAGTTACTGAATAACTGAAACATTTCAACAAGATGTACTTACAGTTGCTGAATAACTAAAACATTTCAACAAGGAACAATTTAAAAGTAACAAAGCAAGGTTGATATTACCGTTGGAAACCAACGGTAATATCAGCTCTCTTGAGCTATATTTAAGGGCAAATAACACTCATATTTTTGCCAAGATTCACCACTGCCTAATACTTAGTATGGACTCAGCAAGCTCAGAACAAACAAGAGGGTCAAGCAGCCATGAATACAGAGGATGGAGGGATGAGATTAACGGCAACTTCATTTGATTTGCAAATAAGATCTGTAGGTGCAACAAAAGAGCTTGTGTGAAGATTTCATAATCAGATGACAACTCAAACAAGTTATACTATTGTTGTATGGACAGCAGACATGGTTGTGGCTACTTCAAGTTATGGATTCCATCCCCTAATGATTTCAACAAAGGTGAAATATTTGAAGGTGTAGGAATATGTCAAGCAAATTATGAGTTGTTGCTGACCATGCAAAAAGAGTTGACAGATTTGAAATTGCAGCTGCAAAAAACACATAAAACAAAGGAGAAATTCTGGGGTATGAAGACAATATGTTTCCTAAACATGTTCTTTTTCATCTGCGTTGTTGTAGTTTTAATAATGGGCGTAGTTTTAGCTGCAAAGTAGCCATTATGCAACAAATGCATGAATATAAAATATCCATTATAACTAGTTGAACATCAATATGAATATAAAATAAGCTTTCCTAATGTGTATGACTTTTGTATATAGATACAAATAATTGTCACATTCAAGTTCATTATCCAGATTAGTTCAATACACAATCAGCAGAAAAGCAACATTTCCAAAATTAAAGAATTGTGTGGATGAACACAAGAATTAAAGAATTGTAGGATATTGATAGCAGCTACCAGCCGCCAAAAAGAAACTAGAAGGGAGAATAATATTCTGTAGCTTTCTAGGAAACCACATGACAAGAGACATTTAGGACAGAACAGGTTTGCTACTTGACCTTTGTAGTTCCATTTGGGGGACATATATTGACCTTTGCAAATTTGCTTTGAAAAGTCATATACAAAAGCCATATAAGATAAGTTCTTTACATAAGAATGCAATTCACTATAAAAATTCATACATATAAAGTCAACAAAATCAGAAGAAAACATGATCAAAGATTTTAAAACTAAATCAATATAAAATAAGCTTTAATTAGTTGGTAATTATCCCATTCAAGTTTGTTCAGCTCCAAGCTAACTTAACTCCATCTCAACATCATTGGAGCATTAAAACAAAAAATGTAAATCAAAGCACAATATATAATATAAAACCACAAAGCATGGCCATATGGATAATTGGCATTCCAGTAGAAACTCAGTTTGAACATTCATTCTTTGGCTACAACACACCTAGCCTTTACAAGTGACAGAAGCACACCATATATAGATAGTTATAAATCAAAATATAAATCAAAACAACTCAAACCTATATGTTAGGTGAGTAAGAGATGATGCACCATCTATTGATGCTCTGGACATTTCAAAGGTGTTGCATCATCCGATCCCCGAAAAAAAAATAGAGTATAGGGTTAGATATGTGCTATGTCTTATGATATACTTTCAACTCTATATTCTTGAATATGCTGGATGCTTTAACTTTAATAATCAAACTTCATTCTTGAGTCAAATGCCCTAAAAGCATATTGCATATTTAGTATAAAACACAAAATTAAGAAAATTAAATGGCTACAAATGTTTCTAGAATCATTATTACCATTATCATGGGCAGATGACTGTGTTTGGCTTGATGGATTACCTAAATCTTGTGAACTAGTCTTACTAATTGTGCCTAGAAAATGAAAATTAGTAATTAGTTCATAAATCAAATGTCTGCAGCAGTCTTCATTAAGAATAATTTTAATAAATTTGTTTTACCTTGGTCGTGGCTCTTTTTTTCTCATGATCACGAGTCGTCCTTAGGCAAGTCCTCTTATATCATGTTGAAGATTCACCTTCCTCTTTCCTCCTTTTAGTTTGAGGCCTACCAACTGATTTTATAGTTGGTGGTGGCTGCAAATTATCGTGAAGTACAAGCGGCCACTTCTTTTCATCTGGAATTGGTCTAAACTGATGTTTATAAGCCCCAATAAAAGCTGTCTTTTTCAGATATGGATGCACATAGTCTTCAACATGATATCTCTTTGCATCTATATAACAAAGGGCATGTTTGCAAGGAAGTCCAGAGATTCCCCACTCACCACAGTCACAATTCTTCTTCGCCAAATCAACAATATTAATTTTTGTCACATCTTCAACCACCTCGAATGTCTCATTATGCCCGAAAATGATAGACAATGATCTTGCTTCTACTCTTCCTTGAACAACCTTCCTTTTCACAATTGGTGGAAGCTCATCATTCCATCCAAGGGCTGTCTCATGCCTCTTGTGAATTAAGCGCATGATTTTCCTTCGTATCTCCTCAAACATCCTCACAATTGGCAAACCTTTGTAGTTGTTAATCCAATTGTTAAAAGATTTAGTCATGTTATTAGTAATATGGCTGCATTTCATGTGTGGGGGAAATAAATGCCTTGCCCAACATGCAATGAGAATTTTCATCAGCCATTCATAACCATCGGGAGTTATCTTCTTTAGTTCTTCTATGTGAAAATAAAAGTTATCAGCGTTAGAACTCCTACAAGCCCTCCAGAACAATGTTTTCAATAGCAACCCAGGAAACTTGTTCTTGAAGTTTGTATAGATGTGTCTGTAGCAATACCTCTTCAATGAAAAAGGAAACACCTTATCCAATGCATTAAGGACACCCTTTTGCTTAACACTAATGAAGCACAACCCTTCACCATCATTACAACCTACTTGGTCATATAATTGTTCCATAAAATACTGCCAAGACTTATTATTCTCAGTGTCAACTACACACATAGCCAAGGGGTAAATTCCATAGTTTGCATCAATGCTGACAGTCGTTAAGAGTACTCCTTTATATGGTCCTCTTAAGTAACAATCATCAACCCCGATAAATGGCCTGCACCCTTCAAAAAAATCCTCTTATACTGCCATCAATTCAGAAGAAAAACGTCTTGAATATGGGAAATTGAGCACCACCAAGCCAATCTCTTTCAAGAGAGATAGTAGAACCAAGATTAGAAATTAATAAAGCGTGCATGTTCCTCAATAATTTACTGTAACTAGTCTTGTGGTCTTCACCAAGTAACTCAAGTGCTTTCCTTTTAGCCATGTACAGCCTCTGATTGTTGCATCAATCCCATACCTTTGCATCAAAGCAGCAGCAATAACAGAAATCTTGATGTCAGGATTTGCTTTGAACAGATGCAGATATGTGGCTGCTATCCAATCTGAAGTTGCCTTATAATTGTCATCAATTTTAGGACAAGAATGATTTGGGCAGTAAGTTTTAATCTGAAATGATCTCTTGTTCCAATTAGGACTTTCATGGATTCTCCAAGTGCAATTTGGTGCAGCACACACACATGTCACTCTTATTTTTTCATTCTTTAACCTTTTCAGTTTGAATCCATTTCTAATTGCAAACACCTTTAACAATTTTCTAAACTCCCACACATTAACAAACAGTTGTCCAGGCCTCAACAATATCTCATCACCAACAGAATTAAACTCAAATCCACCTGCATGTTTTTCATATCTGATGCAAGCTTGTTCGTGGACAACATCATCATCTGAATCAACTCCACTCTCATCCCCAGATTCGTAGTCATCAAGATCATTACCATTGTTACCTCGATCTCCAAGACCATCATCTGGATCAGAGATATTTGGATCAGAATCATTTGGATAAGAGCCAATTAGATCAAAATTATGTGGATCAGTCTCATAATCATACTCAAATTCATCTCCAGATGCATCATAACAATTATTCAACTCTTCATTTCCACTTTCCACATCATAATTCAATTGTTTTGTGCACTTATCTGCTGAACTTTCAACCCTATTCAAATCTGGAAGCACTTCATCAGGAGTCACTGCAAGTCTTTGTCAGTCAGAATTGTTTGTTGCTCAGCCTGCCATGGAAACATCACTTGAACCATTATCCCATTTGCATTCCTAATAGGATGACCCCAGCAAGCATCTCTAATATCAACCCACATTTTGTGCAAGCTACACTGCTCTGGAATAGCTAAACCAACTGCAAAAACTTTACTGTCTATCACTGCCTCAATGTCACAGTATAGCAAGCTGTATAAACAATAACAAAAACAATTACCCTTAATAAAAATAACTGAAAAAAATTGTTCACATAATACTGACCTCTCACATTACATAATTGATGAATGAATTATCATTATTATTATTATTATTATTATTATTATTATTATTATTATTATTATTATTATTATTATTATTATTATTATTAGTAATTGGGAAAAATTGACTATATGCAAATGTGTAAATCTTTGTAACTTTGCTTACAATACAAAGTAAAATTCCTAAAATCAAACAATAGCATACACAATGCAATAAGCAATCCTTTCAATTTTGCCGATTGCAGCAAGTTCCTGAAACTGGCATACCATCTCTAAAGGAAATTTTCCAATTGCAGGGTTAAATTCTTAAAATCAAACAAGAATATACAAAATGCAATAAACATTATTATTTAACAAATCATTTTCGCACTTTACATATAATTTTCCAGTGATCATCAACTTATTTTGATCATTACTTCAATTTTTCATAACCCTAAATATCATCTCAATTAATTGAAACATAACCTAAAGCAACTAAACTAGATTTTATGGAAATACGCACTTGGTACGCTCTTCATTGACAGATTGTGTTAGCCTATATAACTATAAATATTGATTTTGATGATAACAAACCACATGTATTTATTAAGCAAAGATTTATGAATTGTGCTTTTATAATAAGAAAATGATGTTATGGAATTAAAGCATTTTGGACTAAAATTTTAAAATCTTTAATAATGTTATAAATTTCAGATTTGGACCTATTTGAAACTATTTAAATATTTTTGGGTCATTCTATAATTTTAAAAAGTTTGGAGATTAACGAAGTATTACTTAAAAATTCTGAAATTGGATCTATTTGTAAACTTTTATAATATTTTGGGTCATACTATAGTTTTATAAAATTTGGGGGTCAAACTAAAAATTTGGAAAAAATTTCACTATAGTAGCTTATTGTAGCAAGCGGCTTACCGAATATAAAAACTGAAAAATCGGATACGGGACAGTAAGCATCTAGAACACAAACGGCTTATCGGATTTTCGTAATCGGCAAGCCGGATAGGCAAAATTCAAAATTTTTCCTTAACGGTAACATAAATCCGGCTTACCGGATTCTATAAACGGCAAACCGGATATGCCCAGAATGTGAGTAACGGCTAATTTTTGAGCTCAAATTATAAGAACTCAAATCCAACTCATTTTGAAGCTCTCCAACAAGCAAAAACAAAAAAAAAAAGCACACGAGATATCTTGAGCCTTCAACTTGTAAAACACAAAACATTGAATCATTTCTTGTTCTTCATTTTTGGATATCTACTCATTGAGTGAGTTTCATTGTAACCTTCATTTATTCATCTCAATTGTAAGAGTTTGAGTGTGTGAGACACTTGAGTGAAGAGATTGCGAGATAATCTCTTTGTTGTAAAGGTTTATTGACACCTCGAAGTCAATTGTAATCGGTTGAAGCCTCGGAAAGGCTTGGATAGTGAAATCCTCAAGCTTGGATTGCTTGAAGGCGTGGACGTAGGCGGGGATTGCCGAACCACGTAAAAATTCGTGCGTTTGTTTCTCTTATCCCTTACTCTTTAATTATTGTGCTTTTATTAAACTTATTACTTTCAATTTTTATTAAGACATTAGATTGCTTGTTGTGTGGATTTGCTAGGATAATTTTTAAATTTCCAATTCACCCCCCTCTTGAGTTGCACACTTATATTTCATTTGGTATCAGAACGAGTTGCTCTTATTTAGATTTAACCATCTAGAGCTAACGATCAATGGCAACTCAAATTGATTCCACATTTAGGGAAGGACAGTCCACCACTAGACCACCTTACTTCGATGGAAACGATTACCCATATTGAAAAACTAGGATGAGAATCTACTTGCAAGCCTTAGATTATGAAATTTGGGAAATCGTTAATGATGATCCCTTCACGCCTTTGACTAAAAATGAAGTCGGATAAGATATTCCAAAACCTTCACGGGATTGGAATGAATTCGAAAAGAGAAAAGCTTCTCTAAATTCCAAGGCCATGAATGCCTTGTTTTGTGCATTAGATAAGAAAGAGTTTCATAGAGTGTCTAGTTGCGAAAGTGCTAATGAGATTTGGCACAAACTTGAAGTTGTCTATGAAGGCACAAACCAAGTGAAAGAATCTAAAATAAGACTCGACAATATGAATTGTTCTAAATGGAACAAAATAAAAATGTGTACTCTATGTATACTAGATTTATGGACATAGTAAACACTCTAGGAGCCCAAGGGAAGACATTTTCTAATAGCGAGAAAGTCAAGAAAATTATTAGGTCGCTACCTAAGAAATAGAGACCAAAAAGGACTGCCATTGAGGACACCAAAGATTTAAATGTTTTACTTATTGATGATTTAATTGGTTCTCTCATTTAATATGAAGAAGATTTAGCAGCTGGAAAAGGGCAGAAGGAAAAGAAGAAGAACATTGCTCTCAAGGCTTCAAAACGTGAGAGTGATGAGGAAAGCGAAATGGATGATGAGGAGCTGGCCATGTTGGCTAGAAGATTCAGAAAATTTTACAAAAAGAATAATGAGCAGTGAAAGTTCAGAGGCTACAAGAATAAGAATGAAGAGAACGAGCCAATCACTTGTTATAAATGCAAGAAACCCGGACACATACGACCGGAATGTCCTCTTCTCAACAAACTCAAGAAGAAAGATATGGTGGCCACATGGGATGATAGCGACGAGGAAACAAGTGATGAGGATGACCAACAAGAAGTGACAAACTTAGCTCTCATGGCCGTTGGGGAAGAATCATGTGATGAACTTGTTGAGGTAAGTGTTCTTCCTACATATGATGAATTGCATGATGCTTTTAAGGATTTGCATGATGAGTTAATGAAGATTGGTAAAAAGAATATATGTCTTAAAAAGAAGATGATAGAGCTTAAGAATGAAAATGATTCATTTAGTGCAGAGATTACATGCCTAGAATTAGAAAATAAAACATTGCATGAGAGTATTGCATCATTTGAGAATTCTAGCACTTCACATGAGCACTTAGAGTCACACATGAATGACTTGAAAATTCAAAATGAAATGCTTAAAAAGAAGAGCAATGAACTAAATGAAATTGTGCTAAAATTCACAAATGGGCAAAAGATACTAGACAATTTGCTAAACTCACAAAAATGTGTATTTGACAAAAGTGGCATAGGTTATAAACCGAATTTGTAACAAAAATTTTACAAGAGTTATTTTGTGAAGAATACATCTATTAACAATCAAATTGTATGTCATTATTGCAATCAAGATGGTCATATAAAAAATAGATGTGTGGTGAAGAGAAATGCATATTATGGTGTAAAATGTGTTTGGGTTCTGAAAGGAACCATTGCTAACTCTCAAGGACCCAAAACGATTTGGGTACCTAAAACTTGAAATTTTCTCTACAGGGCTTGAAGAAGAAGAAGAAGAAGAAGAAGAAGAAGTGGTACTTGGACAGCGGTTGTTCAAGACACATGACAAGGAATTATTCTTGGTTTTCAAGTTTCACTAAGATCGAAAATGGTGGAGATGTATCGTTTGGAGATAATTCAAAAGGAAAAATCATTGGGATTGAAAATGTCGGTAATGTATCCTCTACTCTCATTGAAAATGTGTGTTTGGTTGAAAACTTGAAACACAATTTGCTTAGTATTAGTCAATTATGCGATAAAGGATAGAGAGTTATCTGTGATGAATCAAAATGTGTTATTGAGAATGCATGTGATGGGAAAATCTTATTTGTAGGAAATAGATGTGTTAATATATATACCATTAATATAGATTGTGCATCAATACATGATAAATGTCTCTCCGCATTGCATGATGATAGCTGGTTGTGGCATAGAAGATTAGGTCATGTAAGTATGGATTTGATTTAAAAAATCGTTAAAAATGATTTAGTTAAAGGTCTTCTAAAAATCAGTTTTCAAAAAGATAGAATTTGTGAAGTATGCCAATTTGGAAAACAAATCAAAACTTCCTTCAAAAGCAAGAATCATGTCTCTACTTCAAAACCACTTCAATTGCTTCATATAGATTTATTTGGACCTTCTAGATATGTTAGTTTAAGTGGCAAATATTATGCATTTGTAATTGTGGATGATTATTGTAGATACACATGGATATTGTTCTTAGCTAATAAGGATGATGCCATTGATGTATTTCGAATTTTCTATAAAAAGGTTCAAAATGAAAAAGGTTATTCTATTACTTGTATTAGAAGTGATCATGGTGGAGAATTTGAAAATCATGCATTTGAAAATTTTTGTAATGACCTTGGCATTGAACATCAATTTTCATCACCTATGACTCCACAACAAAATGGAGTAGTAGAGAGAAAGAATATGTCTATTCAAGAAATGGCTAGAACCATGTTGAATGAAAACGCTTTGCCTAAGTATTTTTGGGCCGAAGCCATCAACACCACTTGTTATGTTTTAAATCGGGTGTTGATTAGACCTAATCTTATAAAACTCCATATGAGCTTTGGAAAGATAGAAAACCCAACATTGGCTATTTTAAAGTTTTTGGATGCAAATATTTTATTTTGAACACAAAAGATAATCTTGGTAAATTTGATCCAAAATCTGATGTTGGCATTTTTCTTGGTTATTCAAATTCAAGCAAAGCTTATAGAGTTTATAATAAAAGAACTTTAATTGTGGAAGAATCTATGCATGTTATATTTGATAAGTCTAACCCCTCCTCTACGGAGAAAATTGTTGTTGATGATAATACAGAAGAAGAACAACAAGAAGAAGCATCGAATGACAACCAAGAAGACGCGCCATATGGAATTCAAGAAGAACATCATGAAGAAACAAATGCAAAGCAAAATGAAGGTACTTCACAAACACTCTCCAAGGAGTGGAGGTATGTATCCTCTCACCCTAAGGATGTAATTTTAGGGGATCCCTCACGAGGTGTTACCACTAGATCATCTCTTAGAAACATATGTGAGTATGCTGCATTTATTTCTCAAATTGAACCAAAATCCTTTGCGGATGCGAAAAATGATGAATCTTGTATTATGACAATGCAAGAGGAGTTGAATCAATTTGATAGAAACGATGTGTGAGAGTTAGTTCCTAATCCAGAACATCAATCCATTATAGGCACTAAATGGGTATTTAGAAACAAAATGGATGAATCTGGTGTGGTTGTAAGAAATAAAACTAGATTAGTGGCTCAAGGTTACAACTAAGAAGAAGGAATTGATTTTGATGAAACTTTTGCACTTGTAGCAAGATTAGAATCCATTAGGATGTTGTTAGCATATGCATGTCATAAGGATTTTATTTTACATCAAATGGATGTCAAGAGTGCTTTCTTAAATGGATATATTATGGAGGAAGTTTATGTGAAACAACCTCCTGGTTTTGAAAATGAAAAATTTCCAGATTATGTGTATAAGTTATCCAAGGTTTTGTATGATTTAAAACAAGCACCTAGAGCTTGGTATGATAGGCTTAAAAATTTCTTCTTGGATAACGATTTTTCAATGGGAAAAGCGGACACAACTCTTTTTGTTAAGCATAAGAACCAAGACATACTTATTGTTCAAATTTATGTTGATGATATTATCTTTGGTTCTACTAATAAGTTGTTGTGTAAAGATTTTTCATCATGTATGAGCTAAGAGTTTGAGATGAGTATGATGGGAGAGTTGAAGTACTTCCTTGGACTTCAAATCAAACAAAACGAGGAAGGAATTTTCATAAACCAATCCAAGTACGTGAAAGATCTACTCAAAAGATTTGGCTATGATAATGGAACGGCAAAAAGCACTCCTATGAGTACTACCATCAAACTAGACAAAGATGAGAAAGGTAAGGAAGTTGATATCAAGATATATCGAGGTATAATCGGATCCTTACTCTACTTGACTGCTAGTAGGCCTGATATTATGTTTAGTGTATGCTTATGTGCTAGATTTCAATCTTGTCCTAAAGAGTCTCACATGCTTGCTGTCAAATGCATTTTTCGATATCTAATTGGCACCATTAATCTTGGCATTTGGTATCCTAGAGGAACTCATATTGATTTAACTTGTTATTCGGATGCCGATTTTGCTGGGTATAAGATTGATAAAAAAAAAAGTACTAGTGGAACATGTCACTTCCTAGGTTATTCTCTTGTCTCTTAGTTTAGTAAGAAACAAAACTCAGTTGCGCTTTCAACCACCGAGGCAGAATATATTACCACAGGTAGTTGTTGTGCACAAATTCTTTGGATGAAACAAACCCTTAGAGACTATGGTATTAAGCTTGATCAAATACCTATCTTATGTGACAATACTAGTGCTATAAATCTTTTCAAGAATCCCATTCAACATTTTAGGACTAAGCATATAGAAATTAGACACAATTTCCTTAAAGATCATGTTAAAAAAGGAGATGTCGTAATTAAATTTGTTTCCACTGAAAATCAGCTTGCGGATATCTTTACAAAACCTCTTAGCAAAGAACATTTTATAAAGATAAGACATGAGCTTGGAATGATGAATGTTGAATCTTAATTCATGTTTTACCACATGACTTGATATGTTTGTTATCATATTAATTTATGCTTCATGAATTAGATAGCTTGATATGCTTGTGAATTTATGATTTTATGATTTCGTGTTTCATGTATTAAATGGCTTTTTGAAAAGTTTTAAATCTCAAAATGATTTAAAATTAATCAATTTTTAAGGCCGGAAATAAAATGGTGTGTGTGGTACAAGTATAAGAGCTAGCAAATATTCCATTTCCATTCATCCGGAAAAATATTTTTTTCTTATTGATTTCTCTCGGGACAACATTCGGATAACCAATTCTTCAATCCGGAAAACCGAATTTGGAAGGGAACTCACTGACTCACAATTGGTCTACCGGTTAGCAAAACCGGAAAGCCGAATTCGCATGCATGCTTGCTGGAACAAAACCGGATTTCTAGTTCAAGACAATTCGAAAAACCTGATTTTTGGAATGTCTCCAAACCGGCCAGTCGGTTAAGAAAACCGGCAATCCGAATTCCCTCATGTTGCTCTCAGGTTCATATCCGGTCAACCGGATTTCAAATCCGGCAGACCGTTTTCGCTTGTTTGGTTTCTGTCCAATAACCGGCTTGCCGGTTAGGAAATCCGGCAAGCCGGATTCGTGAGCCTTTTCTGCTGTTCATCTTCTTCCTCATGCATTCGGCAATCCGGCTCTTCCTTTCTCTAAAAACCGTTTGCTTCTCTCTCATTTTTCATTCCAAAATCTACCATTTCTACTCGGTTTTGATGCAAATCAATCCATAAATCTTGACCCCCATCCGTTCTTATACCTAAAATCACACTAAAAACTTATTTTCAACCTCCAAATCCCTAGATCCGAATTTCAACCTAGGTTTTGGGCCGATTTTTCTCTCTCTAGATTTCTCACTCTCAAGCTGTTTTTTATCCAATTTGTTTCTCCAAATCACTTTCAATCTTCATCATCTTCATTCTCTTTGGTGTTTTTATCTTCAAATCCATCAAAATCAAAATGTCAAGCTCTCGGCCGGTTCGAAGAAAAGGCAAAGAACCGGTTTAACAAACCACTCGGCCACGGGAAGCAAGGGGCACCTCAAATCAATCCACTTCCGATGATGGCCTGGACATTTTTTCTCCTAGGAAACCTCCTGATATTGATGACTATGTTCATGTTGATGTCGTTCGTAATATTTGTCGGCGTAGTGATCTTTCTGTTGAAGACTGTACTATTCATTTCCGTACTCAGTGTCTTTGTCTTCAAACTCGTATTTTGCTTTGTATCATCCAGTCCATTGTACTTCCTAGATCAAGACATTTGGATGAGGTTTCTCACATGGATGTCGCTATGATTGATTGTATTCTTAGAGGTCGCCTGGTTAACTTGGGCTAATCCATCATCCACACCATGTTGAGCATTCTTGCCTTGATTACACGCTCTCTTCCTTATGGTCACTTCATTACCCGAATTCTTAAATTTTTTGAAGTGCCGATTCTAGAACCATCTTGTAGGCCGTCCAAGGGTATCGGGGATGAGGTTATTATTGGGTTAGGTTTTGAGTGGAAGGATGGCATTTGGGTCAAATACAGCGATAACAAGTTTACCTTTCTAGCCTCAAGTGATGATTAGCCACTTAATGCTATGATTCCAGCTTATCAGCTTCCAGTTTTCTCACTCTCATTTCGAGGGCAGCGTAGACGCCGAGTTTCTTCCATGGTTGCTTCAGCTCCTAGTGCATCTGCATCCGCTTCATCACCTCCACATCCTCCTACCTCTGAAGAGGTCACTCTTCAGCAGATTATGGATGAAGTGCGGACACTCTCTGTGCGGAAAACTGAGTTTCAGTAGCGGCAGACTGAGTTTCAACAGCAACAGCAGCAGCTTATTCATGGACATCGCCTCCTCTTCGAGCACTTCGGCATTCCATATCTGTTTCCACCTCCATCCGCACCACCTGAGTAGTATCTTATGCTTGTACTTGGACACATCTACATTTCATTTACTGCATTGTGTGTTCGTTTATTTTCGAATCTAAGGATGGTTATTATGCTTTTCGGTTTATGTCTTTGTTTTGGATGATATGGATTTGTTATGACTATTTATGTTGGATGTTATTGATTTATTTTGATTGATCATTATGGATTATATGGATTTTCTTATGCTTATGGATATTTTTTTTACTAATGTGCTTATGTTGCGATTTTGATGATTGATAGGATGAGCCTTTATTCTTTTTGATGATGAAGGGGGAGAATGATTTAATATGTGTTATGAAAATATGCATGTATCTAGGGGAGCATGTATGCAGGGGGAGTTTTTGTTAAATAATTTTCAAATCATCTTTTAACTTGCATTGATTAAGGGGGAGCTTTTCATAACTAGATTAAATTTGAATGTGCTTTGTCATCATAAAAAAAGGGGAGATTGTTAGTGTATATAGCTATAAATATTGATTTTGATGATAACAAACCACATGTATTTATTAAGCAAAGATTTATGAATTGTGCTTTTATAATAAGAAAATGATGTTATGGAATTAAAGCATTTTGGACTAAAATTTCAAAATCTTTGATAATGTTTTAAATTTCGGATTTGGACCTATTTGAAATTATTTAAATATTTTTGGGCCATTCTATAATTTTAAAAAGTTTTGAGATTAACGAAGCATTACTTAAAAATTCTAAAATTGGATCTATTTGTAAATTTTTATAACGTTTTGGGTTATACTACAGTTTTATAAAGTTTGGGGGTCAAACTAAAAATTTAGGAAAAATTTCACTATAGCAGCTTACTGTAGCAAGCGGCTTACTGGATATAAAAACTGGAAAATCGGATACGGGGGAGTAAGCATCCAGAACGCAAACGGCTTACCGAATTTTCTTAACCGGCAAGCTGGATAGGCAAAATTCAAAATTTTGCCTTAACGGTAACATAAATCCGACTTACCAGATTCCATAAATGGCAAACTGGATACGCCCAGAATGTGAGTAACGACTAGTTTTTGAGCTCAAACTATAAGAACTCAAATCCAACTCATTTTGAAGCTATATAACAAGCAAAAACAAAAAAAGCACACGACATATCTTGAGCCTTCAACTTGTAAAACACAAAACATTGAATCATTTCTTGTTCTTCATTTTTGAATATCTACTGATTAAGTGAGTTTCATTGTAACCTTCATTTATTCATCTCAATTGTAAGAGTTTGAGTGTGTGAGACACTTGAATGAAGAGATTGGGAGATAATCTCTTTGTTGTAAAGGTTTATTGACACCTCAAAGTCAATTGTAATCGGTTGAAGCCTCGGAAAGGCTTGGATAGTGAAATCCTCAAGCTTGTATTGCTTTGAGGCGTGGACGTAGGCGGAGATTGTCGAACCATGTAAAAATTCGTGTGTTTGTTTCTCTTCTCCCTTACTCTTTAATTATTGTGCTTTTATTAAACTTATTGCTTTCAATTTTTATTAAGACATTAGATTGCTTGTTGTGTGGATTTGCTACGATAATTTTTAAATTTGCAATTCACCCCCCTCTTGGGTTGCACACTTATATTTCAAATTGTTCATGCGCCGACCGTGGCTGCAATTTAGTTCTTAACATGCTTAATCTCATAGTGTTTCTAACTGTATCTTCAAGTTCATAGAAGTTGAAACCAGTGGGTATTATAGGGGAATGAAAGTCAGCAGATGAGAAGAAATGGAGATGGGTCGCCATCCCTTCAATTTTCACCGTGCTCCATGCTTTCTGTCACTGTGCATACAGTATGCACAATGTCTAGTTTAATCAGTTTACTGTTTCTTAACGATTTAAAAATTTTAAATTTTTGTAATTACGTTATTATCCTTACAAACCAAATGGCTCTTTAATGCTTATACACTTTGAGGGGTGCTATATGTCAAAATATGCATACTTTCTCTCTAAGTGTAGCAAGAGCAAACCTCAGGGGAGGTATCCAAAAATAACCCAACAAAAATAAGACAAAAATGAGTGATAAGTAAGTGGGACCCGGTGGAGGTAGTTTTTAGATTACCTTGTTTTTAACGATTGTAAATTAGGGATAACTATAAATTTTTATGGTTCTCACATACTGAGTAATTCTCTATATAGTATACATTTTTTCTTTTAACAGGCTGAGGGTGCGTTTGAGATTGAGGTGCTATAGCTTTTAAGCTACAGCTGCTGTGAAAAAAAGCTGTAATTATGAAATAAAAATTAATAATATATAATAAATATAAATTTTAAATAATAATTTTATCAAAATTATTAAAGATATAATAAATTTTATATTATACAAGTGAAAAATTATATCAATATATCTTAAAAGGTACAGCAGCTAGTGTTTACCAAACACTTTAATGCTGTAGCTTTTAAGCTACAGTTGCCCAACCTCAATCCCAAACGCACCATGAATGTATAAGTTATATCCTTGTAACTATGCTTATTGCTCAACTTTCTATTGTAACGCAATGTTGTCTAAATTTGTAATAAGGTTTTGTACTTATTAGTGTGGGGTTCTTAGGCCGCGCAAGGAGTCTACTTAACTTGATATTAGCATGACAGACATAGATGTAGCAAGTTGGCATGATTTCTTATGGGACAACAGTGAACGGTTCCATTAATTGAAGAATTCTGCTCATTTTTGTTACAGGATTTGATACTTAAGGCTTTATGGACTCTTTAAGGTGAAATCCTAGTGCTACACACAATAAGGTTGGCGTGTAATAAAAGGGGACACGAAAAAAAGTAGAGAAGTAAATTGATATGTGCCTTCCTAAATCTAAATACTAGAGTTGGTGCAAACTTCATGGTTTTGTAATCTTTGAGTCTTCAATCTTCAACTATTATTACGATTAATCCTAGTTACAACTAGATATTAACCATTCCAAGACATCAATTCAAGTAATCAATATTAAACAAGTTGACAAAACCAAAAAATCAATGAAAACAAGAAAGTATAAGCAATAAATCAAGAAGACAACAATTTAAGCGGTTCAGTCACTAAGGACCGACATCTGCGAAGAACAATGCACTAAAACTTTTATTAATAGCGTCACTCAATGACTTCACATGCAGAGCAAGTTACAGGGAACAAGACTATATAACTCTTTCTCTCTCTAAAACTCACTTTAAGGTTTGTAATTGGTAATTGTTAAACAAAGATCAATCTATATCTAATTAGCCTTAGAGCAAATTTTGAATTACCTGTAGTTAGAATGACTATTGTTTGGAAGAAAGTTTCACTAGGGCAAGTGTCCCCCTCAACAGGATAGAAATGGGATGGATTGACGGGCTTTGTCTACAATCCACAATAAGGTCCAAGAATGCATCTGAGTGATAGTATGGCCCAAATATACCCCATGTTGCAACTTTGACTTCTGTTTGTTGACTTGCGAAGACTAGGCACTTTTTGCATAGAATAGTGGTGTACTAGCAATTGTGTTGGTGACCTAGGGTTGATATGGTTTTAAAACATGGTTATGGAATATGGAGAATACTACTATGGAATGCAACTATAAAATATGGTTGTAAACTATTGAAAACTCTAATTGCAAACTTGAATTTAAAGATGGTGTTTGAGAGTTTTGGTAATTGAAATATGTAATTATAGAGTTTTGGATGCGTTTCTAATGCGGGACAATGATTTTGAAAAATTGTAGTGGCTGACTTTACCTAATATGGTTGTAACTATTCTTGGTAATAGGGCTGCGGATCACTGGCTTTAATGACTTTGATTAAGAATGGAAGCTTGTTCGTAACTAGAAAAGACTCTACGGTGGTGAAGGAAACATAATGGGGTTTGTTTAGGATTACTTATGGCTTAAGATAGGGCTATAATAGTGGTTTTGATCAAAAGAGATAGTTTCTCCATGATTTATCATGCATAGGTTGCAAAGTTGTTGTTCATGGTTGAGAATTGTAGAGAATCACAAAGATCTAATTGTTAGAGTGAAGGTTCTTTTTGAATGGTGAATAAAGACTTTGTTTATAAGTTTTAGCTTAGTAAACCTTAATCCTACAAGGCAGATGCAATCCTTCAGCGAAAATGAATTCAGTTGCGTTTTCCTCTTTAGATATGATTATGATTCCCTTAGGGATTCAGTTGTTCTACTTATCCACTTAGTAGTATGACTTATAAAATTAGGTTAAGTTTGGGACGGAATCAGAGTTTCTAGAAGGCTTAATAAGTCTGGGTTAGAGATTGCCACAAGATCGAAGACACTCTTCTTGCTTAAATTCATTTGTGGGTGTATAGGATTGGATCTCTTGTGGATTTTCTACAATTACAGGTTTTTCACTAGCTTGAACAAGATATTCCCTTACATGCCAAGTATACACTAAGTGAGATTAACCAAGAGTTCAATGCACATTATGCCTCATTTATACACTTCTGTGCCTTCTAAAGTAAAATACTTTGGAATAGTGGCTTAGGTCCATCATAAACACATTGCTTGTATTTGGATTGGGTGTTTTGACACTCCATAAAAGTACGCAAAACTTCAATTTACCCCAAATACCATGATCTCTTCATGAAATTTAACTACCAAAAGGATAAATTCATATTTGAACAAATGTCCCAACGGTCATGTAACTAAAAAATATCAAAATTCTTATCTTTTCAACTTTTTTATATAGGCTAATTTCATCTGAGCCCAAGTGTTTTAACAAATTTCAACATGCCCTCAAATGTTTCACTAAAATTTCACTTTGCGCCTAAATTACTAATTCTCTTATTTTATTTTGAATTGCTTATTTTTCTAATTCATATGATTGTAAAATTATAATTGCATTATAAATTATATTATTTACCCATTAAATTCATGATTTAAAGATGAATATACCAAACGAATTTTAATAAAAGAATTATTGTTTAAATAAAAAAAAAGTAAAATTGAAATTTATAATACACGAAAGATTAATTAAAAAAAGAAACCAACAAAATAAAAAATACAAAAAAATGTAAAATTAAGAGCAATAATTCCCGGTTTTGTTGATACAATAAGAAGATTTAGCACGCAAACAATAGACCAAATAAATTCAACTCATCTCACGATCAACCACCCACCCAACTCTTTAGACGCAGTAGCTATAAATCTCACACAGCCATAAGCTTGTTTGTTCTTGAAATTATTTAATAGTTAAAATAATTTAATTTCATATTTATATGATAAAAATTGTTATATATTTATTATTTTGTTGAAATTATTATATTTACTATATGTTTGGGGAATAAATAAGAAATTGGAAAAGAAGTGTCATGTGTCAATATGAAGATTTTAAGATTGTTGGTAGTTTTCAAGAGGTACCCAACCTATACTAGATACACCTGATGTTGAGCCCATACACGGGCTATGCCATGACAGAATTAAAGTGGTAAAGGAAAGCCTCCCAAAAATATCAACCATGTAAAATATCTCCATCGCCCATAAAGAATATTTAATTTGGCAAGATTAAATGAGGAATATCTTGTTGGAAAGATGGGACAGCAAGCTATCACACCTGCAAAAAGCAAAGGATAACACACCAAGGACAGTGGTCCTCAGCTGCCATGCTCAAAAGCTGCCCAAACAATGTTTGTAAAACTGTCCTAGGCCACACTACAACGTACACCACATGTACAAGAAAATAACCCACTCCTTATGGCATCTTTCTTACTCCCCAAGCATTCTCTTAACAAAAAAAAATCATGATAAAGGTAAAAGGAGAGGAGAATTTTGAAAAGGACAGTCAAATCACCACTAGAAAGGTGCCACATGGCAGGGGCAGCCAAGGTATTCCATATACAAGGCACACTAAGTTTCTATTTTTCACATACAACAAAACACACACACTCCACTAAAAAGGTTAAGATTTGCTTCAACCTTTAGCCTCCATTTTAGAGAGCTTACAAGCTCTCAACTCCATAAATAGTTTAAGTAGCTGACTTGAGCGTCGGAGTGTGGTCGTTGACCACCATTGGCTTCACCTTTAATATCTTTTTGTTGTTTTGCAAGTCTAAAGGCGTTCCTTCAAGCTCTCACACTCCAGATCTAACATCTCACCATTATTATCCTTCTCTCACTCTTCTTCATCTCTTTAAAAGTCCTAAAATAACCCACATACATTGATTAAGTGAGGTACCTTGTATTCCAAAAAATAAATTCATTGTTTTAAAGAGGTTTGCCTCTTTCACTTGCACCCAAAATCCACTTACAACACTAGAAATCATCATTTTTTATATTATAACTATAATTTTTTCTACAATAATTTTGATTTAAAAATTCTTGCACTTCAATACCAAATAAGATCCTAATCTTTTCAAAGACTAAACCTCAAAACCCCCATACGAATTTTGCTTATAGTAATAGAGCTAGGAAACAAGCTAATGAACTTAGCGCCATATATTGCAACACCATGATAATTACAAACAATGAAATAGTACATAAGAATCTCAAACATAAAAAAAATCAATCCCAAATGAACATTCGTTCAGTTAAACACTCATAAAAACCCCCAAAAATAAAAAAAACCAACAAAACCTTAAATCAAGAATTCCACAAAAAATTAAAGGAAGATGGCAAGCAGGTAGCAGATGCCACAGTCCATAGTGATTGTTGCCGTCGTGGCAGCATTGATCTGCGATGTTGCCGTGCCGACATTGCAGCCTCATGTTGCCGCCATTGCTTATTAGTTGTAGCTGCTATGAGCCAACACTAAAGAGGAAGATAAAGAAAAAAAATGAGAGAAGAACCAGGTTGAAGAAGACAAAGGCTCAGTTTGGTACAACTTTTTAAATTGAGCTTATCGAACTAGAGCTTTTACCCCAAAAAAATTTAGTTGTTTGATTGTCAATGAGAGCTTTTATTAAAAATTATAAAATTCCCCTAATAGGAAAATTTTTTTAAGTTATGTTATAAAAAGAATGAAATAAGATTGTAAAATAAGTAAAAGATATTTTGGACATTTTAATATTTAAAAAAAATTCAACCTCTACTCCCGAAAGCCTAAAATTTGGGCTTTTACTAGTAGAGACAAAATATCTTATTTAATATTTAAAAACTCTACTAAAAAAAAAACCCAAACAATGACAAAAATTTTGATAAGAGTTTATGAAATCATATAAACACTTATAATCACTAGACAAGTCATACCAAACAAGCATGAAGAACAGAAATTAAAAAAAAAGAATAAAAATAAAAATTAAACGAGAAATTACAATTAAAAATATGATTTCTTTTTCCTTTTATTGAGGCTCAAATTTAAATGGATGGTATATCTTGTAATTTCTTTAATTTAAATGCCGTAATGGAATAAGAATATTTGTTTTTACCATTAACTCAGTTCTAATATTTAACATTTAAATATTCTTACATTTCACTTTTTAATATTTTAATCCATCTCCCAATTTTGATATCAAGATCCTTAACATCGTTATCAGCGTAATATGTTATTATTATGGGTAATATTGTATTTTAGTAAACAATCAATTGTTAAAACTGAAGATCGTTATTTAAGTTGGGATAATTCAAAATTTACTGTGGCCTTAATTGTATAGATTTTTTTTTTCGATAGAGGCTAATTATATGGATTGATCTTTGTAACTATAAAATAAAATCTTGTATCTTTTTTTATGTTTAATGCTTTTGGTAATTAACTAATAGATTTCTCCCTCAAATATAGGTAAGAAACACTTACACTCAAATTTAAATGGCCTGTGATACTCATTCCTTCAAATTTAAAAATGGCACACTTTACCCTCTTACACTAATAGCAGTTGATATATGTTAAATTATAATATAATTTCTGAAATACATTTAATCAATTTAAGCTATTTTACAAACCATAACATCTAATAAATTGTGATTTGTGATATGATTGTTGATAAGTTAAATTACCAAACTTTTTTAATTTAGAATTTTGACATAAACATAAACTATTTGCATATTAGATTTTCTTATAAAATCTTTCTTTTATTCCATTTCTATTACATCATGGATTATATATTCATTTTATTTCTTACATAAAACAATGCATTCTCTCATTGATAACACATAAATAAGCTTCATTATACCTTCAAACATTGTATTGCCCAATTTATTTATATTTTTTAAGTTTTTAAGCTAAAAATAGAAGAAAATAAACAAAATAAAAAAATAGATGAATTAGGGGCAATATATCCCTATAATATACAAGGTGTTCCTGTTTAGTGTCACCTTGTTGTGCCAACATATCTCGTATGGCAAATTGGCAATAGGAGATACTGTAAGGTAAACCATCGAAGGATTTTCCTTGAATCAGTGCTTTCATTGTGGGAAGGGTCTTCACTGTTTGTCAAAATTTGAAGGATTCTTTTGTTTTTATTTCCACTCAAGTGTACGTTCGGATGCAAGAGAGCTTTTCAATCAAGCTTTTCATCTCTTTGATGTTTTTTTTTAAGGTTGCATAATGTAATTGTAATATCCTATATTGTTAATGAGAGAGGTGTGTGACTGGTTTTAGAAGTCATAAGCTTTTTTTTTAACTAAGTAAACACATGTTTAGATTGCAATGCCCAAAAAAATAGAAATTACGATGGTTGTGTATCCAAAGCGATTAATATCCTACTCGGTTATTGTGACCCGATGTACAGATGGATATAACCCTCATGAGAAAGTGAGGCCTTAAAAAGAAAAGTATGTAATATCCTACATCACTAGTGAAAAAGTTCTTACACTAATTTAAAAGCCATGAGTTCTTTTAACTACGTAGATGCATTTTAAATTATAAAGCCTCAAAAACAAAAATCGTGACCAGTTAAGGAAAGTTTAAATGGATATAACCCGATGTATAGGTGGATATAACTCTCAAAAAAATAAAAAGAGTTTATTAAATTGTATTTATTAATAGGAGTTGATCCATAACCCTAACTAATTCAATTTCGTAGTTTTTCTAAAATTAAATTACATATTTTTTAAATTTTCTTTTCTTTTTTTATAAACTTAAATAAACAAATTAAATCATTTCTCTGTGGATCGACCTCGCATTCACCGAGCTACAGTATAACTAGACAATCTGATAATTAGGAGTAAATTAAACACTTTTAAGTCGTGTCAAGTTTTTTCCAACCACTCACATCTCGTTTTTGAAGATTATTCCAATGCCAGCATTTTCGAGTAGACAATTTAAAAATATTTGTGTGCTCTCTGGATTTCATTATGGAAAATACAAAGAGTTCATTCAGGCTGCTGTAAATCTTGCTCGTGTTATAGTTGAGAGGAAACTACACCTTGTATATAGAGGAGGTGAGCGTTGGTTATCAAAACGTGTCTCACAAGCTGTTTTTATTATAGGAAACCAGGTACTAGGTATCATTCCACAAGCTGTTTTTATTATACTTGTTTGACGTACCAATTGGAGAAGAGTTAGTTGTCTCAAGTATGCAAGAGCGAATATCTGAGATATTAAATCATGCTTACGCTTTCATTTTCTTGCGAGGAGATCTTGCAACTTTAAAGACACTGATTACATTTGCATCTTGGACCCATTTGAACATCCATAAAAAGTCCATCAGTTTATTAAATGTTAATAATTTTTATGATGGCTTGCTCACATTCATAAAACATACAATTAAGAATCATTTTATTCCAATCTCCCCGAAAAAAACTCTTTATTTGTACTTCTACTGCTAAAGAGTTACTTGATCTTTTACAAGCTTACAAACCAGAGCCAGATTCTAGGATCTTGGCATTGGAATGGTTGACTAATGATGGTAACCCTAGCCCTAGTAAGAAATACAAGTTAGACTTAACTCTTCAATTGTAATTATCTTCTTGGAGCGAGAAGGTAATGTCTTATAAACTCCTTTTCTTTAAGCTATTGAGGACAATATTTTGCTCAGATTGGGAGAGGGAATAATTGACAATTGTCGAATATGTCAAATTCTAGTAATATTTATGTCGGAGATAGCTGAATATGGGGTGTAGCAACTCTAGAAACGCATCTTCAGTGGCCTGTTCAGGTGTGATTTTTCCTATTTGTGTTTTCTTTATCTTTTTCATCTTTTTGCATACATATCTTTAAATTATGAATAATGTTTAGATTAGGTTGTAAATAGGTGTGTTTATTTATTTTCCAAAAAACCCCAAAAACAACCAAAAACAACAAAAGTTTTGCGTCTAGGATGGCTGTAAAGAGTCATGACTTTTGAGACGCATCCTAATAGTCTTGTTGTATTATATTTTTATTTTAAAATTCATAGTAAGTTGTTTTTGTTCCCTTTTCTTTAAATTACTAAAATTTGTGAACTCTCCTTTTGGTTATTAAGTTATTTTTTTGTTTACTCATTTAACATGTATTATTAAATCATTCTTCACACACACAATGACACATATTATTGGGTTGTAAGTTAAAATTTTTGCAGCATTTAATTATTTTAATTTATTAGGGATGATATCTAAGGTTGTAGGAAGTATATATTGCAATAAATAAATAAATAAAAAGAAAAAAAAATTGAAAGTGTTTAATTTTGTTATATTTAGAATCCGAGTAATTAAGTCTGTATGGATGTTTCAACATCTAGTACCCTAAGGTCAACTAGTCTGGGAGTCACTGACCTAAAACTCGCTACATGAGTTATAGATATATTGTTTATTTATTTATTAAAAACCCAAGTAATTAAGTCCGTAGGGGTGTTTCAACACCTAGTGCCCTAAGGCCAATTGGTTTGGGAATCACTGGCCTAAATTTCGTTACATGGGTTAAAAAAATAATATTTAAAAAATATTTGAATAATATACTGCTTGAAAATAGAATTTCTAATGAGTTTTAGAATGAAAACATTGTTTTCTTCTAATGAAACCCTATAAGTATTGTGTTAATTACTTGAGCACAAAAGAAGGTTTATAATATTATGGATAATGAGTAAATGACAAAGAGTTAGAAAATTTTAGAAGAGTTTATTTATTTGATAGTTTAGAGGATAAATGAACAATTATTAACTTGCATGTAAATTTTGTAAATCTTAATTTAATATAACGCTTTGATTGCTAGGGGCTAGTAATAAGCTGTTTGGGGGGTGTGATTAGTGTTAAAAGTTGTATGTTTATTAAGGAGTAAAAATGTTTTTTGTGCTTATAATATAATTTACATTTGTAATTATGTAACATATTATGAATTTTTAATTATTTTTTTAATATTTAATTTTGTGTATTTTTGTATGTTTATTAGGTAAAAATAATAATTTCACACAATTTGAGGCTTCAAACAAATGTACGGATATGGAATTTGGATTTCGGAAGTCCAAAAAATTATGTCATTGTCAAAGAGGATCCGCCACTTTTGCAGTAAATTTATAAATTTTTACCATGATAAATATGTAATTGTAAAATTATAAGTTTTTATTATGTTAGGTATTGTAATTGTTAGTTGAATGTGTTAGATGTGTTTGAGTGGATTAAGTTAAGTTTATATTTTGTTAGTGGGACAAATGTAAGATTAAAATGTAATTAATTTTATTTATTTGTGTGGTGTGGATTAATCTTATATTAGTATAAATAGAGAGGGGGGAACACACCTCCCCACACCTTCTCTTCTCTTCTTTCCCCTCCAATTCTTCTTCTCATCTCTCTTTATAATATATTTTTAAATAAAATTAGTTTTATTTCAATTTTTAAATACCATTTTTTCTTATGTATTTTTCAATTTTAATAATTTCTTTTATTTCAAATATATTTAGCTAAATACTAATAGTTAGGGTGAGGTGAAACTTTTAGTAGAAAAATATGATTTAATCAAATTTTATTTTTAATTATATAAATTAAATTATTTCTATTTAATTTTATCCATATTTTATATTTTGAAATTTTGATTTATTGTAGACAAACATGGGAGTTTGGCACAATAAATTCTTTATATCTTATTATAAAGTATGGTAAAATGATATTTTGACTTATTGTAGACAAATTAAGTTTTGGCACATTAAGTACTTAATCTACAATAAAACTAATGAGAAAATAATTGTAATTTATACAATTAACCTTTTGGGAAATAAAATAAAAAATAATTTATAAAATTATATTTATTAGGAGTGGATCAATAACCCTAACTAATTCAATTTCATAGTTTTTCTAAAATTAAACTGCATATTTTTAATTTTTCTTTTCTTTTTTTTATAAAATAAACAAATAGATACATTTTAAAAGTTATGAGTTCTTTTAACTACATAGATACATTTTAAATTACAAAGTCTCAAAAACAAAAATCGTGACCAGTTAAGGAAAGTTTAGGAATCAATCAATATTATCATTTTTGGGAAATCGCTATTCTTATTCTTCACCAGTTCCACCGAAGCCGGAAGCTTTAGCAACAAAATGAAAACAAGCAATTATAAGGGAAAAAAAATGAAAATACTAATTTGAAAAGAGTTTTAGAGGGTAATTAAAGCTTCATACTTCCATTTCCCTATTGATTCTGATTTTTCTAATCAACAAAAAATAAATAAATAAAGTTTATCCATTCCCTAAGAAATATAATAAAAAATATTTATGGGAATTAATTCACATAATTGTGCCATATTTATATCCCGTCAAATTTAAGTAATCATGGTACAACTTATTGATTAATCATGTCGAAACATCAAAATACGAATATGACATATTTGTTAATCATGTTGGCCAGTTTAACATATTTAATAAAAAAATAAAAATTAATTTTAAAAAAATAAATATGTCATAAGTAAGTTATAGATATGACACGAATAATTAATTTAGGGTTTTATATATATATAGTTAATTTTTTAAATAATATTACCACATTAATTAATTGATATTCGTATCATAAATGTATAATCGTGTTGAAGTGGTCTAATATGAATACGATACGGTTATTTATCATGTTTTACTGTGTCAATCCATTAATCATATCAATACTTGTCTACATAGGAAAAATCGTGTCGTACTCGTGTGATGCAATTGTGTTGTAGCCTATTTCGCTACCTCTAAACACATCAAAGTTTTGAAAGCAACAAAAAATATTTTTATCTTGCTCAAAAAATTTTATGAAGATCATATTATAGTTTCATAGTAAAAACTTGGAATATTAATAGGTTTGAGACCATGAAAATACTATTAATTTAGCGAATGTTAATTAATCTATGAATTATAAACTATTAATTTATGAAAATATTTCTTAGTTTGAAAAATATGGTCCATTTATGGTATTGATTTTACCTTGATTTTGCATTTATTTTATCTTATTTGAATATTAACCAGTTGCCTTACATTGATAGAAATAAGATTATTATAGAGTCCATGTTAAAAGATGATAGTTTACTGTAGAACCTGTATCATGAAAAGAAGCACTCAAAGTGATAATGACATCAAATAATTTCTTGTTGCTAAATAACAATAGCAACTTAAATTTCTTTTCATATTATAAAAGGTTGGAGATGAGTTCTAAGCACTCAAAGTGATAATGACATCAAATAATTTCATGTTGCTAAATAACAATAGCAACTTAAATTTCTTTTCATATTACAAAAGGTTGGAGATGAGTTCTAAGTCAAAATCAATTTCAAGAAAAAAAAATAACATGAAAAATATATTTTACAAAAACCAAATAGGCATTTTATATGTTTTTACTTTCACACTAGGTAATTATTAATTTGTCTATTATGTGAGTCTTCTGGAAAAATATACAAGTTTAAAAAATTATTATCTTATAAATTCATTAAATTATCATACGACATTGGCCGCAAATCAAGACTAACAAAAACTATTATTTAATCGTTATTATCAATTTTTGAGTATTAATTTACCGATGCTCTACTGTATCCTAAACGAATATTTGCTCAGTTCTTTAGAATTAAAAGGATCCTATCGTCATATCCACAAAGTGTAATAAAAGAAGCATTAAGGAATGAGGAATTAATTATCAAGAAAATTATATACAAAAGGAATCAATATAGCTCCAAAAAAGCTTGGAAAGTTTAGGATGAAAGCTACACAACTGGGCAGCCATCAACCATAATCCCTTTTGCAGTCGGACAAGTAGCTAATGGACACCCTTCTCCACTGTTTCCCCACCAGTCGAGACTAATATTCTGCAATCCCAGCGCGATAAACAATAGTACCGTCATAAAAGCAGTCCCAGCATCAAGGCCACCAGAGAGAATGTAATTGTACCGCTTCCACACTTCTGGTTTATACCTGAAAACTACAAAACCAGAGAGGAAGCCAAGGATGATCCAACTAGTGAAGTTTACAGCAGAGGCTGGGGGCATCATTGCCGTGGAACCTAAAAGCACTGGCATGTGGATGAGCCGTATCCATTTCTTGCTAGGGAACGCTTTGTGGGCAAGCCACACTAAGAGAGGGGCTACCGCTCCATGAATTATAAACTATTAATTTATGAAAATATTTCTTAGTTTGAAAAATATGGTCCATTTATGGTATTGATTTTACCTTGATTTTGCATTTATTTTATCTTATTTGAATATTAACCAGTTGCCTTACATTGATAGAAATAAGATTATTATAGAGTCCATGTTAAAAGATGATAGTTTACTGTAGAACCTGTATCATGAAAAGAAGCACTCAAAGTGATAATGACATCAAATAATTTCTTGTTGCTAAATAACAATAGCAACTTAAATTTCTTTTCATATTATAAAAGGTTGGAGATGAGTTCTAAGCACTCAAAGTGATAATGACATCAAATAATTTCATGTTGCTAAATAACAATAGCAACTTAAATTTCTTTTCATATTACAAAAGGTTGGAGATGAGTTCTAAGTCAAAATCAATTTCAAGAAAAAAAAATAACATGAAAAATATATTTTACAAAAACCAAATAGGCATTTTATATGTTTTTACTTTCACACTAGGTAATTATTAATTTGTCTATTATGTGAGTCTTCTGGAAAAATATACAAGTTTAAAAAATTATTATCTTATAAATTCATTAAATTATCATACGACATTGGCCGCAAATCAAGACTAACAAAAACTATTATTTAATCGTTATTATCAATTTTTGAGTATTAATTTACCGATGCTCTACTGTATCCTAAACGAATATTTGCTCAGTTCTTTAGAATTAAAAGGATCCTATCGTCATATCCACAAAGTGTAATAAAAGAAGCATTAAGGAATGAGGAATTAATTATCAAGAAAATTATATACAAAAGGAATCAATATAGCTCCAAAAAAGCTTGGAAAGTTTAGGATGAAAGCTACACAACTGGGCAGCCATCAACCATAATCCCTTTTGCAGTCGGACAAGTAGCTAATGGACACCCTTCTCCACTGTTTCCCCACCAGTCGAGACTAATATTCTGCAATCCCAGCGCGATAAACAATAGTACCGTCATAAAAGCAGTCCCAGCATCAAGGCCACCAGAGAGAATGTAATTGTACCGCTTCCACACTTCTGGTTTATACCTGAAAACTACAAAACCAGAGAGGAAGCCAAGGATGATCCAACTAGTGAAGTTTACAGCAGAGGCTGGGGGCATCATTGCCGTGGAACCTAAAAGCACTGGCATGTGGATGAGCCGTATCCATTTCTTGCTAGGGAACGCTTTGTGGGCAAGCCACACTAAGAGAGGGGCTACCGCTCCGCCTAGAAAGAACCAATTGATATTTCCATACTCACCTTGATCACCAAAAATCCTTCGTGGCCCAACAAGACCCCATATGACAGAGGCATCAAAGAACACGCGATCCATAGGACAAGTCCATGGGCTGTCTCTGGGCAGCATGGTGGTGTCACATAGATAGGGGATGTCTCCCATTAGCCACCAGGCAGTCAAAGTGTATACCATTACTGCTATAAGTGTTCCCACAACCTATAATACCATCTTGTTTAGAATTGATTATTCAAAGTTGAACAATATTCTATTACATTCAAAGTTAAAAAATATTCTATTAGACATGATTAAAGACAGGGAGGATAAAACTGACCTGAGCCATGAACATTGCTCTTGGCGGAATCTTCATGTAGTGGCCAAGCTTAAAGTCAGCTAGGAAGGTTAGACCCTGATTCATGCTAATATATCCATACACCTTGAAGCACATATTAGCAACAGGACACTCTGGGTACAAATAACCAATCACATATTCAGTGATGATATTTAAACCTGGTTGCTGTTCTCCAGCAAAAATGCACAAATATCAGTCACAGATCAACTTCAAAAACGTATAAATAAGCAACAGTGACAATCCCAAATACATTGCTTAATATCCTTATATATAAAAAACACAGATTTTAATACATTAAATTTTTTTTTTTGGTTATATATTGAAATCTGTATTTTTTTTTTTTTTGCTGGATGCCCTCATTAGAGAATGAATACATATTTACGCGCGCGTGTGTGTGTGCGCACGCATACACATATTACATATAAACGTCCCAGAAAACCCACCTCTTTCAATTCCATCTCTTACTTCCCCTTTTAACCACAGTGAAGCAATTGTCATTAGCTTAACTTCCTCAAAGGGAGATAGAAAGGACTAGGAAAAGAAGATTATGTTCATACAGTAAGTGAATTTAACTTCTATGATTACAATCATACGCATACATTATTAGGATTACACGATCAGTTCTCGATTCCTAACTAAAAAGGTGTCTTTTATTATATGTACTATCTATCAAACTATTTCAACCAATCCTCACAAACTATTTGAACCAATCGCAACATCTGTACTTTTTATCCACAAATTTTAGATAAAATCTTCAGTTAAATTTAGCTTTGGCATTACAGTTGCACATTACTTACTTGATTTGTGGTGGCATTGATGATACCAATTGGAAGGGTGAAGAAAACAGCAATGCCACAAGCTAGCAACACACCCCACCAAGGCAATTGAAGTGACTCATTATAATACTGGCAAGCAAAGATTATAAGCGCGATGTTGACAACAAGAATAACCCAGAACCACCACATCGGCACTGACTTGTACTTCTGCATAAGTTTTGTGTGTATGTCAACTTTTTTATGCCCACCAAAGGCCCTTCTTGTTTGCTCCCATAGGTCTCTGCATGTGACATGCAAAAATAAGAAACATAAACAGTATAATGCACTTTTGGCTTTTCCTTATGTTTGTGAATTGAGATAAAATGCAACATACGAACAGAGTTAGAGTTTACCTTCCACTAAAAAGGAAAATGTGGACAAGGGTGGCAGAAAGTGTTGCAAATCCAAGACCATAGGTCATTGCAAAGAGAGTGCTAAGATTTACAGGCCCATTCTTTGCATAAGCAGCCCTATCAAGGCGGAAGTTGGCATTGACAATGCTCAAAATATCATAGTCTTCACCATTTGATTTGAAAAGGTCTTTTGAATATATTGGAAAGTTCTTAGCTTTGTAGAAATTGAGCCAGTAACACAGGGGGACCATCACATACATGACAAGGAAGAATCCAACAGCAACATTGGCCGTGGCAAACCATGGGCTGGCCAGCGGACTCCCAAGGTATGATGAAATTGTAGACCAGTCAATCCCAATGGAACCAATTCCGAGGCCATTCATCCCGGAGCCCAGTTGATGGACAAGAACAGACTTTGGAGAAATCCAACAAACCCATGATATTGTTGTCAATAAAGCAAATAAATAGCCAGGTAAAACATAGTAAGCAAAGCTGGTGAGCAGAACTATGAGGAAGAATTGGTTCCAAGTCATTCCACCTTTCGGTCTTTTTTCTTTCTCATGCAGAGCCCTGCAATATTATAGTAACATTAGAAAAGATATACAGGCTACGAAAAATTTTTATTCGGCAATGAAAGTAATTTGCAAAGACACCAATACCTGAACAGTGAGACCTGAACCAGATTAGATGGCCACCACATTTCCCCTGGCTCAACAAGATATTTCCTGAAGAGCCCAGCCCAACCAAAGCCTAAAACCTAATTTCAAACAACAAGGATAACTGAAAGATTAAATACCAGCCATAAAGCAATGATATGGGGTACACTTATTGATCAAAATTTCAATTCAATACTACATACAAATATAAGTTATCGCCAAGACTAAGTTTATTAAGAAAAAAATAAATAAAAGAAAAATGGGAAAAGAAAGAAGAGGAGTACCTGAGTTGTAAGCATAACAAGGAAAGCCGGAAGAAACCCGAGTTTCCTCTTATACAAGAGCTTAACCGCAGACAAAATATGAGTGGCATAAACAGTTCCAGCACCGGAATTAGCAAATATAGTGATCAAAACATGCTCCTTAATATTGAAAGGACCTGAGTTCAAATCAAACTCAAACATGGTATCTTTAAAGAAGATGCGATGGGGCAGCGTTCGAGCCATCAGATGGCCGAGGGGCACCACGGCAATCTGTGCCGAAATTGAAGTGACCGCCAATGGCTGTGTTCTGTACCAAAAGAACTGGTTGACAAAGGAGAGTACGACACAAGAAACTACTCCCAAAACCCACATTCTGAACGTTACGCAGGGCATTGTTGGATCGTCGGTTTTCGGCACTGTTAAATCCACTTGTTTTATTACACATTCTTCATCCACCACCACCACCACTCCATCCTCCCTAGCCTCAACCTCAGATATCTCCGCAGCCATTGTTCAGTGAATGCAACGTCAAAGATCTTTATGTTCGTTCAAGCTCTCGATATCCAATGCTTATATTGTGAGGCAGGAGTGAGAGCTATGACTACAATATGAACCCGGACAAAAAACCTGAAAAGATTAGGAATATAAGTTTGAATCCAAACAGAATTGGTTATGCATTAGTATCAGAGATTTATTAGGAATCTAAGAGATTCCTGTGAAAATCCAGCCCAACAAGGATTCGCGCAGTTGCAGAGGAATCCGGGAAAAGGGGTTAGAAAATTTCCCACTACTAGTAGTATCTTGTATACTACTTTCAATGCCTTTTTATAAAAATTAAAAATGTCTTGTCACGTGCATGTGTAATCCACACTAGTATTTTCATTTCTGTTTTTCTTTCTTTTCATTAATGGAAAAGTCACCATCTCACCTCTCCTACCAAGCCATGATCATACTTTTGAGTTGTGGGTGACACTGATGGGATCTTTTCTCTTATCTCATATCTTTTATAGCATAAAATAATAATAATAAGTTATGAGTGTCAATCAAAACAAAATCCCCCGCAAACTCAAGAGAGAGTCCTCTTCTTTATGAATAATCTCTCGTTCGATAAAATTAAAACCGGAGTGAAAGCATTTAAAATACAACTTCAATTTGTTCAAAACAAAAAAAATCTAAGTTTTCTTTATGTCATTTTTTCATTGGTTTTAATTTTTCTATTTTTCTTAAAGTAGGAGGATAAAAAAATTCGAATTAATTTTTTAACCGCCTTAAAATTCAAATTTAAGTGGCTAAATAAATAAAATTATTTAATCTTTACTTCTATTAAAACGAGAATATTTAATTAATGAATTTAATTTATTAGAAAACTTAAACTCAAGACAAAACCAGGATACAAAAGATCTGCATTTATTATTATTATTATTATTATTATTATTATTCCCATTTTGGGGTAATGCAAATCCTAGAAAGGACTTTGGAAAGCAATCCCCAGCAATAATATAGGGACTTGCTCTTAAAATGGCAGTGCAGTGGTTCTGGCCAAAGCCAATAAAAAGCTCAGCCTGACACTAGCAGTACGTCACCGTTTTTGTCTTTGACAGCCCAGCTTAGCTACAACAGGACAGGCAAGTTGAAAATTAATTCTTTAATTATTAATTCAGCTGACATCATTCAATTAATCATCTTCACTTCCAATCAATGATCAACTTGCATCATGCTCTTCCTTCTCACTTGCCCAGTTAAGTTGCCTGTCACGTCGATCCTGATTGGTACTGATTTGGCGCAACTTGGCGCAACAACTTTTGACTGCACTGGATTATATGAAAATGAAATCATAAACTTCAAATTTATTTGACTATTTTTACAGAATCTTTGACACTTTGATGCAGGGGAATTCATCTCTATCCAAACTCAAGGAGACAACTTTCAATTTGACATTCATTTCCTGCCCCAGCAGAGTAGAGATTTAGGACTGATTTTCAAAGAATTTTATTTAACTCTCCATTGAAGTCCAAAATGAAAATATATAAAATTTAAAATTTTGATTTAAATTTACCCACACCCTAGCTTTGAGGAACAAAAAGAAAAATCCATAATCATTTCTTTCCATCCATCTCCTCAAACCATGTTTTATGACAATAACTTTCACTTCAAAATTTAAAGTTCAACTGACCTCAACCTATGATAACTTTTAATTATATTCGTCTTTGATGTAAGTTGATTGAAAATTTATCCAAATATAAGGAGATATACAAATAGACAAAATCAAACTGAGTAATACCAAAAAGCTACTTTCAATCCATCCATTAAAATCATCCCACCAAGCAGTACAACCAATCAGCAGCAAAACCATCTATATGTTAAATTGCAGTCTTATCTCAATTATGAACACTAGTATCAAAGAATCTGGGGCAATTCATGTAAGATAACAAAGAGGAGTCAAATTATCCAAGCATCCTTACTATACATATCCAGTAGAACCATCAATGGATGATTGAAAAGAGAGTGGCATTCATTAATGGAATCCGAAACATAAGTTAAATTACTACTGTCATGGAACAACATTCTTTGATACATACCAAAATATAAAATATGAACAAAATTAGGCATCTTAGACATCATATCCTGCTAGTATTCATTCTCGGGCCATTAACTTTTTGTAATTTTCGGACCAACAAGTTTCATTTACAATCAATCAGAATATTAAGACATGAAAATAGAATCGCGTTTGCTAAGGCTGAAAAGAGAAGTGGCAGTTGGGTTCCTTGCTTTGCAAAACCCAGCAAACATAGGGTAGTCTTCTCAACAAATAAAATTACTCCTACTATTTAGTTAGCCACCAGAACCATGTAATACAAGTTTTAGAACTATCAAGTAAATCAATAAACTTACTCGTATTTATTTAGACCCCAGAACTATGTAATACAAGTTTTAGACCTATCAAGCAAACCCAAAACTATACACATCTGACGAGTCCGACGGTACCAACAGGAGAAAAAGATACTCCCCAGGGCTAGGAGAATCAAGACAGCTCAGAGCCTCCTTTTGCACAAGAGCGACCGAGGCTGACAAGCTCTAGGTGCTTACAGCCATATCAATTTATCATTCACTGTACATTAAATTTTTTCTTTTTTTTCTCCAAAATAAGCACAACAACATAATCAACAATTACATTTTATAAAAGCTAACATTAATTTCATTAGTCAAGTATTACAAAAGCTAATATTAATTTCATTAGTCAAGTCATCTTCAAATTGAAGAATCTTAAAACGACACTTCCATTTAATTATTGATTTAGCAATGTCAAAGTTCTCATTCTTTAACCCATCCTTGACAAAGCTTCAAAAAGATTAAAAAGTACTAAATGATAACTCCAACCTGATAATCTTATGTTTTAACTCAAAACGTGCAAGATCCTCTATATGCTATAACCTAAAAGAAGAGAATTGAAAGAAACAAGTGTTTGACAACTCTTCCTATATGCAAAGAGGAATTTGAAAAGCTGAACCTATAAAAGGCTTGAAGGATTTATCTGCAGAAAGCTAAACCCAGAAATCAGGTTCGATAAATAAAATAAGAATTCTTGACTATATTACAGCTTTGGAAACTTTTCTTCTCTCTTCTAGAAAAATATACATAAGATTTAAGTTTTTGGAATATCATCAAACCATGAAGGATGCAACAAATGAAACAAATTTAATTTATAGCACTAAATGAAATTAGTAATCACACCAAACAGGAACCCTTCCCAACCTAAAGCGACTGACAGATAAGCCAACGTTAATAGCAGGTCTAATTCCGCGATAATCTGTTTCCAAACAGATTTGCCCATCACCTAAAGATGAAACTGCATGCTAAAAGATAACAAACTAAAATGGAAAACAATAGATGGAGATGGGAACAACCTACAACACTTACATTTCTAATTATATATCAAATCATTCCTAACCATGAATTCACATGTTCAACCAGAAATAAGTTAAGCAGCATCTTGGTAGATGCATGTGCATATTCTTCAATAATTAAAAAATATATATAACTTGTAGTTTTCTAACAGAAAAACACTCCAGCTCAAGCAGTTACCCAGCAATTACTGAAAACCACACGATGTAAGTTCGTCCTAACAATATTGCGCATTCAGAGATTTGTGTAATTGTCGAAACCATGAAGCTGTTGTATTGTCCCTCACTATCATAAACTCCGCAGTTTGCGCACATCCTACAGATAAGCATCGTTTCCACTATTTAGCTTGATTTTTTGTTTTGTAATGAACTTTCTTAGACGGCAGCTAACGGCCATTAATAACAAAATGTCGAGCTATAAAAGAGTAAGCATCAATCACCTGCAACATCGAAAAACTCAACGCTTTCCACGATGCCCGCCACCTGACCTTGCACCAGGATAGCGAGCAAATTGCAACCTTAACTTGACCGAGTCACGGTCATGCTCATCGAATCTATAACCTGCAAAATTGAGCTTAACTATTTTACGCGGTACAACCGACTCACGTGTCGAATAAGGCCATCAGTACATAGGTTTTATAAGACGTAAAATTATAACCTTAACCCAATTACAGACTCAATTCACCTAATTAAAATTTCGTCATTTACCGCCAAACCCCATCGCATAATCAATTAAGGTTGAGGGAAAGGCAACCAAGGAAGAAATGGGAAAAAGACTTGCTACCTTCCCAAGAAACGGAAACTTGCCAAGCTTTTCTCGTCCTACCTTACAAACGTTCGAGATTAGGTAGAAATGCTTGCCCCTAACCATTTGTTGCTTCAGCTACTCTGAAATTTCAACGTGGCAACCCAAGGAAGGAGTGGGAAAAGGACCTGGTACCTTCTCAACGCAAAGGTCGTTAACTATGCCTTTTATTTTCCTCTACCTCAGTCAGTGAGGAAACTGGGCAAGATATTTACCCCAACCGCTCATAGTTTCAGCTTTTATATTGCTTACAGAAAAAAGAAAACAGAGGAACGCGAACGAAACAGAAGACAGATATACTTGCGGCCACATTAATTAGTCACGGTACTGGATCCTGCCTAAAATGGCTGGTCAAACAAATTACCAGTGAGCCCTCCAAAACAATCCAGTTAGGCTACCGATTGTGGCTAATTTAGTTTAAGGCAGCGAAGAACTGCTAAAGGAAAAATGACCTCAAGGACCCCAAGAAAGCTTGATGTGTCAACATGACTGCAAGAGCCGGTCAACTAGCTGAAGATCCCAATTAGAGTGTTGAAGCCAAGATTTAACAAATTGTGAACTTGCAGATCAACTATAAGATCATGTGAAGAAAATGGTTCTGACGAAATCAAACAATTTCTCCCAAAACTCTAATGGGAAAACGCATCATACATGTGGGCGTCAGTAATATCCCTCCCTTTCAGCAGAATTTTAATAGCTTAAATTTTTCATTAAATATAAACTTATGTCAACTAAAGCTTCTTTACTTTCAAATTTTCAAATTCTTCCAAGCATTCAGAAACTTTTTCACCTAGTTTTACCTCATCCAAACAGACAGTCTGAAATGGAAGTAGAAGATGCATAGAATGCATTTGAGAAATGATGATGTTAAACAAGCTTGTCAATTGACATTTAACCTTAGATTATGTTTGTCAACATCTGTAAAGAAACCTGTCTTAGAAAATGTTCACTTTATACGCCATGACTCAGTTGCAAACATGTATTGCACACAAACTTTAGACAAGTGTCGAACTTACCTTTTGTTTGATTTCTAAAACTAATACAAAACAAATGGCATGATATTGTTTCATAATGAGGTATAAAATATTGCTAAGTTCGAAAAATACTATTATTTACCGGGTCACTGCATTACCATTTTAAGGACTGCCCTTGAACTGTAATACAAGCATGTTCAGTTATGCATACACAAAAATTTTATATGTACGCATATTTTGTCTGAGATGTATTCACATGCAATCTGATAGAATACAACTAGATTACTTAAACATATAATGTTAGACTGACCTTGTAAAGCATCCATGGCGGTGGCTGCATGAGCAGGACTCACAAAATCAACAAAACATAAAATTAGTGGATCGCCACCAGGCTGCAACAGCAGAAATTCATCAATACACAGAATATTGACCCCAAAAACAGGAAGAAATTTTTTTTAAAACCAAAAACAGGGAGAAATTTTTTTTAAAACAAAAGAAAAATCATACTCACATGTCTAGATTCCTTGCTCACAAGTCTAACTTCTTTGTAGCCAACAAAAGGGCGAAAGATATCTATGAAACCAAGTGAAGGAAAAAATGCAGTAGAGAAAGAAAGCATTGAATACAAGCATTGACCTGGTAGCCAATGAAAGGATACGAGCTACCTCCCGTCGCGAACAATCAGATGGCAAGCCCTCCACAAATAGAGTGCTGGAGGCATCAGGGGGAAGAGGAACCTCAGGCCTTCCACCTCCCAGTCCCAAGGCCCTATCTTTTGCAGATGTTCCTGGGTCCATCCCCACAATACGCGGATCATCAACAGGACGGCTAGGCATTCCTCCACTCATGTGTCTAGCAGACTGTCCCCCACTGTAAGATGAAATTTGCTGGTACATATGTTTTGATTCATTAGACCAACACACATAATCACAGAGCACTGAAACTGAGGCCTAAAAATGAAAAAAGTAACCCAAGTACCGCACTACGCAGGTAACGATCATAGGATGCTCCAAGGGAGTCAGTATCTCTCATTCCACGGAGGGCTCCTCTGTCGTCATCACGGGTATAATAACTGGACAGTTCATGGCCACTGGGAACATCTACAAGATTAAGCAGATACTTCAGAAAATAAACCACTAAAAATACACAAGTTCTGTAGCCTTTAGTCTACATACCCAGTACAATGGTTAACAACAATCCAAATGTTCAGACAATGACTTTCAACAGCTTTGCCAGACATTTGCCTGCATCACTGTGCCATATGTCTTGGTTCCTATATCGCATGAGGGACACCAACCAGACAATGAACCAGCACAAACGCAAACAGCAAAATATAGAAAGAGAGAAGAGGAGGGAAAAAAAAAAAACATAGTGAGAAAATGCTTATCCTAACACTCTTACGCCCTGATCAAAATCATCATGCTAATCTGGTATTACATTTTATAATAATTGTGCTGATCCATCTATGGTAATCTTAAATCAGTTAAAATAAAAATCATCTTAAATTTATGAAGATAAGATTTAAGGAGCCCGTGTAATTGTAAAAGATGGATCTCAAAGCACAGATTAAATGTTATTCATGACCTCTTTTGCACTTAAGAGATTACCATAATTAGCTAATCATATGACAAACTTGAAGATAAAAACTCAAGAACAAACATTCAACTGCAGTAAAATAGCGATTACCAATCAATATTTTAACTTACTAAAATCCACATCACATTATAAAGGTTTTAATTTAACGAGCTCTTGAAATCCTTAACATATTAGAATGGCAAGATAACCTCACCCAGCAAGAAACTGGAACACCCTCAACATATAACCTAATTCATTAGTAATATGGAACATTGTAGTAGAGGAATGGAACATGAACAATTGACCATGAAACATAGATCAATAGGTATTCATTCATTCAGATCCAACTCCATCTATAGACATTTATTTCATTTGGATATTATATATTTTATACATAAAAAATCAATTTCAAGCTTTGAGCAGCCATCATAAACATGGTAAGGCACGCCTATGTAGGAAAGGGAGTTTCAACTGGGTTAAGCATATGGAAAAGAAACCAGAATGACTTGTACTTTGTCCTCGGAAACAAAGGCAAAGATCTACAAGGAAACATCATGCCAACTACGAAGCACACGTAGTTCGTTTCAGAGCATTGCTAGTAATCATAAAACTTCATTACAAAAGGGAAAATGTTTCAGTCGGCTTCCTTGGTCCCACCCCTCAATTCATGAAGCAGATCGCCGGGATAAGCAATATAGAAAAAAGACGGTCTATTTGTAAGTTATACAATTTTGATTTATGAACAATCAATAGACCAAATTGCTCAGGTATCTACCCATTCTACATAAACTACAGCCTTAGATAGGGAAGAATAAAGATGAAGGATATCAGGCATGAACTCCACTAGTTTCAATTAGAGGCCAAGCTGAGTTGACATAAATGAATTGATGGTCAAACAATAGCCACAATATTGCAGGGTCCACAAAATCTGCCAGCCTACAGGCATGTCTAAGTTTGCCCCTTTGGGATGTGAATGCACTATATGTTACATTCCTTCTATGTAGGAACATATCTTGAGGAAAAATTTTGTATCACAATTAAAAACCAGAAAAATGTTATAACGTCCTTTAGGTGAACATTTGTAAGAACGAAAGGTGTCTTGAATTACCTGGTAACATAATAGATCATGCTTGAGAAAGCTCAACAGTCTTAGTTAGGAATCTTCTCCATTAATTATTTGTCCTTCCTTTAAGGGCATTGCATTGGACTAAACTAGACAAAGCAGGAATGATACTTTTCTCTTACATTTGGTATGATAGAGGACTGGATTGGACTACTTGAACTAACTTAGAAGAAACTCAAATTCCTAAATATACTAATATTAAACTAATTATTAAATAGCTAAAGATATCTTATTTTTAGTAAAATTTCATACTATGAATTGATTACTGTACTCATATTATTAACTAATTAAAATTGATCAAATGGAAATTAATTAAATATCAATTATGTTTAATTAGTTTACATTGATAAATTCATATATATTTTCTTTTAACTCATCAATTACATAGAAATATTATTAATATTAGCATGGGCCCACGATAAAATATCCCAACTCATCTCGCTTGCACCAAGCACAAGGTTAGATTAAATTTTTCAAAATAATCCATGCACCAAACCAAAAGATTTTTGCTGAGGATTAACTCAAATTGCTTCCTTTTATAATTGGGCTTAGATAATCAATTGTGAAAAAATCACCCTTGATCTTGCTTGATCTTCCTATTATACAGATATTTGTTTGGGGGGGGGAGCTACTTCCTTCATTTATTCGCTCCCACTCCCATGTCCACTTGATTTTTTCTCTCCATAGCATTAATCTCCTTTCACCACACTATGACCTATAAGGAATGAGTGAAACTAAAGGAAATACTGATGCTTTGGCATGTCATTGTATGTTGGTGAGATAAAAGCATCCACTAACATCAGCAAGGCTAATCACAAGATTCTTTAAAGCGTGCAGTTCTAAATAAATTCAATTTAAGATATACTATATAATGTGAGCAATTATACATTTATAACTAAGCAAAAAGAAAGATTTGCTAAGAGATCTAGAAGGCAGTATAGCAACTTAGTGCTTATGGTTACTATTTTTACAGTGAAATAGCAAATCCCCACATAAATCAACCACATCAATACACATAGAACAACCTTTTCAACTAGCCAAAGGATAGAACGAAATAAACACCAGAGGCTAACACCTCAAAAAAGAACTCATTTCATCTTCACAATAGAGATTGTTGCATGCTTTTACATGTTAAAACTTTCATACATAAAAATCAAATATAAACAAATCCTTGATGTCCCAATCAAAGACCCAATAATAAGACAGTGAAATGGTCAAGAGCAGTCAACACATAATGCAAGAGTAAACAAGGATGCCTATGACGGTATTTAACCATGGAAAGAATGAAAAAAACATAGCAGTCAAGATCAGCCAATATTTGGCATACAATTACACTGAAGTGAATTGACCAGTTACCAGAACTCGAAATATTCATGGGGGCTCATATCTTGTCAAAGTGAAGATAATCAAGATCAAAATCTGATTTAAAAAGGTCCAGTTAAATCCAAAACAAGATCACTCATGCTGGTTCAGGATTGCTAATACTATCCCAGTACAAAAAAAAAGGCCCAAAGAGAAAGAATTCATTTGTTTTCTACCCCTAAACACATGCAAAATCCAAATAACAAAGCCAATAGAAGATTGATCAGAATTCAGACAGTTATTACAGATATTTTAAATGAATCAGAAAAAGCAGGAGAAACATAAAAAGTTAATAAAATTTTAATTAAAAACTAAAAAATGAATTAAAGAACATAGTCAACTAAAAATTAGGGCTTTATAGACTCAAAATTTTCATTAAATGAAAAACCCAAAAAAAAAAAAATTGTCTCTCTAGCACTTACTTAACAAGCCAAACAGATGGTAAATCGAGACCGAAACTGGCAAGACAAAATTGTTTCGAGCACAAAGCAAACTGAGCAGCTTATGAGCAGAAATATAAGTTCAATTGAGTCATAAATATGCAAAAAAGCCATGCAATTGAAGTAATACCATAGTCGGTGCGGGGCCGTTTGGAGACGAGAGATGGAAGCGCCGACTGCGGCTGCCGTGCGTCGCTGTACCTCCAATAACCGTCGGCCATTTGTTTGTTAAACTTCGATAGAGAGAGAGAGAGAGAGAGAGAGAGAGCGAGACTGAGAGGCAAATGAAAATCAACTTTGATATTTAAAAAAATAAAATTGAAACTGCCAGCACAAGAACTTTTAAACCTCTCTATCGTAATAAAACTAGGGAGATTGGTAATTTATCATAAAAAAAAATTAATTGAAAAGAAAGAGTAAATGAGTCATTTGATTAATATTTTATTTTTAAATATATAATTATTTAAAAATAATAAAAAATTAAAAATATTTTTTATTAATTTTTTTATTTATACTCAAACTTATATTTTAAATTTTTAATATTTAAATTTTTGTCTATAAAATTTATTTAATAAATAATAAATCTGATATAAATATATTTAAAAATAAAGATAATATTCTAAAATTATAATGACATGAGTTATTAATTATTATGAAAACAAACCATCTCCTACAAAAATATGATGAAGTCGTAATCTGTGGTTACTGTCTTTTATTGTTGTCATAATTTGGTTAGCACAAAATAAGACTCGTTTAATTGTGTCCAAAAATAAAATACCAATATAATTCCTTTTTGAAAGAGTATTTATTTATATTTTCGTAATATACTAGGCTTTGGTTATATGCAGTATATATTATTTTTAAAAATGTATTCCTTAACTTTCTTCTGTGAGTGCGTTTTAGTTTTACGATAAAATATTTTGGGTAATACAATAAGTCAAACTTTATCTTTAGTTAGCACAAAATTTAAACCTTTGCATTCTCTATAATGTTTTTCTCTAAACATAATTTCTTTATATATTATATAATGATTTAATAACAATTGCGACTTCAGAAAAATATTTTATTAATAATAAGAAAAATATATCATAGTATATTTTTTTATAATATACAAATTATTATTATTATATGGAGAAAATTTTTTCTTATTATTATTATTAATCAGTTTTATTATTATTTTTATTCTAATTATAATGGATGGCAAAAGTACCCATAGAACAAGGGTCCAGGGGAATTTTTCCCATTTGGAGAAGTACGTAGTCCATTTTATACCTAATTTTTTATTTGGGAAAATGACGAAAATATTTTTTTATTTAATTTTTTATTCAGGAAAAGATTGGGATGAGGTGGAATCTCTATCTCCTCATTTTTTCATTTTAATTTTTGATATTTAATTTTATTTTTATTAATGAATAAATATTAAATTTTAAAATATTAAATATTAGTAAAAATGACAAATATAAAAATATTTTTACAAATAATGCAAATATTAATTAATATAAAGACATAATTTAATATAATTTAGACTTAACAACAGTTTAAAACCCACACAACCTCACGAGCTCGCAATTCATAAATCAAACCCTAAGCCACTCTCTTTTAGTTTCACTCGTTCTTTTCAAATTATTCACGCCTTCGCCAGTATTCAGCTTGTCCTCATCTCATCATCGCCTAGTAGCACATTGTATTATCTATATCCATTTTATTTATTTCATTATTGATATAAAAAGTAATTTTTTTCTTTTTGTTATAAAATTATGAAAATTGACGAAGATGATTATTCTGATGATTTGTATTTTGTAGTGTGACTTTTGTAATGGATTAATGTTAACATAAGATATATTGTCAAATTTTATTTAATTTGTTATATTTTAATATAATTAAATCAAACTCAAAAACGAAAAACGTTTAAGCTATTTGGGGACTAGACACTCTCGGGGATCCCCGAATATCCCTTTGTTATTATTCAGAGATCCTCATCCTCTTTAATTCTAACGGGGATGAGGACATATACAAAATATTGATGATAGATACAGAGATATTGGTCGTCGCTTGTCCCCTCCTTCTTGCCATACCTATTGTTATTAGTATAATCGATACAAATAATACTATAGACAACAGTTAACAAATAATATTTTAGTAACTTGCAATAGTTTATTTTGATTCTAAGGTAAAATAAATATATCAATAGAAATACAATTTATTTCAATTCTGATTTTAAAGCTCAAGTAAACAATTTATTTTAATTATTATTTTTAATTCACATTATAATTTATTTATATTCCAATCTATTCTAATTAGCAATTGGTAAGCGTACCTATACCCGAATGTTTAAACCTTTGTAACTCATGCTTTTGATTCAGTGCAGTTAAAGAGAGAAAAAAATTTTAATTGTAAAATTTAGCTAAGACGAGCCTAGCTCAATTTAGGCTGATTTTGGTGTGCAAGATGTGCAGGCGCACACGAGAAGACAAATCAAGCCAACTCGAAACCTATAAATATAGGTGTACTATTCATGATTCGAAGCAACTAATAAGTCTTCACCCCAGCAACCCAACTTTCGAGATTCCCTGCAATTCACTACAAGCAACAACTCGTCTTTGATCAAAGAGGATCAAAAGAACACATCTTCTTTTATCAAATCCGCCGGAAAAAGTAAACCATAAACAACATTCATTACTATCCACCAGCCCCTTTACTTTAATCAAAGCCACTGAAACTCCATAGATCATGCCTTCATCACCAAGCAATTGTTACAATACCATCTGTGAAAAAAGTTACCAATTACCAAAACCATTTTAAATATATCCTCAATCCCAAAAACACATCCGAGACCTCCAATCATTTGTTATAGTCCTAATACCATAAAATACCATCGCTAAAGTGAGTAGGGTTTCCCACCAATTTATTGCCCAATTAGACTTTGGACAATCGCCAGGGTTCTCCATTATTTCTTGAACATTAAATGCTCCCACATACTGTCTACATCAAGGTCTATTATTCTCTAAAATCGAGCAATTTACTGCTTGAGCAATTCAATACCGGAAAATTACTTGGGCTTATCTCAAGTGGATAGGGTCATTCCTCACAATTGTGAGGAAATTGGTTTGAGTTTTCACATATATATTACGGGAGTTTAATTTAAATATTATTTTTTGAAACTTCAAAACTTGAGTGAAAATAATCTTTTTCTTAAAATAAGAGTTGGTCGTCTCTCGAATATTTGAGATAGTTAAAAATTTAAACGGTATTATATCAAAATTAATATAAATAAGTCTCAATAATTTATATGGTGTAAATATAATGAGAAATAATTTTTTTTTAAAAAAAATTTTCAAACGCCAGACTCAATGTATTATAGACAAGTTTTTACGAGCCAAACCAATACTTGGAAATGCTGGTGGTCCTAATTCTTGAACTACACAACAGAAAGGCGACTCAAAGACCACGCCAACCCTGAATTTGACCGAGGGGCATCTCTGGCCAATCCAGAGGTCATATGTAGCCTAGTACACACGCAAACTCATATAGTTTAAATAAACTGGGGTTTCATTTTAATTGTTTATTTATTGAATTATTTTTTAGAAGGTGGACAAAAAACAGTGACGTCGAAGAGTCGAACCAACAATTCGGTTCAATTTGGTTTATTTTTTAAATTAAAAATCCGATCTATTTAATCAATCAAATAAAAAATCAAACCGAAACCAAATAACTAGAAAAACAAAGGATTTATTAAGTTTAAAAATTGAAAATAACCGGACCATATTGATTTCAGATCAGTTCATATTTTTAATTTTGTTAATTTGATTTCGCTTAGTTCAGCAAAAATTGAATCGGACAGAATGCTGCTCACCCCTTTTCTTTTTGTTTTATACTATTATTAGGTAAGGTAAAATATGGGTAACTTCATTTTAACTTAATAAAGTATTTACTAATAGTGACCCTTGTATAATTTTTTTGTGTAAATTTTAAATAAATTATTTTTTAATTTCCAGAACACAATAATAATTTATTTATTTAATAGATATGTAGAAGTAAATCTATATTTAATCCACTCGATTACATATTCTAAAATTTCTAATTGAATCAAGTTCATGAGTCCATGGATTGGATTTTCATAGATCAAATACTGATTGAGCAAATTGAGCGAATTAGATTTGATTGTATTTAGAAAAAAAAAAAAAGCACCTTTGTATGTGCTATCTAAAGAAACACCTTAATGCTTGTAAAATTTCATAAACATTGTTAAGTTTTCTTGCCATATTTTTGGAGATAAAAAGTATTTTTTGTCCAAAATTTAATAAACTGGCTCTAAATTAAGATGGGAATGAGGTTATCTACACTCTAAATTTTACCCCGAACATTATAATTTTTAATAAAAAATATTATTACAAAAAATCCTTAATGTAATTTATTAATAAGGTTAATTCAATTTAAGTAATAGAATATTATTACCCTTGATACTGTTTAAACACACTCACTCACTCAATTTCAACAATCATATATAGCCTATATTACTTTCTTCGGTATCAAATCTAATTCACCATTCTAAAAGAAAAATGTTAAGGGTTAATAAATGTTGTGAAAATTTTTAATATACTCACAAGCGCACAAATCTAAAAATAGAATAGTAACAACGAAGTTGAATCCATAGGGATTGTTATAAATTGAGAAGTCTAATTTAAATATGAAATTAATATAAATCCTAACCTGGTTAAGCAAATTGAGTTTTAAGGAAAAATAAACTAATTAAACTAAAAAAACAATTAAAGCAAAGGGAATTCAATAAGTCAAAGGTTACCAAGGTTTCAGAATTCATCACTATTCAACTAATAATTATCTAATCATCAATTAATTCTCAATTTTGGAGTGACAACTTGAAATCAATTTATGTCATCTCATGGATATAACAATTAAGGCCAATTAAAATTACTCTTGTGTAGCCAATGAGCCTTTGGTCCAATGGGAGAAGCCTTGTACTTATAATATTGAGTGCAATGATTCGAGCCTCCATAAGAGGTTTATGGGGGTTAATTTCAGTACTCATTCAATTATCAACATAATTGAGTGGAGACAGTCTCTCCCTTACGAAATGTGAGTGGAGTAGGCACCCCTCGAATATTAGAGGGGATTTAAAATATCTGGAGGGTTTAAAATATCTGGACAAGTATTTCAGTGTGTCAATGTATGGTGGTGGTCCCAGTTATGTAGTACGATTGTAAATATTAATTCTAATGTCTTATGTAATGTCAGTAACATATCTGTATAACATACTTCAAACAAAAAAAAAATTAATCTTGTGTAGATTCTTCTTCTGCTTAATAGTATGATATCTAAGCATTCATATGAACATATTGAATAACAAAAAGTTAAAATTTTCCTAAACACTTTGTGTAAACATTTTAATGAAATATATATAATCAAAGATAATCACATATCAACTTCATAGATCCAAGCATAAATTTTGTTAGATATTAATCCTAACAATCAATACATAACAGAATTAATGAAAATATTTAAGAACATTCAACTAATCACGTGAAATAAGAATCATAAACATTAAAGAACATATGTAAGAAATTAATTAAATAAAAAAATAATTATTTCAGTAAATAAAATTTTAGTCTTAACTTCAGTATAAAAAAATTAATTAAACGTACTTAAATTAAGAGCAACAAATAAGATAAAACCAGCCGAGAGAAGCCGAATTGCTGCTGCTGTTATTTTCTTCTCAGCCAAATGCTCCTCTTTTTGCCCCCTTTTTTTTCGTCTCTAGCTCGCCTTTATATAATACCCAGGAGTCCAGGACCATGCAATTATTGGCCAAATCCCATACACTTTATTGGCTGGATTCAATTTTCATTCTAAAGTCAACTTTCCCAATTAATGCCACCATTACTTGTCAACACTATAAGCCATAAGTTTGTTTCCCTTTTGAAATTGAAAGCTCACGGGTTCCTTGAAATTGCTTTCCAAAATTGTGAAGCCATGCATGTGCAATTGCCATCACCAAATCTTTGTTTTCTAAATGTATGTCCACCATTCATTATTTGAAAAGATTGACTTCCGCTTTTAGTTTGCTTAGCTTCCAATTAATTTCTAATCTAATTTTCTTTACTTCCTAAATTAAATTTTTTCATACTTTTTTTTATAATCACTAATTAATTTCCTATTTAATAAAATAATTCACCAATAAATACCCAATAAGCTGCCAACTACAAAAACTTAAAAATAATTTTTATTTATGCAGAAAAGACAAGTAGCAGATCTTTCATTAAAATTAGCATGTGCTGTGCAATAATTAATTTCATTGGTTAAAGTGATATGAAGGAGTCATACAACAGTATAAAAAACTTAAAAGAGAATGAGGTTCATATAATTCAAATGCTGCTCTCATTTGTGGTTTTTTACTAATACATTGTCGATATTTATGATTGTCGTGCAGATCATGTCGTGAAACATCTTATTCAGAGTGAAGTTCCCAAAGCCAAAAAATAAAAAGAAAAAAATAATTAGCTGGTATTGCTGTTGCTTGACGTTTATCAATTAGAAATATAAATTGAACTTTAGTCCATAACTCTCAAGTAATGATTAGAAAAATTTATCTTTCAAACAAAATTTATTTCATTTGAAGAGAGTGAGAGTGATATTTTGTTAAAGAGAGATTTGAATGCCTTTTTAACAATAATAGAGGAGTAGGATAATTTAAACTTTAAAAATTATTTTGAATTCTATTACTTTATACATTCATATATTGGTTTTGTCTACCGTGCCACTTGGGCACGGTAACCCCCCTATTTTCGTCGTGTAGTGATGTCGCCTTTGGATGGAAAAGGACGAGATCGTGTAGGTATGAAGAGGCCACGTTGTAGGTCAAGGAAACCGGGAGTGCAGGTCATAGGACTGGAACTGTTGACGTTGCAAATTTTATGTTTAAGGAAACAAGAAAATGTTGGTTTCGATAAGAATAATAAAGTTAGCCAAAACAAGTATAAGTAGAAGCAAGTGTTCCGTAAGTCGGCTATATGACGTAGGCTAGTAACAATTTCATTGTTGAAGGAGGCATGTAATGGATGCAACAATAGGATCAGTAAAAGCGAAAGAATGGAAATGAAAGATCAAACGAACAAACGGTGAAAGACTAAGAAGTGGAGGCCGAACTGTAATATCAAAACAAATAGGAAGGAGTAAAACAAATATATGGATGCATAAACAGTGAACTAGAAAGACTCCAAAACAAAATGTGGAGTGGGGAGAATTTCATAATCGTATTCAGAAGATTTGTGGATTGCAGTGTGTGAAATTTGCGTCCAGTTTGAAGACATATGGAATTAATTTAAGTTGAAGTTCAGTGATCCATGGTTATGACTTGAATGACTAGTGGAAATTGAAAAAAACCAAGAGAAAATAAGGAATGGTGTCAAAATGGGATAATAACTTCAAGGAACATCAGACATGAAATTAATGGTAGTTGGAAACCGACGCATGTGGTAAAATATATGTATGACTAAACTGAGGGCTTGAAATAATAAACATCTCTAAAATGGAGTAGCCGAGTAACACATGAAGGTCTGTATGGCCAACAACTATGAATTTGGTTCGTTGAATAGAAGATAACCTTAGTTGAAATGAAATAGATATGAACAAGTATATTTTATCAATGAGAGCATTTAGTTGAACTGTGTTTGAAGTGGAAGTAAGTATAAATGAAGTAAAAGGTGGTGCAAACGTAAATGAAAGGGGAAAATGGACAACAACTTTGATCAATATACTTGAAACACATATGGAATACTGAAAAGATGCTCAAACTACTGTTGCAGGTTGGCGATCTAAGAAATGTAAATGATTAAATGGATATAACAAAAATACGACATAAGTTCCAAACACATAACGCCATAATTTGACAACATTATAACATGTCCCAAAAGGCAATGAATGCCTAACAACACAAAGTTATAAGTCCGTCATATTGTGAAATAAGAGCAAATATAAAGCACACATAATAGGTAAAAATATGGTGGTAGAAGTTTCTAGGACGGCGTTGGTTTAATTTGACCAAAGCGATGAATTTTGGTTGTATTCATAGGAAGATCGAAGACATGGGCAATGTTGGAGGACAGAGCAGTTGGTTGCCATCGATAAGGCATATCCGCACAGGGTCACTTTTATAGGCCTACAAATTGAGGAAAAAAAAGTGAAAAATAAACAAGTAATTACAATATAATAAACTTAATTATTGAAGCGTCATAAATAAAAGAGTAAGTGAAAATTAAACAATTAATTACAATAAAATAAACATAGTTATTGAAGCATAAAAAGAAAGAGTAAGTGAAAATTGAATAAAGAAATACAATATAACAAGTTAACTCATTGAATCGTCATCACTGCTGCTTGATAGTAGTCGGAAGAAGTCATGTGCAGCAGCAAGAGTGTTGGCTAAATATTGAGTAGGCTAAATCTGTTATAAAATGGGAAAACATTGATTGATTAATTGAATTTCAGATTAATATCTAGTAAATGCATAGTATGGATAATAGAGACAATAAGAGACATTGATAAATGACATGTGCTGCAGGGGCAGTATGGCACGGCGTATGTTGTAAAATAATGGTGTGTGCACATGGAGGAGGGAGCAAAACAACAGAAGCATGGGGCATCCATGGAAAATTTTTCTAATACAATCAATATAAGAGATCTACAACAAACAATAAGCATGTATCATTTCTACCATGGCAATATTTTATGTTTTTGATTCACTTCGTTCTATTACTTTCTGCAGTTTCACTTTCCCTACTCCCAAATCACTTTACATGTTCACTGTCAAACTTAATCTTCATTGCAATACTTAGTAACACCCAAGCTACTCTTGCACTTTCGGCTGTACATTCCATTATTATTCTATGCACTTACAAAAATACAAAACAAATCAACTGAATAATCCATTTATTATTAGTCTTTTCTAAGTAATTATTATATAAATTACATAAAAATAAAAGGATTGAAAATTTAATTTTAAGGTGTCGCCTGTTGGAGAAAAATCAAAATTTTCAATTTTTATAAAACCTTTTTAAGATCGCTTTCATATAATATATAAGAATTTATAATCTAGAAATCGTACTTTAAAAATCCGATTTAGCTTTTTCCGCTGAAGTGATTTAGGCTCACAGATCACGATCCGTTACCACCACGCCTATTAGATCATGAATTGTGACCAATGATCTTTCAGGTTATGACTCAGGTTTGATCTGCACTTGACGTGTGGGTGCCTTTATCACTACCAAAGCAACTAGCATAAGAAAATTTTTTCTCTCAACACTAGAGAGAAAAATATTTTTTTCTGATCTGTATAAAATGGCTGCTCTCACTTTCTTTTGAGAAAATAAGCCTTTTTATATCTCCATTTAGTGAAAACCCTAAGCTCTAAATAATGAAAATCAAAACTCACGTTACTTGCTTTTTCTATAGGGGACTCACTTTGTAAAATAACATAAGGCCCCTTACACACAAGCTAATCTTGACCACAAGTATGCTCCCACCAAGATACCGAGTAATCTTGATCACAAGTATGTGTCGTGCCCATTGGTAACTCAAATGGAATAACAATTACAATCATGAAATCATAATTAACTCAAGATTACGATTACAATAAAATCAATGCCTAGAAGATTTAATAAGTTTGACAGTTATTACAAAGTTAATTAAATCTCATATGTGATCCTGTTCAATGTAGTCGTACTACATCAATAAATTCATACATGATTAAGACAAATCATTCAATGAATTTATTACAGTTTATACCTAAATAAAGTGCCCAACTTTATTTATCAACTGCGAACTAAATTTATTTAATCATGAGATAACTTGTATTTATGTCTTCTGTGAATCCACATGGTGATCACATAAATACATATAATATGATTAAATGAACTTTGATCAAAATATTAATGCAATTAAGATATTTGAATAAAATACCTCATTAATTTTATTAATCAGAAAAAATGTTTATTACAATTAAATAAACACATATACTTTTAAAGAACATATTTTCATAACACCGCCTGTTTTTAAGAAGTTGAGGTTCAAAGCATAGTCATCATGAAGATAAAAGAAGAGACAACAAACATCATTGACCCAATAAAATTACAAAGCAAAACCACAAGTTTCTCATCAATCCTAACGCAACAAACAAGTGTCCAATTGAACTGCTAGCAAATTAATGAACTAGACTCTACAATTTTCCCATTCTCTCTACTATATATAATTTCCCAGCACAAATATTATGAATTATGCATTATTCAAGTAAAAAAATTCAATTTCGGCTTCCAGTAACCTGTAGTTTTGTTGTCGCGACCCTTTTTTCTGTTTCCTTTGATGCTACCACATAGATGTTCAACTAGCCGCGATCCACTTCATTCATCCCACGCAACACACCATCGCAACGCGCTTCACTGTTCTCCCTACCGTACATTTCTCCTCAACATCGGTTAAAAGCAAATCCAGCTGTGGTTTTCACCGCCCTAATACCAATAAAAATGGTGCACTACTGCAACGGGTTGAGATGGTAGCCCGACTTTAAGTCACTATTCCTTCCCAAAACCCCAACCGTTAGATTTTAACGGCTGACCAGCATACCGACAAATAAAGAGGGTATGGTATCCATTAGGCATCGTAGCTGGACCCTCATATATTAATTTTAAAAATTAAGTTTTCCTTTGCACAATCTTTGAAATTTTAAAAAGATCCTTACTCAAACTATTTACATTAACTAATTTTATTTATTTAAAACACCAATAAAGCTATCTAATATACTTGATTTCAAGAGATTTAACAATTTTTCACAACACTATAATCAAGTCAATTAATAAACAAATTATTTTACAGAAATTTAGTTATTAATTTTTTGTTTATTTATGTTCGATATGAGATTTTGCACCCAAAATAACTTGCAATGAAAAAAGAAGAAGAAGAAATATTCCATAAATACTAAAAAAAAGGTGAAGAACAAGAAGAAGATAAAGAAGAAGAAGAAGAAAAGAAATCAAGAGCAAAAAAAAAAGGATGCTTTTAGTACTTATGTTTACTTTATGTTTGAAAAAAGTAAAAAATAATGAGTGCAAATTTTGGTTTATTTATGGAAAAATGAAAAATATAGATTTTATTGTTATTCATCTAAATATTGATTAAGATATTGGAAATAAAAATTTTAAGATTTAAAAAATGAATATTTTTGTAATATGTAATAGTGACTTATAATAAATTGTTCTTAACATTATTTTATATGATGGATAATTTTTTAAACACAAAATTTTTATTATAATTAAAACTTTAAAATAGTTTTTAAACTGCAAATAACCTCAACCATAATAGAATTTTATAGAATGAAGTTCTTTGGTCAAAACAAAGAATTAAATTATAAGATAAGAATTATTTAGACATTTAAAATGATATGCGATGTAAAAATTTATTTTTAATATTTATTAAATAAGTGTACAAAATAAAATGATATTCAAAGCAAAATTTACAGTACAAACAGCCGCCGACACTTAAAAGATGAATCACTTTATCAAAAGCGTTCTTGAAATCATTACTCAAAGCTTTGCAATTTGATGTTAACACCATTTCATTATTTTATTTACATGTTAATTTTTATTCTCCTCTTTCTTATCTACTAAGTAATTACTGAAATTTCCCACAAGTCAAAAGTCTTCTAAAGTCCTTTACCAACTCTTTTCATCCACTCCCAATACCTTTTTTTTTTCTTATTTTTGGAAATTATTTGTTAATTGACTCAAATAATTGAGTCCTCATCATAATTTTCTCTTTAAATAATGCCCTCTTCTCCTTTCATCTGTTGTTGGTTCCAGTCTTAAGCAGATCAGTTTTTGTTCGTCCTCTTATGCATATAAACATTTAATTTCTTTCTCTAACTTTGTATTTTGGAAATATAGCTACTGATCTTTTTCTTTTTCTTTTTTTGCTCATATATATCTCAGCTTTCAGTTAAATGGCAGAGTTCGATGGTCGTCCCCTCTTCAGTTGCAGAAATTGTCTTAATCCACTTGCCTTTCACCATGATCTTATTTCCAAAACTTTTAAGGTGATTACTCACTCCACACAATCTTTACTTTTGTTTTTTTTAATTAAATTTTTTATTTATTGTTTGTCAAGGCAAAACCAAAATTCTTTTTATTTTTAATGAACAAGAGTCCTTTTAATGGTAGAATTTGAGTAAATTATTTATTGGTCCTTATAAGTTAGATTTTAACGGCTGACCAGCATACCGACAAATAAAGAGGGTATGGTATCCATTAGGCATCGTAGCTGGACCCTCATATATTAATTTTAAAAATTAAGTTTTCCTTTGCACAATCTTTGAAATTTTAAAAAGATCCTTACTCAAACTATTTACATTAACTAATTTTATTTATTTAAAACACCAATAAAGCTATCTAATATACTTGATTTCAAGAGATTTAACAATTTTTCACAACACTATAATCAAGTCAATTAATAAACAAATTATTTTACAGAAATTTAGTTATTAATTTTTTGTTTATTTATGTTCGATATGAGATTTTGCACCCAAAATAACTTGCAATGAAAAAAGAAGAAGAAGAAATATTCCATAAATACTAAAAAAAAGGTGAAGAACAAGAAGAAGATAAAGAAGAAGAAGAAGAAAAGAAATCAAGAGCAAAAAAAAAAGGATGCTTTTAGTACTTATGTTTACTTTATGTTTGAAAAAAGTAAAAAATAATGAGTGCAAATTTTGGTTTATTTATGGAAAAATGAAAAATATAGATTTTATTGTTATTCATCTAAATATTGATTAAGATATTGGAAATAAAAATTTTAAGATTTAAAAAATGAATATTTTTGTAATATGTAATAGTGACTTATAATAAATTGTTCTTAACATTATTTTATATGATGGATAATTTTTTAAACACAAAATTTTTATTATAATTAAAACTTTAAAATAGTTTTTAAACTGCAAATAACCTCAACCATAATAGAATTTTATAGAATGAAGTTCTTTGGTCAAAACAAAGAATTAAATTATAAGATAAGAATTATTTAGACATTTAAAATGATATGCGATGTAAAAATTTATTTTTAATATTTATTAAATAAGTGTACAAAATAAAATGATATTCAAAGCAAAATTTACAGTACAAACAGCCGCCGACACTTAAAAGATGAATCACTTTATCAAAAGCGTTCTTGAAATCATTACTCAAAGCTTTGCAATTTGATGTTAACACCATTTCATTATTTTATTTACATGTTAATTTTTATTCTCCTCTTTCTTATCTACTAAGTAATTACTGAAATTTCCCACAAGTCAAAAGTCTTCTAAAGTCCTTTACCAACTCTTTTCATCCACTCCCAATACCTTTTTTTTTTCTTATTTTTGGAAATTATTTGTTAATTGACTCAAATAATTGAGTCCTCATCATAATTTTCTCTTTAAATAATGCCCTCTTCTCCTTTCATCTGTTGTTGGTTCCAGTCTTAAGCAGATCAGTTTTTGTTCGTCCTCTTATGCATATAAACATTTAATTTCTTTCTCTAACTTTGTATTTTGGAAATATAGCTACTGATCTTTTTCTTTTTCTTTTTTTGCTCATATATATCTCAGCTTTCAGTTAAATGGCAGAGTTCGATGGTCGTCCCCTCTTCAGTTGCAGAAATTGTCTTAATCCACTTGCCTTTCACCATGATCTTATTTCCAAAACTTTTAAGGTGATTACTCACTCCACACAATCTTTACTTTTGTTTTTTTTAATTAAATTTTTTATTTATTGTTTGTCAAGGCAAAACCAAAATTCTTTTTATTTTTAATGAACAAGAGTCCTTTTAATGGTAGAATTTGAGTAAATTATTTATTGGTCCTTATATTTCAAAAATAATCCAAAATTAATGTCCTTGTTCTTGTATATGGCAGATTAATTTGTTTAAACAGTAAAAATTTTTTTATAGACATAATGTTGGGATCAACTGTTTTTATTATTACAAGGATTGAGGAGGTTAATTTTATAACTTAGTGGAAGTATGATTACAAAAAATTATAGATTTGACTTAATAATTCAGAGCTAAGTGATAAAGAAGTAAAATATACACTGTATTATCTTATACAATTGTAAATATGCAAAATCATCTGGAAATTTAAATATTTTTATTTTCTTTAATGCTTTCTCTCGAGGTAAATTTAAATCTTTTACAAAGATTAGATAACAATTCTAAATAATATATTATTGTCCCAAACAACTTAAAAAAAAAAAAATTTTACTCAATCTTAAACTTTTAAATATAGAATTGGAGATAACAGTATTGGGCTGCGCAAGCTAGAAGTCAATGTCTATCCTTTTCCTGTCAAGATGCCAACTTTGTTTGGAGGTCACACAACACAATATGGAATATTGCCTCTTCTTGTATATCTTCGTCTCTCCGAACAAAGTAACCCTTTGAAGCATTTGGTGGTGGGCTTGAAAATTGTTTATAACAAAAATAGATAAATATTATTATTTGAAGGTAAATTTCTTAGAACAATGTTTCAGAAAATTATAACTTATTATAATGTGAAGTTTATTTTTATTTATAATTAGTCAAATTAAGATCATAATTTTTTGACTATATGAAAGTTATTTTTATATAAAATATTACTATAGAGAGATTTTACTATATTATAATTCCATTTTGCATACACTTTTGAATTTCTTCATAATTATATTGTATACAGAATATATATAGAAAGAGTTCAAATGGGCCTTGATGTTATATTAGAAAAGAAAATAAAACTTATTTCACTTGAAAATTTTACTTTTAAAGCATATATTAATATGTAAAAAATTAATTTATCATAAATTACAGCCTTCATTTTAGATGGGGAATAAGCAATTGCCTGACTTGGTTAAGCGTTGAGCCACTACTGATACATATGTGTATGTATATATACACTCACACGTATATATTTTAACTTTTGGATGTTGGTGAATAGGCACAAACAGGACAGGCCTACATGTTTAGTAATGCAATGAATGTAGTTCTGGGAAGAAAGGAGGATAAGCAAATGATAACAGGCATTTACACAATTGCGAAAATCTATTGCAGCAATTGTGGGGAGGAATTGGGTTGGCATTATTTGCGAGCTTATGATCTCAAACAAAAATGGAAGGAAGGCAATTTCATTCTCGAGAAATTCAAGATGCTTAAAGAATACAAGTAGCCCTCTATTTTATTGCAACAAAATAATGCCATCAAAGCAAGTTTTCAAGTTCTACGCAAGTGTGTGTGTGCGAGTGCGCGCATCTTGGACTTGGAAGAAAATTTGTGCACTCCATGCACTTCTTTCATTTGATGTATACATATAATAAGAGTTTATTGAAAGAGAGTGTATACATGAAGGGTAATCAAAATTTTCTCGTATCTTAAAGTTATTGTTCAGTTGTTGTTACGATGTTGTATTAAAGTTCGGTTGGCTGCTTCGGTCTCTTCTATTTACATGACAACTTTGTTAGGAAATTGAGCTTCCTCCCAAGATCACTCCAAGCAATTTATCAAGCAACAAATTAATTAGAAAAATTAAATGGAGAATATATCAATCACACAACACAAGATTTACGTGGAAAACTCCAAATCCAGAGAAAAACCACGGCCGTTGTCACAAGACAACCAGAGAAAAAATATTCACTATGTGGAAAATTATTACAACCACACTCTCAGAAATAATTTTCTCTCACCCAAACCCCAAATACATAATCTTGAGAAATACCCCTTAACAAAGCAAACCCGTAATACCCATATTGAGGAGCCAAATGCTCCTTCAATATTACTACATGCTTAAGAATATTTCTCTCCCATGTTGGAAGCTCTCAATGCTTCACTTGCATTCACCAATTGAATGCTCTCAATTGAATTGCTTCTCTTGGATTTGAGATACCTAGCTCTTGAATGAGAGCTTCCTTTTATAGGTAAGATTTTGCCTAAAATCAAGCCCACCAATCTTGATCAAAATTGATGGCTTAGCCATCAAATTTGATCAACAAATTTGGTCAACAAATTTGGTGGTTAAGCCACCAAATTTGAAGCTACCTTTCTTTTTTCCTCTCTTTTTTAATCAATTTTCAACAAACTTTAAGGCAAATTTGTGTACTTAGAAGTTATAAATAGAATTGCATTACTTCCTCTTGAATCTCCAATTAAATCAGTAAAAGATTTATCATTTAGATAATCATTATTAGGTGTGACTTTGTCTCTTGCAATATTGTAAGGGGATTTTACAGTGCTGTAAGGTTTTTGTACAACTCTTTACAATATTATAAAGGGCTAAATTAGGGATGGCAATGGTACTATCTGTTGTGGGTGAAAAAAATTTAAATTACTAAACCCACTTACAACCGACTATGGATTTTATCAATTACTAAATCTATCCACAACTTGCAATAAGTATTATTTTTGTGAATTTTTATACTTAAATTCAAAAATATTAAAAAAATAATTTTAATAGTCATAAACAATTTAAATTATGTCGTTCACACTAAAAGTTTATGACAGTAGCTTAAAAATCCGCCCTTTAGATTTAATTTTAAATTTTATCAGTGTAAATGAGAAAATAAATTTCAACATTAAAACAAATACACAAAATATATCAATCTAACAAAAAATAATTCTGTTGTGGGTAAACCATTATCACTAACATCAATTGTGTTTCATCTTCTAATCAATATATAACTATTGTCAATAATAGTAACAAGAAAATTTTAGAAAACTACAGTTAACAATTAATTAAACAAATAAAAATCCAATTTAATAAGTTAGGTTCAAAAGTTATTACAGCAAAACAAACAAAATTAATCAAATTAAAATAACATATTAGTAATATTAAACTTAAAAATTATAAAATTTCTAATTATTAAAAACTTATTTTATATATATATATAGTCATTATTTCTTTTAATGTAATTTTTATTATTAAAATTCAGAACATAAATAATTTTAAAAAAAGTAAGGGTTGACAGAGACTATTTTTTTTCTCAATACTAAACTTGCTTGCAACCCGCCCACAATCCACTAATTACCCAAAATAGGGGGGGGGGGGGGGTNTTACAATATTATAAAGGGCTAAATTAGGGATGGCAATGGTACTATCTGTTGTGGGTGAAAAAAATTTAAATTACTAAACCCACTTACAACCGACTATGGATTTTATCAATTACTAAATCTATCCACAACTTGCAATAAGTATTATTTTTGTGAATTTTTATACTTAAATTCAAAAATATTAAAAAAATAATTTTAATAGTCATAAACAATTTAAATTATGTCGTTCACACTAAAAGTTTATGACAGTAGCTTAAAAATCCGCATTAATATTTAATTTTAAATTTTATCAGTGTAAATGAGAAAATAAATTTCAACATTAAAACAAATACACAAAATATATCAATCTAACAAAAAATAATTCTGTTGTGGGTAAACCATTATCACTAACATCAATTGTGTTTCATCTTCTAATCAATATATAACTATTGTCAATAATAGTAACAAGAAAATTTTAGAAAACTACAGTTAACAATTAATTAAACAAATAAAAATCCAATTTAATAAGTTAGGTTCAAAAGTTATTACAGCAAAACAAACAAAATTAATCAAATTAAAATAACATATTAGTAATATTAAACTTAAAAATTATAAAATTTCTAATTATTAAAAACTTATTTTATATATATATATAGTCATTATTTCTTTTAATGTAATTTTTATTATTAAAATTCAGAACATAAATAATTTTAAAAAAAGTAAGGGTTGACAGAGACTATTTTTTTTCTCAATACTAAACTTGCTTGCAACCCGCCCACAATCCACTAATTACCCAAAATAGGGGGGGGGGGGGGGTCTACATGTGTGTTTGCCAAGTTGCAGTGATAATCTATAAAGCGTATCACTTATAACCTTATCTTATATATTATTGTTATTGAGTATCGATGTAAGCAAGGATCATTTCTATGGGGTATTGTTTCCCAAATAACAAGTTGTTAACACAAAACATATAAACTAACTAGCAACAAAGATTGAATTAGATGCCCTATCTAGACTTAACGAAATTAACTGAAGCTTTCCATATTTACTAAGGACGTACTAACAAACATTCACACAAATTTTGGGGGGATTTGGAGTTGATTTGCTATGTAAACTAAACTAAAAAATTTAAAGCCGAAAATCTAAAACTGCAAAAAAAAAAACCGTTTTAAAGAGTTTGAATTATTATGCAAAATATGGTTAAGGAATCATTCTTCACCAATAACATTACATTTTAGATTAATTACCAAAATCATCATTAAATTTCTTTTAAAAATAACAACCCTAAGATAAGTACAAACTCAATTATCTTGATCTTTCCTTACTTAGTTGACAAGTAAAACAAGCTCTTTACTTCATCTCTTTTGAAGAAACAATTCAAAACAAGCTCTCTATATTTAATTTTATGAAAGCATTATAATCAAGAAAGATATAGGTTGAATCAAGAAACAAACATACAAGCTTGGCGTATTTATCTTGAATTATATTCCACATGCTGTCAAACGAAAATATCCCATAAGCTTGATCATAATTTGCCATTTAGGTTTAGTTTTTTGACAATCACATATCAAGAACCTTAAACTAATAATCAAATCATTATCTAATTCATCTAGTTTCCCACCTAAACAACACAAGATAATAATTCTTAAACACTAAAATCAGTTAAATATAAAATTTTCTAAACAAAGATAGGGTTTTGAAATAAGCTCTAACCAATAAAAAGGCTGCTCACACATATCTGAATTATTGAATTCAAATCTATTAAAAAAAACTAAACAAAAGACAAGAGAAAGAAATGCTCATTGATTGAATTATGGCCATTACAACCAAATCTTCTTCCTAATTTATCCACTTCTCTCTTCTTTGCATCCTTTTATCATTTGGAACTAATTCTTCACGTTTTTTTCTCCCTCTTGGGCATTTAACTTATTGCCTTTATATAGAATTATTATCCTAATCCTTCTAGGACAAGTGAAACTTATTTTTGGCCTCTTTTTTCTTGTAGGATTTTGACCCAAGGAAATAGATACGTGAGGCAAAATAACTCCAAAATTAGTTTCTATTGTAGGCTCAATCAATAGATCTAACCATCCCTTCAAGAATAAATTCTTATGGCCCAAATATGATCCTTAACATTAGTACATGTCTAATATAGCCTAATAAAATTAATAAATCCCAAATATTCGTCCAAGAAGCAACCAAAATGACACAATCCATGAAGTCGTAATTTGGCTATTCTTCACTATAATTTGTGTTACTTGTATTGGCTATTCTTCACTATAATTGAAAATTTTTCAAGGTTACTTGTTTAGTCCTAAACCTAAAAATTTTCAATTATAATGATGTTTTTGGAAGCCACAATCTATTTTAGAACCACTTTTCAAATATGCTGACATGAATACAATACTCCGACATCGTAGACTTGTCAATTTGGACAATATAAGTTTTTTTTATTGCAATATATGTAGAGAAGAGAATTCATAAATTGTTAAAATTGAAGGAAAAAAAATCCATTTCACAACCAAACTAAAAAAAAAAAAAATTGGTCATGGCCATGGTTCTGTTTTCCAGCACTTAACCATTAATCCGACAAGAATGTAATCAGGAGACAATATATATATATATATATATATTTTAAGGATAAACATGCATATTTAATTTTTGTTATAAATCACTATGCGTTTTATAATATGAAATTAATGTGTTTTACATAAAAATTCTTATTTTTTAATTACTTTTCCTAAAATGCTTAATATTAAAAGATAATTAAAATTATATACAATATAGAAACAAAATAATAAAATAAAAGTATTACTCTTCTTTTTAATTACAAAAAATTAATAAAGAAATATTTAAATTATTTTCAAATAGAGTAATTGTTTAGATTTTTTTTACCCTTCTTTAATTAAGTTAATGAAATATTTTAAATGTGTGCTAATGACTATTTAAAATGTTGGGGTAGAATAACAAAAGTCAATTTAGTTAATTTAGTTAAGTGTGCAATTAAATTTACTCTTTTTTATTTAAGGACAAAAATTCAACAAAAATTACAAAATCCTTATTCAAATGAACAAAAATGATTTTATGAATTGATAAACTAATGATTTTACGAATTGATAAACTAACGCTTTATTATTATTATTAGTAAATTAATATATTTTTCTACATAATCAAATAATTGATAGTATGTTAAATAAGTATTATATTACAAGAAAATAATAAAACATTAATTATATATAATATGAAATTAAATTCATTTTCATATTTTGTTCATTTCATCCATTTGAGATAGTAAAATCTCTTGCGTTAAAGAGAAAAAAAGGTATAATGTCTCTCACATGGGAAGAAATTGACTGCCATTTTGTTAAATAATATATATATATATTGATCGTCAATTATGGTTAGTAAAAAAAATATAATGTTTAGCTATATATTAAATTAATTAATAAGATAATTATTAATTTAAATAAATATTAACCAATGTAAGAATAAGTCATTTAATTGAAAACCTAGTTTAATAGTCTTAAAAAAAATAAAAATATTATGGACTTAAATGTTAACATTTAAAAATGTTTAATTTTTTTTTTATTTTGTATAAACAAGAAGGACATTTAATATTAATAACCCAACAAATGCATCTAAGCCGTTGTACAATTTTTGGGTTGAACCTAAAGGTAGATTTGAAAAAGATAAAAAATAGGGTACCAAACACCATGAGTAACATAGCTGGACCCACGATAAAATACCTTTTCTGTTTTTTCATTAAGAGTGAATTGAATTATTTTTTTTTAAAACACCTACAGCAAAGTAATAGTAATGATTACACTTGCCAAATCTTAGGTGGATTTATGTCATTTCAAGAACTTTGTTTTATTTTTTTAATTTTCAAGCATTGCTATGATACACGTGGTTAACTGATTGTTTTCCTTAGCAATAAAATAAAATTATGTTATTTAAGTTAAATAAAATTTTTACATATTTTCTCCGTCAAATGACTCAAATCTAATAGTGACATATTGATTGTAAATTTTAAAAAAATTTAATTCAATCAACTAATTCATCGAAATGATCTAGTTAAGTTCAATCGAATGGATTAGATTAAATTCTGAATTACCGTATGGTTATTAAGAGAAAAATAATATTCGAACATAATCAATATTATCATTTTTTGTGCTACAATAATACTGTGGCATTAACAAAAACTCTATTTTTGTTTTGATGGTGTTTTCATAGTGTACGAATATCAATGCACTTATTAATATTTTTATTTAAATACTTAATGGGCACATGACAAAATGAAAATTACCGGAAGAGTGTAAAAGTCTTTTACAGATAAATTCAACCAACAACTTCCATTTGTGTGATTTGACTCTCGAAACACTGCAGAAAATCCTCTCACGGCTATTTCTCTTTTGGAGAAACCCAAATAATAAACCTCAAAAAAAAAGAAAAAAAGAAAAAAAGAAGTAACTTAGTAGAGAACAAAATAAATTGAAAGTAATTAAAAAAAAATTACCCCTTACTCTACTCCTCCAGGAATGTCAATTTAAATTCTGTACAGTCTAAGCCACGGCTTACAAGTACATGGTTCAAGTTCATTCCTAAACTCCTCCAAAAAAAAAAAAATAGTTCACATTCCTTAAGTAAAGGATATAGCGTTTCTTAATTTTTCCAAAATATTTTTCTTTAATTACTCAAAATGGGTTTTATTTTCTATTTATTCTTAATTTATCTCTGATTAAATACTAATCATGTCGTTATCAAATCCATTTGTTTATTTATTCAAGACTCCTTAAATCTTACGTGGAATCTTTACTCATTCTTATAAGCCAATTTGGTCTAATCTTGCACGCTAACGCTTGTATCTGTTCTTTCATATCTCCGCCAGATTTTGCTTCATCATCATCATCATCACTGAATTTCTGTAGGTACAGTTCTTTAAATCCTCTCTGTTCGCTTTCTTGTGCTTGTTTTGTAAATACCCACTTAGACTCTGCTTCTGTAGGTGGGCACTAGGGGATTTTTAAGCTGATTAATGGCTGCCGAATTGGTGGGTCCAAGATTATACAGCTGTTATAATTGCCGAAATCATGTTGCCCTTCATGATGATATAATTTCCAAGGCCTTTCAGGTTCATCACTTTAACTTCTTAACAATATTTTGTTTGATTTGCATCCCTTCTTTCATGATGTTTATTTTATCTGATCGTTCGAAAATTTTAAGTCTATGGAAAATTTGCAGCTTTACAATATAGGAATTGAATTGAAGATTTTGTTTTGCCAAGAATTTTGTATGTGTTAATGTGATCATTTTAACTTCAGTGATTGGGGTTGTGGGCAGATGTTTTAGTCCAATATTGTTTTCCATAATTTTGTTTAGGGAAGAAATGGTAGAGCCTTTCTGTTCTCCCACGCGATGAATGTTGTTGTAGGCCCAAAAGAAGACAGGCATCTCTTGACTGGTCTCCACACTGTTGCCGATATCTATTGTTCTGATTGTCGTGAAGTTTTGGGTTGGAAGTATGAACGAGCTTTTGAGGCATCACAAAAGTACAAGGAAGGGAAATTCATATTTGAGAAATCGAAGATTGCTAAGGAGAATTGGTAGCACTACTTAAGTCATCAAGGTCCTAATTCGTTCATTCCTGTATGTTGATGCAAGCATATTGATGCTTCATGATTTTCATCTTGTACAGAAACTTCTCATGCACTTGAAAATTTGTCATTGTTTCTCACTAGTCATTCTTGCCACATACTGTGTTCCAATGATCTTCAGTGGATCAGCAATTCTCTGTTAATAAAATTGTGATATAAATTCAGAATCTTGCGGTGTTTGGGGTTGAAATTGGTTGCTAGAAGCATTGAAAAGGTTTCTTTCCTTCGCTCTCTTGGTCATAGTATTATATGGGATGTTGGAGAGTCTAAATGTTTCAATTCAGTCTGAACTTTGTATAAAATGTATATTTAGATCAGATAATTGCATATGTTTGTAAATTGATATATAAACTTGTACTGACATGATAGTTCAGTGAAGTTCTAGCTTTTCTGTTTTCAGACATTCATAATTCGAACACGTCTTTAGCAGTTATTATATTAATTTAGATGATTAATTTAGTTACGATTCAAACATTTGTGTGATTTCATTATGATTGCTTTGTAAAGTGTAGGGATCTTCACTTTTCTTATGGTAAATAGTGGAGGACTTCTTTTATATTATGTTAGTGATGTTAAATGATGATTATAGCTCATGCTTGTTGAACTTAATATTTGCAAAACAGATTTACTGATATGGCCTTTGAATTGAAGGGTTTGTGGAGTTAGGCCAATCCTTTTATCTGCTATGCTTTTGTTCTTTTGAGTGAGGAAATAATAGCATCTTCAGTAACTAGATTGCTTCGGTGTGGGTATTTTTGCCTTTTTGTCTACAAAAACAATGCAAGTGCATCATGGACTGTGTGACATTGTAATTAAGCTGACTGCATTGGAAGAAAATCAGCAGGGAGTGGCAATTTTATTTACTTTAATGAAGCTTTCATGTCAAATTGCATTGGGTTAAAGCATTGATAGCATGATCTGGACTAGCAGCTGGCAGGCCTTCAAGGCAAGTCTGCCAACAGCTAGGCTGCATAAAGTCATTTCATATCTCTGTTTAGAATTAAGCAATGACATAAACTATGCATCCTGGATTCATCTTCAATTATAATATGTTTTATTTTTAACATATCAGAATGTTACCATTTACTGTGTTTGTGAGAAAGATTAATGATATGAGTCCAAGCTTCAAGGACAAAATTCATGCTTGGATGAAGTTAGATTCATTAAATCTTGAATTTTATTGCAAGGTCAAATTCCAACCAAGGAAAATTGTGGTATGTTTGCCGGTTATAGCATACCTTTTAGATACTTGCAGCCTGAAAGTGTTTTCACTAGTTACTTTTCTCTCTTTTGGTTCCATGAAGCTTACAAGAAGTTGAAAACTCACCTACCAAAACTGCAGCAGATGACTTGTATTTTGGCAAATGCCAAATTTTTGGGAAATTTACGAAAATAATCATAAAACTTTTGCTATTTTCACAATTAACCCTCTCAATTTTTTTCTATCAACATTAGCCAAACACACGCTTTTCTCCCCAAATTACCCTTCTTTACAAACCAAAAGCAACTTTCTTTCTCCCCTTTCGTTAAACCAAAGGCAGCTTTCTACTCTTGAATTATCAACCAACGGCGACGGCAAAATGCAACGATAAAAGTGAAATCCAATCATAATCTATCCGGATCCAACACTAATCGGCATCACATAGTGGTATGAGTTATTTTTTGAACTTGCTCGAGAGTTTTAGTGAACTGCGAGTCGTGGGTGAATCTAGCGACAGGCTGCTTGTCGCACTAAGCTTCGTGCGACAGACAGCTGTCGCACGAAGAGGCAGATTCACCCACGCTGGGCAGCAGTTCCCTCATGAATGCCAATGAAAATTGAGAAAGAAACACTCCTAAAACAACAACTACCACCACAAACACCACTACCACCACCACCACCACCACCACCACCACCATTATTCTCAAATTACAACCATTATTATTCTAAAATTTCATTTTAAATTAATGAAAATAAATAAAATGGCTAACTTAGGTTTTGTTGAAGGCTGTAGATGGTAGATCGGACGCCGATGAGGGATGGAGCCGCCGCCAATGAGTGCTGAAGTTGCCGCCGACGCCGCCGACGATGGGAGGTTCTTCGGTTTGGGAGAGATGGGAGAAAGAAAGATTGTTGGGGGAGAGATGAGAGAGAGGAGTATTTTGGTCTCAAAGGCTTTTTTATGGCTAATGTTGATAGAAGTTTGTTTGGCGGTTAAGATAGAAAAAATCAAAATGTTTATGGTTATTGATGTAAATTTCCCCAAATTTTTTCGCAGGGGACACAACTTGGCTTATGTTATTTTTTTTCTTATTAAATAAGAAAAATATATACTAAATTCGTTTTTAACCTTCTTGTGAGCATAATTCAAACTTTTAAACTTGGATCAGTTAAACAAGCTACAGTAAAACCTTTATGTAGTGATACTCTATACAATAATAATTTGTATATAGTTATAAAAATTTTGGTCTTAATTTATGCTAATTATATATAAGAATAAATTTCATACTTTAATAAGTTATAATTTTTTTATATTCCATCTTAAAGCATTTGCCTTTATATAGTAATAATTATTTGTAGGGGAAGATTCAAGATACACTTTTAAATATAATTTTAGACATAATATTTTGACCATTAGATTAGATCTAATTAAGGGTTGAGATTAAAGCTGATATGATTTTTTTAATTCTAAAAACTAACAAATTAATTTAGTTGGTCCCTATGTTTTAACATATCGTCGCTTATTCTTCTCTCTTACATAATATATTTCTTCTTTTGTCATTTATCAATTATTATGCCTATTTATTAAATAGTTTTTCTCTTTTTTGGTCTTGTAGCAGTTGCATCATATCTAAGTATTGTGATCCACTAAGTGTCTTTTTTTAATTTTTATGTATAATATTTTTCTTTAAAAATAAGGCACTTGATGAATAACAATACTGAGATATGATGCAGTTGCTATGGGGACAAAAAAAGAGGAAATAATTTAATAAAATAGGCATAATAATTGAAAAGCGATAAAAGAGGGAATCTATTATGTAAGCAGTAGAAAAGTCAGCGATAATTTAATTATATTAATTTCTTAGTTTTAAAAGTAAAAAAAAGTCATTTTAGCTTTAATATCAATTTTTAATTAGCTCTAATATAATGGTGTGTTTATTTATTCGGAATGAGAATGAATGATATGCTTGCTTGTTTAAATGAGAGGTGGAATGAGTGAAAATGGTAGGCCCCACTTAAAATTAGGATTGATTATTAGAAGAGTAATTGTATAGTCACAAACTCTTGTACAAACTTATTTTGTATAAACTGATGTGGTATGATAAAATTGGTTGAATTAAATATCTCTTTACCCACATGATTTATTTTTATTATTTTGTATTTTCATTCAACCAATGAATTAATGCCGCATCAGTTTGTACAAAATAAGTTTGTACAAGAGTTTGTGCCTATATCATCACTCTTATTAGAATTCTCATTTCCACGAGAGAAGGTGGGAATGAGAATCGTGTTCCCTAAAGTGACTATATTTACCCCATTTAAATCTTGAAATTCTCATTTCATCCTTCCCTATTGTTGTTGTTGTTATTATTATTAATTATAATAGTATATTAATTATAATAGTTAATACTATTATAATAATAATAATAATTAGAATCCCTCTATGATACTGTAATTTTTTTATGGCATTAATAATGTAAAAAAAATATGTAACTGTTGGATCTAATCGTTTATTAATAAAAGATTTAAATTATTTTTAATATAATAACTTATTAATAAACCATTAAAAAGGTGATTCTAAATTAAAAAAAAGAGAGATATAAAGTACAATGTCTCAGCAACATCCTTATTTGAAGTAGCGTCATTCCTCCTGAACAAGAATAAACTAATTATCACACTTTATTACCACTAAAATCACTCAGCATCTATCAAAATAAGATTGTTTTTTTGAAAACGAACAAAAAAAAATTGTCATGATACATATTTCTTGTAGTGAGATTGCAGCAACCATGGATACTGATAAAACTATGTACTTATCCAAAGTAGCCAACTTCCTCACCAACGACTTATTTCTCATTATTGTCTTTTTCTTTTTCTTTTGATTAATTTAAAATGGGAAAATATCACTCGTATACCTTTAAATGACACTTGCATTAAACGTACTACAACACTTTTAACATGTATAACTCATATACCCTAAGTTGACAAAATGTGTCTGACGTCCACCAAACCGTTAGTTGCCGTTAGAAAATTAACAGAATTGTGGCAAATTGAATATTTCACCCTTGAAACTCAAAATAAGGTAAGAAGACAGATTTGCCCCTAAAACTAACGTTAATTTTCAACACACAATTTTTTTAATTTTTTTTATTAACAATACCTTTTTTTATTAAAAAAATATGAATAATTAATGGTACATATTATTAATAATTATCCGTAAAAAAATCCATATTATGCCATAAAAATTTATTAATAACATATTATTTACAATTATACATATTATAACATAAAAAATTATAGTTGGAGTTTGGAGGAATAGATCTTAAAAAATTTAGATTAAATTTTGGAGAAGTAGATTCGGTTGTGGAGTAGCATTTTTTTTAGTCCCTTCGAAACAATGTTGTTTCACATAAATGACGTCATCTTCCGATAAATGAGATGACATATCATTTTTTATCAATATATAAATAGCATGACATGTCATTGTTTACTAGGTAAATAGCATTACATGTCATTATTTACTAGGTAAATAGCATGACATGTCATTTTTTTAATCAAAGTTTCTTCCATCTTAAAAGACTAGATTACCCTTATGATGTCGGCGTTTGTAAATGGCAGCTAACAGTTTGGTAGACGATAGACACATTTTGTCAACTTAGGGTATACGAGTGATACATGTTAAAAATGTTGTAGTACGTTTGATACAAGTGTCATTTAAGGGTATATGTGTGATATTTTCCCATTTTAAATTTAAAAAAAATCTATTTACCCCCAACCAAAAGACTACTAGTACTTTTCTGGAGTGCTCTTTGGTCACTGGAACTACCTGAGAGTTAAGATAGAAAAAATCAAAATGTTTATGGTTATTGATGTAAATTTCCCCAAATTTTTTCGCAGGGGACACAACTTGGCTTATGTTATTTTTTTTCTTATTAAATAAGAAAAATATATACTAAATTCGTTTTTAACCTTCTTGTGAGCATAATTCAAACTTTTAAACTTGGATCAGTTAAACAAGCTACAGTAAAACCTTTATGTAGTGATACTCTATACAATAATAATTTGTATATAGTTATAAAAATTTTGGTCTTAATTTATGCTAATTATATATAAGAATAAATTTCATACTTTAATAAGTTATAATTTTTTTATATTCCATCTTAAAGCATTTGCCTTTATATAGTAATAATTATTTGTAGGGGAAGATTCAAGATACACTTTTAAATATAATTTTAGACATAATATTTTGACCATTAGATTAGATCTAATTAAGGGTTGAGATTAAAGCTGATATGATTTTTTTAATTCTAAAAACTAACAAATTAATTTAGTTGGTCCCTATGTTTTAACATATCGTCGCTTATTCTTCTCTCTTACATAATATATTTCTTCTTTTGTCATTTATCAATTATTATGCCTATTTATTAAATAGTTTTTCTCTTTTTTGGTCTTGTAGCAGTTGCATCATATCTAAGTATTGTGATCCACTAAGTGTCTTTTTTTAATTTTTATGTATAATATTTTTCTTTAAAAATAAGGCACTTGATGAATAACAATACTGAGATATGATGCAGTTGCTATGGGGACAAAAAAAGAGGAAATAATTTAATAAAATAGGCATAATAATTGAAAAGCGATAAAAGAGGGAATCTATTATGTAAGCAGTAGAAAAGTCAGCGATAATTTAATTATATTAATTTCTTAGTTTTAAAAGTAAAAAAAAGTCATTTTAGCTTTAATATCAATTTTTAATTAGCTCTAATATAATGGTGTGTTTATTTATTCGGAATGAGAATGAATGATATGCTTGCTTGTTTAAATGAGAGGTGGAATGAGTGAAAATGGTAGGCCCCACTTAAAATTAGGATTGATTATTAGAAGAGTAATTGTATAGTCACAAACTCTTGTACAAACTTATTTTGTATAAACTGATGTGGTATGATAAAATTGGTTGAATTAAATATCTCTTTACCCACATGATTTATTTTTATTATTTTGTATTTTCATTCAACCAATGAATTAATGCCGCATCAGTTTGTACAAAATAAGTTTGTACAAGAGTTTGTGCCTATATCATCACTCTTATTAGAATTCTCATTTCCACGAGAGAAGGTGGGAATGAGAATCGTGTTCCCTAAAGTGACTATATTTACCCCATTTAAATCTTGAAATTCTCATTTCATCCTTCCCTATTGTTGTTGTTGTTATTATTATTAATTATAATAGTATATTAATTATAATAGTTAATACTATTATAATAATAATAATAATTAGAATCCCTCTATGATACTGTAATTTTTTTATGGCATTAATAATGTAAAAAAAATATGTAACTGTTGGATCTAATCGTTTATTAATAAAAGATTTAAATTATTTTTAATATAATAACTTATTAATAAACCATTAAAAAGGTGATTCTAAATTAAAAAAAAGAGAGATATAAAGTACAATGTCTCAGCAACATCCTTATTTGAAGTAGCGTCATTCCTCCTGAACAAGAATAAACTAATTATCACACTTTATTACCACTAAAATCACTCAGCATCTATCAAAATAAGATTGTTTTTTTGAAAACGAACAAAAAAAAATTGTCATGATACATATTTCTTGTAGTGAGATTGCAGCAACCATGGATACTGATAAAACTATGTACTTATCCAAAGTAGCCAACTTCCTCACCAACGACTTATTTCTCATTATTGTCTTTTTCTTTTTCTTTTGATTAATTTAAAATGGGAAAATATCACTCGTATACCTTTAAATGACACTTGCATTAAACGTACTACAACACTTTTAACATGTATAACTCATATACCCTAAGTTGACAAAATGTGTCTGACGTCCACCAAACCGTTAGTTGCCGTTAGAAAATTAACAGAATTGTGGCAAATTGAATATTTCACCCTTGAAACTCAAAATAAGGTAAGAAGACAGATTTGCCCCTAAAACTAACGTTAATTTTCAACACACAATTTTTTTAATTTTTTTTATTAACAATACCTTTTTTTATTAAAAAAATATGAATAATTAATGGTACATATTATTAATAATTATCCGTAAAAAAATCCATATTATGCCATAAAAATTTATTAATAACATATTATTTACAATTATACATATTATAACATAAAAAATTATAGTTGGAGTTTGGAGGAATAGATCTTAAAAAATTTAGATTAAATTTTGGAGAAGTAGATTCGGTTGTGGAGTAGCATTTTTTTTAGTCCCTTCGAAACAATGTTGTTTCACATAAATGACGTCATCTTCCGATAAATGAGATGACATATCATTTTTTATCAATATATAAATAGCATGACATGTCATTGTTTACTAGGTAAATAGCATTACATGTCATTATTTACTAGGTAAATAGCATGACATGTCATTTTTTTAATCAAAGTTTCTTCCATCTTAAAAGACTAGATTACCCTTATGATGTCGGCGTTTGTAAATGGCAGCTAACAGTTTGGTAGACGATAGACACATTTTGTCAACTTAGGGTATACGAGTGATACATGTTAAAAATGTTGTAGTACGTTTGATACAAGTGTCATTTAAGGGTATATGTGTGATATTTTCCCATTTTAAATTTAAAAAAAATCTATTTACCCCCAACCAAAAGACTACTAGTACTTTTCTGGAGTGCTCTTTGGTCACTGGAACTACCTGAGAAACTTAAAATTTTCATGTGGAGGGCCTCAAATAATCTGCTTCCATCAGCTGAAAATCTGTGGAAAAGGAAAGTAGTGGAGGAACCAACTTGTCAACGATCTAAAAGGAGCGTAGAGACCGTCAACCATGCCCTTTTGGAGTGCAAGGCTGCAAGAAAGATTTGGCTCTAGTCCCCTTTTACAGCCCCTAGCTTGGAAGCTAATTCTCAGGACATCTTCAGCCTTCTTCAAAGAATGGCTAAGGAGTTGCGGAAAGCAGATTTGGAATTAATGGCAGCTCTGTGTTGGTCTGCTTGGTATGCTAGGAACAAATGTATTTTCGAAGGCAGGGAGATTAATCCTATCATCTTAGCTGCTAAGGCGGAATCTGTGTTTACAACATTTCAGAGAGTTAGGAAGACTGAGCAAGCTCATATTTTTCACCTCAGAGAAGAGAAGCAGCAGGAGTGGCTCCCCCCCCTGAGAATGTCTTCAAAGTTAATGTGGATGCTGCCATTAACTCAAAGAATCAAAGTGAAGGAGTGGGAGCTGTGATTAGAGACTCTAATGGTAAGATAGTTGCGGCAGGAATTAATCAGAGCCTCCTAAAGGGATCAGTAGGCTTGGCTGAAGCAGAGGCTGTGCTTTGGGGCCTTCAGCTGGCAAGAAGTGCAGCTGTAATCTCCTTGATCATTGAGTCAAATTGCTTAGAGGTGGTCCAGCTAGTGAACAACACCAAGGGCAGCATAATAGAAATTTTTTGGACAATTCTGGCGATCCAAAATCAGATGAAGGACTTCTAGAAAATTGTTGTCAATCACATTCCAAGACATTGTAATGCTTATGCCCACTACCTAGCTAAGCTAGTTTTGGGGAAAAACTCTCCCTGTATGTGGCTGGGAAATATTCCAACTGAATTACATGATGTACTCAAGGTCTTGTGATTAATGAAAGGCTTACTTTCTTTTCAAAAAAAAAAAAGACTACTAGTACTTTTATATTAATAACTAATTAATTATTCATTATCTTAAATTATATTAAATGAATGGCTGAGATTAAATTACTTAAACCTAAACGTTTAGAACATTCTCGCTACTAATACTATAAAAATACATACAACATTATAGAGAAATCCTAATAATTACTAATAAACAATAATTATTATTTTTATAATTATTACTAACAATAATTATTGTTGTTAATAATAATAATGATAATAATAATAATAATAATAATAATAATAATAATAATATTATTATTATTATTATTATGACAGCAACAATAATCAATTAAGGTCAGTTTATTAACTTGTAACTATCCATTCCGATTCCAAGATAAAGTACGCACATCAATGATAATATAGTTCATTTTAATTCCGATTTCCATAAGTAAACAATTTATTCTAATTTCCATCCTCCATTCCGATTCCAGCCCATTCTAGTTCCACTTCATTCCAATGCCAGTCCATTCCGATTATTGATTAGTAAACACACCATAACGGTAATAATATTGTGTCTAAATTTGTGTTTAAAAGTGTATCTCTTGAACCTGCCCCTTATTTGTATATTGTAAAAGTTATGTACTAAGTTACATTAAAGGTTTAAGATGCAATAAAATATTTTTTTAAAGTTATTTGAGAGAGTAATTTATTCTTTAATGATATATATGTATTGATTTATTGAAACCAGGAAAATTACATATTTCCCTCTCAAATATTGGTAAGAAACACTTATATCCAAACTCAAATGGGATGCGATATTACCCTTTAAATTTGGAAATGCTACACTTAACCTGTTTACGCTAACAAAAATTGATATATTATGTGAAATTAAAAAAAAAGTCTATATTTCCCATAATCAATTTAATTTATTTTACAAACCGTAAACATCCATTAAATTAATGTGCTGGCTAAGCACAAACTATCGCCATCAAAATAACATTACGATGAAGCATAAATTATCGCCATCGGAACAAAGTGTAGCTGAAGCACGAATAATCAACATAAGAACAAAGTGCATTCAAGCATGAATAATTGCCAGTTATGCAGAAGTGCATTCAATACTATATGTGCAAAAGTACATCCTAGCAAGAAAGATCGCCATTTGTGCAACTTCAGATGGATGATTTCCACCTCTCCAAAAAGAATGCACCTATGAGCCACCTCAAGTGTTCATGCGTTGATGCAATGTAAATGTGTATTGTGGGACATATTACCAGATGCGATAACCATTTAATTGTGATACTAAACATGCACAAGTCATTTAGGCAATTTAGCTTGCCTCAAATGTGATGAGTGCAAGTGCAACAAAGGAAGTAAATATGTAAGTACAGTGAATGTTATCCCAAATAAAAATTGAAATCCAAAGAATGCCAATTGAAGAGGCATTAAGCCAAACCTATGCAGTTAGTAATGGAAAATCACCACTAGAAATTTAAGCATGGAAAAATACTTAGCAAGAAACAAGTGTGCTTATAGGCTACTATAAGTGTGAAGAATTCCTCAACAAGGAGGAATATATTGAAGCTGTACAATTAATCTTTACAAATCAGATTGCCAAAATGAATAGTAAGATTCAATAAAATTTGTTGATTATAAAGCACCCAAGTAATGGTATAACAATATCATTTGAGAAAATGATCGATCTACCCAAGTGGGAAAGCATACCACTTGAACATGCTTACAAGCCATCTACGTATGAAATTACGACGTCTAAGCACAAGAGAGGAGAAGACAAGCAAGGAAAATTTTTCTTCCCAAGTAGAATTGATCAAAAGAAAAGCTTGGAGTGAGTAATCAAGATTGCTAGAGTAAAGACATGCTACCTCAGCACAACACATTGGTGATAGGCAAAAGACTACGCCAGATATAAGTTGACTTTATCATACCTCGTCGCTCGCCTTTAAATAATGAAACTTCTAGTCTCGCCGTCAAAATATTTATCTTGTTGAGAGATGGTTATACCCTATATCTTTAAAATAATATAACTTAAAACAGCTCCACTGGGATGTTGGAACAGTCACCTTAATGCTCTAAAGTCTTCTAAGAGCCATTCAAGTATGAATGATAAGGATTGTCTCACCTCATAGATGTAAAATGTGCAGAAGAAAAATCATAAAAAACAAAACTAACAGGTAAAAGGATTTTGTTATGCGAACATAGGCGTTAGACCAAAAAGTCAATGCTTAAAAAGCGAGCATTGACATGCATTTTCTACTTACTTAGTTGATGACAAGAGATTTTTTAACTGAGGGCCTGTGTTGATATGGAAATTAATCACTTGCACCACCTCAAGGGGGTTAGGATCTCCAAGAGGGAAAATTGGATCTCTCAAAGGTAGGAACAAAGATTATTAAGGGGAATTGAAGATGCCTTGAGGTGGAAAACAAAGAAAACTTGATTGAGGCCTTAATTTGGTAAAAGAGACTAAGCCAACAAGGTGAGAATGTCGGGATAATGCTTTTCCATAGAAGAAAATCATGGAAACACGATAAAAATGAATAAATAAGTTGATTGCCAAACTACCAAGCGCACGAAAGTATGGGTATGCTCCCTATTCCTGTAAACATGTTCCACTCTCTTCTCTTATCATCCCAAGGGTCGGATTAAGTCAGCTGCCTTACCATCCTACAACCTCCTAAAATACAAGAAATGAAATTGTAACCACCATGCATTATTTTACTCCCACGATGGATAAAGTCCATCGCAAGGCAATAACTACTCACATTCACCAAAATAAGGGGGTCCACTTTATTAAATATGTGGTATAATGTAAATACTCCACTGCTATCTTAAAGAAATGTAAGTTCACTAGAACTCTAGTTCTATGATTTAAGTTAGTAACATTCTGATATGTTAAAAATACTCCATTTTCGGCTCCATTTTACCTTTTTCTTTGTTTGTTAATATATGTGCAGGTTACTTCCATCTTTTGTACTTGGTTCGACCCCAGATAGGAAAAAAACAGGTATAAACAATCTTCTTATAACAAAAAAATTAATTGGTCCCAACATTATGAGTATAGAAGTTATGAATCTAATTAGGAAGTATCTAAATTATATAAGCGAAGAATTCAAATGAACAAAAGCTAAAAAGGCATAATGATAATAACCAATGAGAGACAAATTTGAAAGCTTCTATTTCCATATCATTTCTCTGTGAGTTTATAAATAGATTACGAAGGATTGGTTGCTATCTATAGAAAGCAATTAAACAACTTTGAGCAAGGGAAGTAATTAACCAGCTTTGAGTTACACCTTACAATTGTCTTTAAACAAATAGCAACACAATCAATAGATCTCATGGTGTTATGTGCAACATATCTTGTGAATTAATTAGTGTGATGCACACACATAAAATATAATGTAGCTATTTTTGTAATTTACTTTCTAAACTCATTAGTATGAAAATACACATTACTTTTATCAAAGGATGAATAGACATATCTTATAATACTTCCTCTTAAATATCCACCATTCGATGATAATTGTACTTAACCTTTGCTTAGGAAAAACCCTATGGGAGAAAACCACCAAGAAAAAGAAACAAAATTCAAGAAATCATAAAGTGCATTGGACGTGTTTCAAAATTAGCTCGATAAAAGCCTAGACAAGGAAAAAAAGAGTACAATGCACATGCATCTAGCTAATTGGTTAAAATTCTTCCCAATAAAAATTATGCTCTCTCATATGGTTGCTACCTTTGATGGCTGCTCTTCTTGATAGTAATAGATATCAACTTGATAGTTTGTTCAATTGATGTATGTTGATCCCCTGTACCATCTTCTCCAATATTGATGTAAGAAGAGTTTTAGTTAATATATTGGCAAAATTATCTATAGAGCATATTTGCTTAATGTTAATCTTCTTCTTTTACTAGTGCTTGTAGTGTAGAAGAACTTAGGTGATATATGCTTTGTCTTGTCCCCTTTAATATATCACCCTCGGAGTTGAGTTATGCAATTGGCATTATCTTAATAGATTATTGTCAAGACGTCTATCTTGAAGATAGTTAATAAATACTTTGAATTTAATGGGAGACAAACTATAACCATATAGATTCTCGACTTGCCTCATGCAATACAAGAATTACAAAGTGATTAAAGGATATATCAATGAGAGTTTTCTTTGTAGATTTTCAAAAAATCACTATACCAATAAAACTAAAAAGATATCCTACTTGCAAAAAAGCTTTATTGGGATCAAACAAATAACTTGCATCAACATAACCACTAGACTTGGATATTCTATTAATTTATTAGAATAAAATAATCCCAAAATCAATTGTTCCTTGAAGATAACAAAATCTATGTTTAACAGCATTCCATTGTCTTTTAGTTGGTTTAGTACTAAATCTAGCTCGTAGGTTAATAAAAAAAATGCTATATCCAGTCTAATGAAACGGGCTATATACATTAGAGTATCAATTGTATTTAGATAAGATACTTTTGGATTAAATATTTGTTCATATATTTGTTCATCATTATCTTTATGATATAATAAAGTCCTTTTTAAGATCAAGAGACCATACTGCCATTGAGATACTTGATGGATAACATTTCTTCATATATAAATATTTTAAAATTTTCTCTTTATAAATTAGGTATGTGCACAATCTGCAACCTAAGACAGTACTTAGTTTTCCCCGAATATTTTATTTCACAATCTTTCTTCAAGTAGTCAATAGTATTTTAGAGCTCTTTAGGAGTTCTAATGTCGACATAGATTACAATGATAGCAAAGCCCAATTTTGACTACTTTATTAAAGTACATGGGCAATTAGGATTATTAACATATCCATTTTTTAATAATTATTCACTAAGACGATTGTACCATATTCGTTTGGATTGGTTTAACACATGAAAAGATCTCTATTGCTTTAAAAATTATAAACTATGATGAAATGATTAACAACCTTTTGGCATTTTAAAATTAAACATAACTGTAAACACAATGGGAGAATATCTCTCTTGATAATCAATGCCAGACCTTTGTGAAAACCCTAGTGCAGTGAGTTGTGCTTTATATCTTATGATCTCAATTTTTTTATTACATTTTGTTATAAACACCCATTTATATCCAATAGGTTCGAAACCTTCTAGTGTTTACTATGGGTCTAAACATATTATGTTTGGCTAAATGAGTCAAATTTTGCTTGATTGCTTCCTTTCACTTAGGCCAAGAGGTCCAACTTGCATTTAGGCCGATTATGTCCAATCTAAATTCATCAATGGATTGTAGATCTTAATCAGTTACAATGTTATTAGTTACTACAAACGTAAACACATTATTAATGACTATCTCTTTATGATTCAACACCCATGTTTTATCTGTAAAGTTCATAAACTTTCTTCATTTTGAGCCACTTTTTGAGCATATACCTCTTTAAGAGGTTTTTAGGGTTCGTGATCTCATCAAGTACTAGACGCTTTTTTAGAATATTCCCCTGAGTGAAATCAACAAAAATTTCATTATTTTTGGATTTTTCTGTCTTTTTAAGATCTTGTACCTTATTCTCGAGGTAATATATCATAAGGTCTTTGTCCTTTGTGTAGATCTTTCGCTTTTTTGTAATAATTTTCTCATTTTTATTTTGAGCATCACTTGTAGCAAGAAGCTGATCTTTTATTTTCGTTTTCTATGGAATAATATCTTTTAAACCAAGTGGTTTACCAACCTTCAGGTTGTTGTAGACAATTCTTCAACTTCACTTTTATAACTTGTTCTTAAGGAACAATGACACAATTAAGGGACAATAACAGCTGGTATAAATGACTTGATTACTTTTCTCACATTTATAAAAGCGTTTGGCAATTGATTTGCCATCTGCTGCAAACGAATTATCATTTGCACTTTATTTTTCACTGAGAAGTGCGTGGATCTAGATGAGACATATAGACCACTTTTAATTGAGGAGTACCTTTTTTCTCTTTCAATGGAGGTAAATTATCTCATTAAAATGAAAATCCACAAAACATGCAGTAAACAAATCATTAGTTTTGGGCTCAAAATATTTGATAGTAGATGGTGAGTCAAAACCAATATAAATTCTCAAATGACGTTGGGTTCCCATTTTAATTTGTTGCAGTGGTGAAACCGACACTTGTACAGCGCAGCCAAAGGCATGTAAATGGAATATATCAAGGCGATGTCCCAGTACAAATTATTATGAGAACATTGGTGATAAGCACTAGCCTTAAGGCGAATTAATACCACAACACGTAGAATTGAATGTCCTCATGTAGAATTGAATGTCCTCATGTAGAAATAGGTAATTGATTGTATAATAATAAATTTCTAGCAATTACTTATAGACTTGTGATAAGGGATTCTTCTATTCCATTTTGATTATGAATGTGTGGTACTAGATGCTCCATATCAATCCCAAATGACATACAATAATCATAAAATAAACTTACTAGCATTATCAAGTCGTATGATTTTAATTAGATAATTTGAAAATTGTGCACATAACTTGATAATACGTGCAAGAAATCTAGTGAAAGCAACATTATGTGTAGATGATAAAGAGATCATCGTGTAGATGATCGATTAAAACCAAAATAACAATATGGACCACTTGGTGGGAGAATGGACGACAAATATTTCCTTGAATTCCTTGCAAGAATGATAGATATTCAAAACCAATTTTACTTAACAAAATTAGGTCGAAGAGGTCGAAGAAAGCAAGCTTGCCATCAATGAAAGCGCCTGTTATTGAAGAAAGTCATTATTAAAGCTAGCAAAACAATGAAAAGAGACGAGGATGGTGTCGGCAATGTTGGCTTATGGATTTAGATTTATTTTATTTGTTTTAAGGGTAATTTGGTCAAAAATAGGTATATGTGTGGATATTATAGTAAGAAATGTTGTTACATGGTTTTGATAATGATTTTAAAAATGGCTAACACTACTACAAAAATGACATTTACTAACACCTAAATTTCTGGCACTTTGTAAAAAGTGCCAGTAATTGTGTACATATATACTATTTTTTACTTTTAACAAATAAGTATTATAAATTATTGATACTAGTGTGTCAGTAAATTAAATATCAGAAATCACCGACACTGAAGTATCAAAGGTTAAAAAAATTTATTATAATTTGTAAATCTACCAACTCGGACCTAAGACCTCTAACTTAAAATTTTTATGTTTGAAACGCAAACCACAAAACCATATAAACTTAAGATACAAATTTTGTCATTAAAAATTTAAACAAAAATATAATAGTAAAAGTAATTTGCCTAAATCTCAATCGAACCTCTTTCGCTCATCTCATCAATCTTAACCTAAAAATTTCTTTCCTCAGTTCACTATGCAGGCCGACACACCCTTGTACATATTCTTGGAAATTCACTACACTAGTCTAAATCTCAATCAAACCTCTTTCCCTCATCTCATTAATCGAAATCTAAAAACTTCTTTCCCCAGTTCACTACACTAGCCAAATTCACTAACCTTGTAAGGGAATAAACAAACCCTAAACATAATTACAGTCTATTTAAACTCTTATTTCAGAAATCGAGCCTTTAATTCACCCTTCAACAGTATTTTGAGGCAAAGAGAGCTTTATCAACATCGTCGTTGTCGTCAGCAATTACGGTACTACTTCGTTTATGACCATTTCACTCACTTTCTTTATTCGAATTTAGGGTTTAATTGAATTGAATATTACAGTTTGGACTAGCCACTATCTGTGAAATGAAACTTGAGTACTCTCAATATGTATACATCCTGCTTTGTTGGAGTTCAATAATCTACTACACAGATCTGTTAACTAAACTCTGACATATAGTTCGTTGAAGGTTAGCTTTTGTTTAGTTGCATTATTTTTAGTAATAGTATAGAATTAGATAGAATTAGAGGTAATCGTTTTTAGTAAAATTAGTGTTTGCAGTCTCTAACTCCACTTAGGTAATATAGTTTTGCTTAAACATAGTAATGTAGGATGGTTGCGTGTTGCGAGTATGGTATCTTTCAAAAGGCATAACTTGAGCTACATGTGTCTGTTTGGGGCATATAATATACCGTTTCGAAGCTTGAGACGAGACAAATAAATCAAAAACCAAGCTTGAGCCTGAAATTCTTTCCCTCTCTTGATTTTAAGATATTTTCTATTTTTTGTTTCTTTTAGGATTTTTATCTTTTTTTTGTAGATCTCGGATTTAGACACCGTTTGTTTTGGATTTCTTATTTTGATTAGGAGAATTTTATTATCAAATAATATCTCAAATTTACCTATTTTGGTAAATTCACAATATTAAGGGTTATTATATAAAAGGGCCTAAAATCCTAGTTTTATTAATTCATCATTATTTAGAAATTTAGCTTGACTTATTAAAAATCCATTAAGGCCAATCTTACTAATTAATCTCCTTAAATTTATAGGTAGAGCATCAATTAGAGGACATTCTAGTGATTTAAACTTGATTGAGATTAGCTGTAAGTGGAATGTTTTCAAATTAATACATAAGCCACGTAATTTTCACAAACAAAAATATGTTATTATTGATGTTTTCAAATTAATATAAATGTACTAGAAAAATTATTATACTTTATGGTTATGCATTGATTTATCGTATAGGAGTTGTTGTTTACAATTTAATTTTTTTTGTGAATAACTTGTTGTTTTGAAATTAAAGTTCAAAGGAATTGATGGGTACACCATGAAAGAGCTCTTGTGACTTCGTGATCAATGGGCTACATATGTTGTCAAGTTAATTACAGCCTACAATTATGAGGTAATATATGAATAATTTATGAGTATTTTTGCTTTCAAATATCCAAGACTTATTTTTTGTGGTATACTAATTGATTTTATGTGCTTGTAGGTGGGAAACAATTGAAGCCATGCATGGATATTCAGTGACATTCTTGTACTTATTCTTGTTGGTTAATGTTTATTGAAACTTAATTTAGTAATTTGTTGTTGTTTAGAACTTGTGGAAAACTTAATTTTGTACTTATGATTTTTTTCCAAACAGTGGTGTAGTTGAATTATGTTAATTTTTTGGGATTTTTATTATGTGAATTGTGTTGCGAGATTTGGTATATTTAATATGTTTTGAGTTTTTATTTAAATGTAAAACAAATAGGAAAAAATGTAATTAAAATAAAAATATACTATTAATTAAAAGCAACATAACATCACTAAATACTGATACTAAATATTTAAAATGATATAAATCACTGATATGTAAATAATATCATTAAATACTAATACTATTGTGTCATTATTTTGGTGATACTATAGTAATATAAATTACCGACACAAAAATAATATAATCAAATACTAACACTAGAATGTCATTATTTTGGTGATACTTTAGTGACACGAATTACTGACACTAAAAATTAGTATCAGTGTATTTTGACTTGAGCATTACTGACATAATTAATAAGTGTCAGTAAAAGTAATTACTGACACTAAATTAGTGTCAGTAAAACCTATTTTTCTAGTAGTGTAAATATGTAAAGTTTCAAAAGTTTTTTAATAAGTAGTTAGAAAGGGCTGACTTACTAAATCTCAAAATTTTCATCCATTCAGATTAGTTTAAGAGCATCACTATTTGGACTAGAAATGTTGGGTAAAATAGTGACAAAAATAACTATGCTCCCAACCATATTTAATCACTTAATTTATAATTGAATCATAACATAATGTAATTATTCAGTTGTCATTTTATCGACAAAGAATTTTAGAATATATCAGAGGTGATACAATCAGTTAATGCATGTATAACGTGTGTAGTCGAACTTTATATAATCATCAATTGCATGTTGGTTCTTCAAAATAAATGCACATGTGTCATAAAATTATTTACTTATTGTATGACTGACATGATATTAAGAGGTATTCTAGAATTTCTCCTTATCCACCAGTGGTTGTTTGTTTATTTTTATTGTTTTAATAATGTCGTGAGACATCATCTCCTTCTTGATCCTACATGAAATCTCACATTTTTGCCTCTGTCATCAAAAGAAAAATCAATAAAGTCATCTTATATAATTATGATGGAATTAACAAGAAATACGAGTATCATTAGTGGTTCGAGAGAAATCATCAAACATTTTTCTCCAACACCAGATCACCAAAGAAACTGTGAGCCTTCTTTACTAGATCAGTTAGCTCCTCATTCTTACTTCTCCATGATTCTCTTTTACTCGGAGTCCCGAAACACCAACAAAGCAACTTGCGAGCATCTGAAAGAAATCTCTTTGATAAACTTCTAAGCAGGGGTGGACGCCATATAAAGCCAAAGGGTGCCATGGCCCCCCCAAGATTTTAAAATATTTTGAGATTTTTAAATAAAACATGAATAATTTATGTGAAATGCCTACACTGACCCCTGTACAATTAAGTTTGACCCCCTTAAATTTATAAGTTTAAATTTAACCCTCCTTAAATTTTCTCCTGAGGTCCGCCCCTGCTTCTAAGCATTGAAATTCCTATTCCCAAAACCAAAAATAACTGCCGTCTTTCTCTCCATTTCTCATCTTTTTCTTTTTTGTCCCCCTTAATGTCAGCGCCACTTATTCTTCTTTATGTAGTGCGCTAATTTTAATGAAAAATGTCATCTAGCCCCCCTTAAGTTTTCTTTAATTGTTTAACTACCTAAACTTACAAAGCTTTGGACTTGGGCGACCTAAATGTGATGGACCCAACATGTCCAGACCAAGAAAAAGAGATTGAACCAGTGAATAGAGTGGTGAGCGAGGCAAATCCAAGGTTGTACGAGACAGTAAAAGATTACGACCATTTGTATTTAGAAGAACACAAGCTAAGGAAGAGACCACTAGAAGCAACATTACTTTAGCTTTTTTATATTTCTAGTTTTTTTTGTTCTCGTGCAATTTCATTCAAAGCCTTAAGAAATTATAAGCATTAGCTTGACTGTTTGATTGGTTTTATATAAGCTTGTTGTGCCTTGGATTAAATATCAGGTTTGTGGTGTTAGCGTGCTTTGGTGATGTTGCGCTGATAGATTTCTATTGTTAAGGTTTTGTTCTATGTTTTGGAATCATCGTTACTTGTATTATAGTAATATTGCATTTTTCGATTGCAAGATCTAGCTTTATATATCTTTTGAAGGGTAAGGCTTCCTATATTCTCCCTGACATAATGTACTTTGATTTTTCTAATTAATAAACTTCTTCATGCCGTCTAGGTTTGCTAATGAAAGAAGAATAAAAGATCCGTTAACTAATAAATTTATAGTTTTCTGGAATATAATGACATGATTGTCGATGAGAACTTTCCTTCAAATTCTTCGTCTGCTGTGTAATATAAGGCACTTTGTCCAGAAAAAAAGATTCAATCATTTACTCTTGATTGTATATAATAAGCATCCTTGACAAGTCCTAACAATCTATTTTTTTCATATTTGTAATAATTAATAATATTAAATAGAAATGGGACAAACAAAAGAGTCAATAAATAAGTATATACAAAAAGATATTGGGTTAAGATCATTGAAACTTCTATATGGGTTATAATTATAAAACAGAAACACGATAAGGACCTTTATCTTTGTTTATTAGTCTTAAAATGGAAACTTGCTTTTGGCACTGGATCACACCAAATAATTTGTAATGATCCGAGAAATCATTTAGAAACATCACAAAATCTTTAATAATGAACATGAATCAACTAGTGGGGAGTCGCATAAAGAAATTTTCCCCACCAATGGCCGATGATTGCTCGACAAAAAAGGTAAAGTTTAGGGCTCAAGGTCATGATGGGGATAACCCTGAGCACCTATCGTTTAGAGATATGCTGATGGTTTCTCATCAGGTGGCTGAGGGTGAATGGGTTGCCCATGAAGAAGAATTGATTCTTGATCAAGAGGACTGTGTAGTAAGCAGTGAGGAGGATATACCGCCCATCACTTTTTCTCAAAAAGTTCATGCCCAGTTGATTAAGCTATGGTAGTAGACAGTGGTGATTAAGTTATTGGGGCAATGTATTGGCTATAAGCTCTTTGCAATCAGGTTGAAAGTACTATAGAATTCAATACAAGGCTTTTCAGTAATTGATATGGAGAATGACTATTATCTCCGTTTCAAGACAGTGGGAGATGCTGAATTTGTTTTGACTCAAGTACTTAGACAATCATGGGACATTATTTGGTGATGCAGCCAGAGTCATCGTAGTTTGATACTTCCACAAATGAAACTAAATCAGTGATAGTATGGATTCGCTTTCCCGGAATGACACTTCATTACTATCATAAAACAATACTTTAAATAATAGGACAGGTTATTGGTCCTGTCTTTCGAATTGATTACAAAATGGAGACAACTATTAGAGGGATGTTTGCTCGCATTACGGTTGAGGTTGCTATTACTAAACCTTTAGTGTCACAAATTTTTTTGGATGGAAAAATCCAAAAAGTGGAGTATGAAAGTCTCCCACACATTTGTTTTAATTGTGGAAAATATGGACATAGCATTGTTTGATGTCCAGACCATGCCTATGAGGATGGAAACAACGGTAGATTAAAGGATGTTACGGACGAGGATAGCTGTTGATTTTGCATAATGCATATTTATAAAGGATAAAATTATTATTTTGTGCTTTAGGTCTCACTAACATTTCTATTTTTATATGTTAAATCCTCTAAACTTTAATTTTGTGTGTTTTATTATAATTTAAGTATTTTATGTATTTTAGGGGTATTTTGGTTATTTCACGATTAAGGAGAAGTCAAATAGCAAAATGGATAGCATTTTTTAAATCAGAACGGTTGAAAACCTTAGGAGAAGCATAAAGGATATTCGGTATTGTTCATATAGAATGTACTATTCATATATACATTACTATTCATGTATACAATACTGTTTACACGTATAGTATGATGATATGGCACTGGCTAATGATGAGTCGGAATTCTATTGGACCGAACTGATGAGATGGCATTGACTAATGATATGGCAACATACTATGGGACCAAAATTGACTGATGATGTGTTCCAGCCATATAAAGCTTACGATGTGGCGCAATCCTGAGCGTACGAATTGTTTTTATCCAATAGCCATGTTTTATTTATTGTATCTATAAATAGAGGGCTCCCTCTTAATTTGACACCCCTGAATCTATTTTTAAGCTCGATTTTTTGTAGTTCTCTCTCCATATTGTATTTTCTACCTATTTTAGTAAAATTACCATTTTACCCCTAGTTCAATTATGAGTGACTAGTTTAATTTCAAACTTGGGTTGAAGGTGAAGTCTCAACATTATCCATGAGTTTAATTTGATAAGTTTATTTACTATGTCTCTCTGATTTAAGTGGTTGTTTTGACTCATCGTCGACAAACAATGTGTCTTAGTTAGATTTTGCATGGTATATTGGCTCTCTAGTGAAAGATTGTTACTGTCTAGTACGATGAGCACTTAGTACCGTATTTATTAGAGAGAAGTTATCCCTCTAAAATTTTGTGGGTTGTTGACTCAATATCAATATAGAGTGGATCTAAGCTATTTAGTGGACAGTCTTGCCATGTTATCGACAAAATGATTATTATCGTCTAGCATAACGTATTCTTGACACCACACTTAGTAAAAGATCAATACCCTCTGGCATAGTGAGCACTTTCTACCATACTTATTAGATTGAGGATGAAAGACCCCCTCATAAATTAATCAGAACTAAAAAAATATTAAGCCCATGGTGAAATGTTGAGTATGAATCCACAGATTCAAAAACTTAATTTGTATTATTTCATCTATAATTCATTCCTTCTATTTTATTTTAAATCCTTAGAATAAAGAAATTACTTCCAACCAACTCACATCCACACTTAGAAAATTAACCCAACACATAATTAAATATACTTCATCGTGAGATTGACACTCGTCACCATAAATCAATTTTACAATAGATTTGTGCGGTCGCGAGTACAATAAAATTTACACAAATATAGCACTGATAAAAAAATTTGTGCGGTCGCGAGTACAATAAAATTTACACAAATATAGCACTGATATGAGGATGTAGAAAAAAACCAGCGGCACCACCATGAACAACCCCAAATTTAGTCCTTGGATGGTAGTGACCAGAAAAGAAAAAAAAATCGAGTCGATAAAGGAAATGGGATAGTGCGTGCGAGCTTTGGGCAATAATTTTAGTAAATGGTCTTGATTTGGGGTGTTAGACTTCATTAATGAAGGACTAACAAAACAAGATATCAACGGACAATCTTCTGCTACCATTTTGCCTAACCAAGTAACCAACCCCGAACCATTTCCAACTCTGAACAAGTCAAAGCTCAACCGAAACAAAATGCAGAAAAGCTAAACCTAACAAAGATTTATCTTCAGTGCTTGTGCCACGTGAGGTGAATAATAAAACATATGCTCCAACAAAACATTCATTTGAAACCTCCAAGCCCACAATGATGTATTCATTACGTACTGTTGATTGATTTATATAATCAATTATTATAAATGCCAACGTGGAAGTAACCACAACAAGTAACAAAGTGATGAGTATTCAAGATCGTCTCCACAAGAATTGATGTTACTCAAAATGCTAAAGCAATCACAATAGTGCCAATCAACTTAAAGACCAAAACAAACAATTGTCAAATAATTCTATTGTGATTAATAATTACGAGAGATGGAAATAAAACAATACTGTAATGAAATAAACTAAGTTAACTGTGTCTAAGATTCAATCGAGGATAGAGTAGTTGAATGATCAAACTCTCCTAATGGGATGACTGTTGTTTACCAAATTAGCACCAGTTGTTAGAATAAGTGCTGCAGCACCGAGCAGGATAAATCAGCATCCTCAACTATCGCATGTTGGACATCTCATGGTTTTAAATCTATTAACAATGACCAGTTGCTCATATATTTATGGTATGGCATAATATCCTTTAATCTTTCTACCCTACAAGGTGAACACCTATGTCTAGTGTACCACAAATCTTAACTTCAAGTATTGCCCTTATGGGATTCAGGATAACCTAATCCATGAAACTCGTCTTAAGATCAAGTAATATTGTAATAATGTCCGCTAAGACATGCCCTTTTGCTGCTCTATCTTAACTGAAACTATTAAATGGGTGGTCAATCAAAATAACAGTTATATACATAAAAACTACCAGAGTAAAATGCTACAGTAATATCATAACAACATATAAGAACAGTAAAGAACCCATTGGATTATTTGTGACTCAACTACAAGTAAATTTAGTTCATAATTTAGATGAGAAAAATAAACATAAACATATTGCTCTCGGAATACATCAAATCAATTAAAGGAAGAAGATAAATATAAGTTGAGCACGGTAAAAATCAAAGCCAAGTAATTCTGCACGACTCTCCAATGTTGCCAAAACAATACTTCTCCATTCTGATCTTCTTCTTCTTCGTTTCTTGTAATTATTCTAATGATAATCCCCTTGCCGTCTTTCTTTATGATATTGCCTCTTTTTTATATTGCAAATTAGGGTAAACATAAGCCCATGCACGTGCATGCGTTAACTTAGGAAGCATGTACTGACCCACGCCTAAATTTTCTCCCGTATTTACTTCCAGATTGCTACAGTACGGATTGCTCCAACATTCGTAACAGCAATTCATTGCTCCTGATTGTACTTTTCTTCTTTTATGGCCATCTTCTTTCCTCCTCTTACTCATCTAATGTCTCAACATCCCCTCATGAATTAAGACTTTCTAAGAACCTACAATTATGCATCTATTTTTAGCACAAATTACTATGATTCAAACAAAACTTATTAATACTCAACTAAAATGAATGTTTAAGAAAAATGTAATCAAAATGTATAAAAACACCTTATTTGTTCTCTAAATGACCTTGATTCAAGTCTAGAATTGATGTAATAACTCTCATTTCCTGGAGTTATCACACCCCCAAACTTAAACCATTACTTGCCCTCAAGTAATGACACATACTAAAATTTCCCGCAAACAAACATGCACAAAACCTTAGCTCTTTTATCAACTTTGTAAGGATTCTTCCACCTTCATATCACAATCCCAATCATACAAAATGCCCATAGTAAATCAGTTCTAGATTTAAGCTTCTTTCTATCCATAGTGTTAGTGTTTGTGTGTGTGTGCTTCCTTTGATTGAATTCCAGATATGCTGTAACATTACCAAAGGACTGCATAAATTTCCGCAGTGATATACTTCATTCATAAATGGGGTAGCATAAATTTCACATACTCAAACTGTGATTGTTTTAACATTGATTAAACTGGGGAGTACTCAACCTCCTCACTGTAACATTTATCTTTCATGTGAATGTCAATCACTTGTAATGATGACGCCTAATTAGTTAAACCATGCCTAGATCAGAGTTGCTGCAACAATATCTGTGGTATAATCTTATCTAGAGGTATCTTTTATTCAAGGCTGAATATGGGGCTCATGAACAGACCTGGCTACTCAATGCCTTAGACAGAGGACTTCTTTTTCTCTCTCTTTTTTTTTAACTGCTACAACATTACTCATAACTCTCGCTACCTTTGACATAATTCTGCATATGGGGTAAATACTCAGATCTGGTTACTCAGCAACTGGAGCCATTGGAGCAGAGTTTATTTCATAGATATCACAGTCAATCAACTTGGTTCTCCCCCCAAACTTAAGATCTTTTCTATTCTCTTGGCTCTGCTCTAGCAATCTCATACAATTCAACCAAAGTTTAAGTGTTGGGACATAATTTCACTTCTATCTATAACTGTCTCTACTTGGCATTCTCATAATTATTGACTAACACTTAATTTATCTTCATTAGGCTTTCAAATCCATACACAAATATTAGATAAAGAGATTCATACATCACAAACATCAACACATGCATTTGGAAACAACCCCCCCAAAACTTGAAAGATGTTGTGTCCTCACAAGTATACAGAACAAATGCAAACAACTTGACAATGATATGGAAGACCTTAGAAAATACCACACAAATTGACAAACATAATTTTTTTTTATAAGAACAAACTAATAAAGAAAGAGTACTCCCCTGTGGTGGGGACTGCAGCACATGATGGGATGCTATCAGCGCTTCTTTGATGCACTGCGCAGCTTATCCTTTGGTGAAGCTTTTGGGGAAGCAGTTGACAATGGCTTTGTCTTTTTCGCAATGGGGCTAGCGAGAGGAGTTGGGGTTAGGGTTGCTGTAGCAGTACATGTAGATGTACTACCTTTTCATTTGCTGGATTGTTTTGGATTGGTTCGAATAGGCTGACTAGGAGTTTGCTGGGGAGGCTTTGTAGTTAATGTATCTGCTGCCTGGCCCTCAGCTGTGATGGCAGCAATGACCGCAAGTAGTTGCTTGGCTTGTTCAGGTGTAGGCATAGCTCTGGCTGCTGCAGCAGCCAGCTCAGCATCGACTTGCTCCATTTTCTTCAGAGGCTGGAGGTGTTGCCATTTTTGCTTTGCCCTTGGCCTTTTCCTTGCTCGCGAGGACTGGAATAGACGACTCATCTTCAAGGTCTTCATCTTCCTCTTCTTGAATAATTTACTTTTTCCTAGTTTTGGGCTGGGCTAGGATGGTTGGTTCCTCACGTTCCTTCTCCAAATTGTCCTCTGCTTCTGTAGGTGAGCTATCAGTCTCAGACTTGTCACCTTTTTCTTTAGGTGGATCAGATAGTTCGGCATCTTTTGATTCTACCTCTACTTATGGTTCGGCTGCAGCTTCATCTGCTGCATTTGTGGCAGTGGCTTCCTCACTGGCTTCTACTGGAGCACCTGTGGTGTTGGTGTCAAAATTGTACTGCTGGAGCAGTGCATCAAGGAAGTTCCGGTGAGTTCGTTTGATGTACAGAGCAAATTGCTGCAGTTGGTTGTCCAGGTGCTGTAGATAACTCCAAAACTGATCATTTTCTCTCTGCTAAGCCAATTGCGCTGAGTGCCTGGATGGTTTATTCTAAGCCAATAGTTCGTCTTGCTCCTGTTATGACAGCTGGTTCAGTGGTTGTTCCAACACTTTCACCAGCAACTCTCTCAATAGTACGTGCCGTAAAGGCACCATCATTCTTGATATGATCATCTCTGGCGTCAAGACGAACACCGGAAACTACACAAATACTGGTGACGAGTGAAGGAAATAACAAGGCAGCAGTTCGGTGAGTCTTGGTTGCACAATCTCGGATTTCTTTAGCGATGATGCTACCCACATCTATGGGAAGCCCTCGAACAATGATATATAACAAGACCAACATGTCTTGCGAAATTATAGTGATGTGAGTGGTGGGCATAAGCTTAGATTTCAAAAATTTCACCCACACCTTAGCAATAGGTTTCAAATATATCCTATTAACTACATGCCCTTCCTTATTAGCGCATGATGCCCCTTCGATTGTAAGAGTTGTGAAAATGGTGTTAATGGTGTTCCACTTTTTCGGGGTTAACTTATCACGCAACTTAGCATACTCACAAGTAATTTCAACAGGTAAGTTATAAAAAGTATTGATAATACGGGAGTCTAATGGGACAAGTGTATTTTTTACCCAAATGTTGTGCTGATCAGGGCTTACCAAATTGGCGTAAAACTCTTTGACTACAAGCAGCACAGGGTCTCGAGGGTGGTTGCAAAATTCTAGTTATCCTCGCTTTGCTACAGCATTATGAATTGTTTACACAATTCCCATGAGTTGTTCTGAAAATTGAAATCCTTTTTCTTCCAGAATCCAACGCGGCTCTATGATTCTTCATATTTTTCTTCAGCATGGTAACTCTGGAATCGTGACGGGTCTTTGAGGCGGCTTGCTGTTCTCTTATATCTCGGCATTGCTGTAGCAGTAACAAATTAAGGTTACTGTTCCTGAGAGTAAAAAGAAAGAAAGAAAAAAAAGTTAAGAATTAGGAGAGTTGGATTTGCGAAGGAGATGGGGAATAGTGGCGTAGAGCACTAAGCACAGTGACTCCTTTTTATAGTGGACTTGTAACTGGAGATAAATATGGTAACTAAAAATAAATGAGGGAAGAAAATATTTTTAAATTGATGCACAAATCCCAAAAATATCGGCTAGTAAAATTAGGCATTAATTTCGAAATTTTATTCGCGATTGCTATCCATATCCAGGCCTCCATCTATCACGACTTATCTCCAATGGTAAACGAGAGGCTCCCTCTTTTAATTTATTGTAACGGTAAAATTGGTTGCTGCAACACCCATTCGCTTACTCTAGTAATGGTGATATACTCCACATTGAAGCCTCTGACACGTGGCATGCCTATGGGCTTTGCCACCATACATCCTCACTTGTCAATATGGAATTCAAATTTCACACATACCTCCCACAAATTCAAATTAATTCTAATGAATAAATAGATCAAACAATAGCAAACGTAAAGAATACAATAATTTGAAAAGATAAAATTAAATAGCTAGAATGAAATAAAAAAATTAAATAAAATGGTAAAGAGGGAGAGCTATCAACAAAACCAAAGGAGATCACAATTGGTTTGACGTGGCTGTCTCCTCAATGGATTGCCTCCCATGGAGCGCTTAATTTAAGGTCCTTCAGTCTAACCTTCTGTTAATGTTCAATAGCTGGGTTCTTTAAGGAGTAACACCTCCTTTGAACATTCTATAACTGGATGTATGTAATGCTTAACCCTGTGTCCATTAACTTTGAATTCGTGGCCTGTTTGTTCATCAAGAAGATCAACAACTCCATGAGGATACGATTTTAATAGCTTAAACGGGCTAGACCATCGTGACTTGAGCTTTCCTGGAAATAATCTTAGTCTTGTATTGTGAAGCAACACTAATTGACCAGGGTTGAATTGCCTATGCTGAATATGCTTGTCGTGCCAGTGTTTGGTCCTCTCTTTATAGATTCTTGTATTTTCATATGAAAATAGCCGTAATTCATCAAGCTCACAAAGTGGAAGTTTCCTTCGCTCTGCTGCAGCATGCATATCCCAGTTTAATTTCTTCAGTGCCCTATGAGCTTTATGCTCTAGCTCTAGTGGAAAATGACAAGCTTTGCCATAAAAAATTCGGTAAGGAGACATGCCAAGTGGAGTTTTGTATGTTGTTCTGTAGGCCCATAGAGAGTTATGCAAGTGTAAAGACCAATTCTTCCTCGTTGGGTTCACCACTTTTTCTAAGATCTTTTTAATTTCTCTGTTGGACACTTCAGCCTGACCATTGGATTGTGGGTGATATGTTGTTGCTATCTTGTGTCTGACTCCATATTTCATCATTACTGCAGCAAAGATTTTGTTACAAAAATGTGTGCCCTCATCACTAATAATTGCTCTAGGAGTGTCAAACCTGAAAAAAAAATATTTTTCTGAAGAAAAACCACCACTATTTTAGCATCATTGGTAGGCAATGCTGCAGTTTCTACCCACTTGGAGATATAATCCACAGCAACAATGATATATAAGTTTCTAGAGGATGGTGGGAAGGGTCCCATAAAATCTATTCCTCAGACATCAAAAACTTCCACTTCTAGAATGTTAGTCAATGGCATTTCCTGTCTTCTAGTCATGTTCCTTGTCCTTTGGCACCTGTCACAACATTTAACAAATTCACAAGCATCTTTAAAAATAGTAGGCCAGTAATAACCTGATTGTAGAACTTTGGCAGTTGTTCTATGACCACCAAAATGTCCTCCATATGCTGCAACATGACATGACTCCAGTATATGGGGGATCTCTCCTGCTGCAACATATATTCTTATTACTTGATCTGAGCACAGCTTATATAAATGTGGGTCATTCCATTGATAACTTTTAACATCATGAAGAAATTTCTTTTTCTCTTAAAACTTCAGCTCAGGTGGTAGCAACTCACTTACTAAATAGTTAGCAAAATCTACATACCATGGAGATTCTGACTACTGCAACATTTGTGCTTGCTGCATTACCAACAGCTGTTCATAAGGAAAAGTTTCAGTGATGTCTTTCCTAGTCAATGTGCTTGTGTCTGCATCCAACCGTGACAGGTGATCTGCTACTTGATTCTCAGTCCCTTTTCTATCTTTAATTTCCAGATCAAATTCTTGAAACAATAAGATCCATCTAATTAATCTTGGCTTGGCATCCTTATTTGAAATTAAGTATTTGATTGCTGCATGGTCTGTATAGACAGCCACTCTAGTGCCTACTAAGTAGGCTCTGAATTTGTCAAAAGCAAATACTGCTACTAGTAACTCTTTCTCTGTAGTGGTATAATTGATTTGAGTTTGGGTGAGAGTTTTACTTGCATAGTAGATTGAGTGAGAAACTTTATTCTTTTTTTGCCCTAATACTGCTCCCACAGAGTGATCACTAGCATCACACATCAATTCAAATGGTAAAGTCCAGTATGGAGATATAACTACTGGAGCAGTGATCATAGCTTTCTTTAATTCTCCAAATGCTTGAAGGCAATCTTTGTCAAAGTGAAATGATTTGTCATGCTCCAGCAATGAACACAATGGTTTAGCTACTTTGGAAAAATCCTTAATGAATCTTCTGTAGAATCCAGCATGACCCAAAAAAGTCTTAATACCCTTTACTAAAGTTGGAGGTGGCAGTTTATCTATTACCTCTATCTTGGCTTTGTCTACCTCAATACCGTCCTTGGATATCTTATGACCCAGCACTATTCCTTCTTGCATCATGAAATGACATCTCACATCTTTTAAGAACTTCCTCCAAGTTGTATAAACAATCATTGTATGTTTCTCCAAAAACAGAGAAGTCATCCATGAAAACTTTCAAAGTTTGCTCTACTATATTAGAAAATATAGACATCATGCATCTCTGAAAAGTTGCTGGAGCATTGCATAACCCAAATGACATTCTTCTGAAAGTAAATGTTCCATAGGGACAAGTAAATGTAGTCTTCTCTTAATCTTCTGGAGCTATAGCAATCTGGTTGTAGCCTGAATACCCATCTAAGAAACAATAGTACTGTTTTCCAACAAGTCTGTCCAACATTTAATCTATGAATGGAAGTGGAAAATGGTATTTCCTTGTGGTTTTGTTGAGCTTCCTGTAATCCATACATACTCTCCATCCAGTTACTGTCCTTATAGGAATAAATTCATTCTTCTCATTGGCCATTACTGTTATCCTTCATTTCTTTGGAACACATTGAACTGGGCTTACCCATGAACTATCTGATACTGGGTATATGATTCTAGCATCCAACTATTTGATGATTTCCTTCTTCACCACTTCTTTCATAATAGGGTTCAGCCTTCTCTGGTGCTCCACTGAATTGCTAGAACAATCTTCTAACAGGATTTTATGCATGCATATTGATGGGCTTATCCCCTTTATATCTGCCATGGTCCATCCAATTGCTCTTCTGTATTTTTCCAGCAAATTTACTAGACTCTGTTCTTAACCTGCATCCAAAGTAGAAGAAATGATTACAGGGAGTATGTTATTCTAACCAAGATAAGCATACTTCAAATGTGAAGGTAACAATTTTAATTCAAGACTATAAGGTGATTCAATAGATGGTAAAGTTGTTTTTACTTCCATGTCTATAAGATTCAGGTGTTCAATAAACTTGTTGTGCATATCAGATTGTTGTTTGTCTATCCAATCTGTTTGGATTATTGCAACATCTTCCTCTTCGACATCCTCAAAGGTGGTGACTTTGTCAAGTGTATTACTGCAGCATATGTCCATTCTGTCTGCTATAACAAAATTCATTACACTTAGGAAATTGCAATCTTCTACTTCATCAGGGTTTCTCATAGCCTCTAGTACATTAAATGTGACTTGCTGATCATTCACTCTCTTGGTAAGCTCTCATTTCTGCACATCTATCAGAGTCTTTCCAGTTGCTAGAAAAAGGTCTTCCAAGTATGATAGGTACTTCTTTGTCAGCTTTAAAGTCCAATACAATGAAATCCACTAGGAAAATGAATTTATCAACCTTCACCAGTACATCCTCTATCTTTCCTTCAGGGTATGCATGAGATCTGTCAGTTAAATGTAGAGTGATTTTTGTTGGTCTGCACTCCCCTACTCCCAGCTGTTTAAATTCAGATAAGGGCATAAAATTAATACTAGCTCCCAAGTCACATAGTGCTCTGCCAGTATACCTAGTCCCTATGGAGCAGGGTATTGTAAAACTCCTTGGATCTTTCAATTTTGTGGGAATTTTACTCTGGAACATATGATTGCTTTCCTGTGTTAAAGCAACAGTTTCAAATTCTCCCAGCCTTCTTTTTCGTGCCAATATATCTTTTAGAAATTTCACATAATTTGGCATTTGCTCCAAAGCTTCCACAAAAGGTATATTTATGTGCAGTAGCTTCAGCACTTCCAGAAATTTGCTGAATTGCTTATCTTATTTTTGGTTCTGGAACCTTTGTGGGAAAGGTGGTGGATGTCTAAACTGCTGGGTAAATTCAGGAGATATCAAATTCTATTTGTTTGGTTTAGTGCAGATTGTGACTACTGGTGTTGCAACTTTTTTTTCAACACGTCCTGGTTGAACTTTCTCTGCATTTGCTGTAGCTTGGCCCATGTAACCAGTGTCTTGAAGAGGAGGTTGTTGTAACACGCTTTCATTTTGAGATAATTTTTCTGCTGAATTGAATTCCCTCCCATTTTTGGTTACATCAACTGGGATATCCACATTCTTTCCAGACCTCAAATTAATTACTTTGCAGTGTTCTTTACCCTCCCTCCTAGGGTCTTCTGTGTTGCTAGGTAGGCTTCCTTGAGTTCTGTTGCTCATTGCTGTGGCTAGTTGTCCCATTTGGTTTTCCAGGTTTCTCAAGGATATAGTTTGACTCTACACAATTGCTTCATTCTTTGCAATGTACTATTTAATTAGTGCTTCCAGTGAAGTGATTGGATCCTGACTGTTATGCTTTTGCCCTTAACTTTGCTGATGAAAACCAGGTGGTTGTGTGTTTCTATTTTGTCCATTTAATGCTGTAGCATTTCAATTCTGACTGCTCCATGCAAAATTTAGGTGTTGCTTCCAGCCAAGATTGTAAGTATTTGAATATGGGTTGTTCTGAGGTTGTCGATTGAAATTACCCACATAGTTTACTGAAGCTGGGTTTCTAAGACAATTATCAAAGTCATGCTCTTCACCACAGTATACACAAGAAAGTTCAACAGCTTGCTTTATTATTGCTGGAGCAGATGTCAAGGCCTTTACCATGTTAGTCAATGAAGTTACTTGTGCTGATAATGCTAGAGGTGGCAAAAATACTCGCCCGGTCCGGACCCAGACCGTACATGGCCGTTGTGGGCCGGGCATTACCCGGCCCGGGTATGAAGCCGGGTCAGTCTTGGGCATCACTTGATAAACCTGGAATCCGGATTTTATTAAAAAAATATTATAAAATATATATTATTTTAAATATTTATATTTATTTGACTAATTTATTATACATATATAAAGTTTTAAACACTTAAAGTTTATATTTTCATGTCAAATTTTATTAAAATAAATTTAAGACTTATAAGATTACCAAAAAATAAAAAATATATACACATATAATATTAAAAAATATAAATTCGGGTACCCGGATTAAAACCCGACCCGGACTCAGACCCGAATCGGTTGCATTCGGGTAGGGTCTGGTCATTGCAATACCTGGACCCGGCCCGGGGTTTTGCCATCTCTAGATAAGGCTGTAATTGCATCAATGTTATGTACCCCTGCTGATCCTCTTGCTGCTGGTTGCCTGGCTGAAGGCCATTGGCAATTCTTTCCAAAATTTCATAAGCTTCAATGTAAGATTTGGATAACAGAGCTCCATTTGCTGAAGCATCCACCATTAACCTTGTACTTGGATTCAACCCATTATAGAAAGTTTCCAATTGAATGCAACAAGGAATACCATGATGATGACATCTTCTAAGCAATTCCTTGAGTCTTTCCCAAGTCTCGTACAAACTTTCATCTTCTAGTTAATGGAAGAAAGTAATTTCATTCCGCAACTTTGCATTTTTTGTTGGTGGTAAATATTTCATTCGGAATTTATCAGCCAGTTCATTCCATGTAGTGATGGAATCAGATGGTAACGAATTTAACCATGCTCTTGCTCGATCTCTTAAGGAATAAGGAAAGAGTCTCAGCCTTAAGGCATCTTGTGTTGCTCCAGCAATCTTGAAAGCATCACTTCCTTCTAAAAACAATTTAAGATGGAGATGATGATCTTCATTTGACAATCCATTGAATTGCCCAACTGTTTGCAACATTTGAAACATCACTGGCTTTAACTCAAAATTTGCAGCGTCTACTTCAGGTCTGATGATGCCATGATGTACAACTTGGCGAGTTAGCACAGCATAATCTCTTATAGCTCTGTCTCTGTCATCAACCATGTAAATCATATTGTTATTGCCTGGCTGTCTCCCTTAGCATGTTCATTCTGCTCTTCTTGAATGTTGACTGGTTGCAAGGGCCCGTGAGGATTCAAATTCCCTGCATCTTGTAAATTATTCATGCTTGAAGTAATTTCTGAATTCCTTTGTTCTCTTCGCAATCTCCTGATAGTTCTTTCAATCTCATGATCGAATTGGAATACCACAGATCTGTCTTTGCACATGCATGTACCGATCTGCCAATAAATAGAATAAATCAAATCAAATTTGGCGCTATCAAGATTTACTTCACACTTCAAAAATAAACAATCAATTCCTGGCAATGGCACCAAAAACTTGTTGATTGATTTGTATAATCAATTATTATAAATGCCAACGTGCAAGTATACACAACAAGTAATAAAGTGATGAGTATTCAAGATCGTCTCCACAGGGATTGATGTTACTCAAAATGCTAAAGCAATCACAATAGTCCAAATCAACTTAAAGACCGAAACAAACAATTGTCAAATAATTCTATCGTGATTAATAATTGCGAGAGATGGAAATAAAACAATATTGTAATGAAATAAACTAAGTTAACTATGTTTAAGATTCAATTGAGGATATAGTAGTTGAATGATCAAACTCTCCTAATGGGATGACCGTTGTTTACCAAATTAGCACTAGTTGTTAGAATAAGTGTTGCAGCACTGGGCAAGATAAATTGGCAATCCTCAGCTATCGCATGTTGGACATCTCATACCTTTAAATATATTAACAATGACCAGTTGCTCATATATTTATGGTACGACATTATATCTTTTAATCTTTCTACCCTACAAGGTGAACACCTATGTCTAGTGTGCCACAAATCTTAACTTCAAGTATTGCCCTTATGGGATTTAGGATAACCTAATCCAGGAAACTCGTCTTAAGATCAAGTAATACTCTAATAATGTCCGCTACGACATGCCTTTTTGCTGCTCTATCTTAATTGAAACTATTAAATGGGTGGTCAACCAAAATAACAGTTATATACATAAAAACTACTAGAGTAAAATGCTACAACAATATCATAACAACATATAAGAACAGTCAAGAACCCATTGGATTATTTGTCACTCAACTACAAGTAAATTTAGTTCATAATCTGGATGAGAAAAATAAACATAAACATATTGCTCTCGGAATACATCAAATCAATGAAAGGAAGAAGATAAATATAAGTTGAGCACGGTAAAAATCAAAACCAAGTGATTATGTACGACTCTCCAATGTTGCCGAAACAATACTTCTCCATTATGATCTTCTTCTTTTTCGTTCCTTGTAATTATTCTAATGATAATTCCCCTTTACCGCCTTTCTTTGTGACATTGCCTCCTTTTTATATTCCAAATTAGGGTAAACATAAGCCCATGCACGTGCATGCATTAACTTAGGAAGCATGTGCTGACCCGCGCCTAAATTTTCTCCCGCATTTACTTCCAGATTGCTATAGCACGGATTGCTCCAACATTCGCAACAGCATTGCATTGCTCCCGATTGTGTTTTTCTTCTTTTATGGCCATCTTCTTTCCTCCTCTTGCTCATCTAATGCCTCAACATCCCCTCATGAATTAAGACTTTCCAAGAACCTACAATTATACATCTATTTTTAGTACAAATTACTATGATTCAAACAAAACTTATTAATACTCAACTAAAATGAATGTTCAAGTAAAATGTAATAAAAACACCTTATTTGTTCTCTAAATGACCTTGATTCAAGTTTAAAATTGATGTAATAACTCTCATTTCCTAGAGTTATCACGTACCTTACAACAAAATCATGCACAAAACCTAGAGCCAACTATTGTTTCCACCACCTTAGACCTCATGTTCCATACAACTGTCTCTTTTGCCACAACAAAGCATGTACCCACAACACCAGCCACTATACTCCCATTGGATCCACCTATAGATAATGATAGTATAATCATTAATGATCATACAACAGCACCGCAAGGGAACCCTCTTGACCATGCAACCACGGCTGAGATGGAGAGTATGGATGACGATAGGGATGACAGTGATTATATGGGAGAGAAAGATATTGGTTCTTTTTATGAGAATGTCTCTTTAGTTGATGAGAATGATATGGACATGGTTCATGAGTCCTCATTGTCAATTCCATAAAGTTCTCTACTCTTTTATTTTAATTTTAATTAATGTGTGTTTCCATCATGTTTTGGAATGCTCAGGAAGCTGTCTCACAAAGCTGTCTCACAAAGTTTCCGTCTGTCATTTAGCTCTCTGATCAAAAGTTATAAATTGACCATGATCATTATATTGGAGCCGAGAATCATTGGTACTACAGTGGATAAATTTATCAAGAAGAGTGACTTTACTAACTCTCACAGGTAGAAGTAATTGGTTTTGCTAGAGGGATTTGGCTTTTGTGGTAGGATTTCTTTGAGGTGGAAGTCGTCCTGAATCATAAGCAGTATATTCATTTCAGAATCACCAAGTACAATAACCTGGTTTTATAGGTCACAACCATTTATGCTGGTCCTATTCCAAATAGTAGAATATGTCTCTAGAATCATCTAGGGAGTATTGCCAGTATTATGCGTGATCCATGGCTGGTGGGTGGCGATTTTAACACATTTCTATATGCTTTAGAGAAATAAGGGGGCTTTTTACACAGAAGCAGTGTCTGTGAACTTTTTACGAATTGGTTTAACACTAATAGGATGTGTGATCTTTAATTTAGAGGTTCAAGATTCACATGGTCTCGTAGATCTCTCTTTAAAATTTTATATATGGCTATTTGTAATAAGGAACGCTGTATAAGTTTGCAAATAATTCTATTCCTCACCTTTCACAGATTGAATAAGATCATAGACCTATGCTTATCCAATTTGAGAAGATTGACTGTATACATTGAAGTAGAATACAATTTCATTTTCGTATGGCTTGGCTCACATATAAAGATTTTGATAAATTTATTGTGTCCAATTGGAAGTCAGCGAGTCTTTATCTTCATGCAGCCCAGGAATTTACGGATAACGTGTCCTCTTAGAATTACAATACTTTTGGGAATATTTTTAAGTAAAAGCGCAAACTCTTAGCTCGTATTAGAGGTATTCAAAAAGTGCTAGAGATACATGAGGTAAAATGCCTTCTGTCTTGAATTCAAACTAAAGAAAAAGCTCAGAGAGGTACAATGCCTTCACTGAGTAGTTTTTCCTATCAAGAGGAATCAGACAAGGGGATCCAATTTTGCCTTATACTTTCATGCTCTAGATTGAGAGACTTAGCCATGGTATCTGATAACCTATGAATATAAAGAATTGGACTCCATTTCGATTATCCTGCAATGACACACCCTTTACACACTTTTTCTTTACGGATGACCTCTTCTTATTTGCTAAAGCATTATGTGAATAAGCAAAAGCCCTTAACTATGTTCTTGATAGTTATTGTAACAGCAGCTTAGGAGCTCAGGTAAGCTATGCTAAAACTTGAATTTTCTTTGGAGGCTAATAAGATTGGTCATACTCTCAGACTCTCTGTTACTAATGATTTTAGCAAGTATTTTGATATGCCCTTTCTGCATTCCTGGGTTACCAAGAACACTTACCCGTGCATTATAGATATAGTGGAAAATTAGCCCTTGGGTTGGAATAATCCCCACTTATCCCCAGGGAGGATAATCATGCTAGCACAATCTGTGACCCAATCTATCTTTATTTATGCTATGCAATCTGTGAACCTCCCGGGGAGAATCAAGCCTGGAATAGATAAAATCTACAAAAGGTTTATTTAGAGTGGCGCAAACCATTAGCAAAAACTAAGCCTTATTAATTAGGAGATGGTCTGCTAGCCAAAAGGCTATAGAGGTTTGGGATTAAAAAATCTTGACTTAACTAACAAAATGATGCTTATGAAAGTCGGATAGAACCTTATGGTTCGCCAAATAAATTGTGGTCTCAGGTGTTACTTACTAAATACGACATCAACCATAGTAGACTTCATCTTTCCTTTCTGATAAGTAACATATCACATTTATAGAAATCTATTGGAAAAGTTTGGCAACGAACTATGCTCAAAGCCCGTTGGTCTCTCGGTGATGGAAGATAAGTTAGGTTTTGGTAGGATTACTAGGCTACTAAATCCAAGCTATTGATTTTCTTTGCCATTGTTTCGGTTCCTGAGGGTATTATGAACAAGGTGGCTACTAAATTTGTGGACGGCCATGGTAACTGGCAGTGGGATAGTTTTAGCTATTTGCTTTTAAATAACATCCTCTTGATGATTACTTCATTCTAGCGTTCTACGCACAACAACGGAAAAGACTAAGACTCTGTTTGGTACAACTTTTCAAGTAGAGTTTATTCAAATAAGGATTTTATTAGTAGAGCTTTTACTAAAAAAAAAAAATTAGTTGTTTGGTTGTCAATAAGTGCTTTTATTAAAAATTTCTGAAATTTCTTTAATAGACAAACTTTTTAAAGTTATGTTATGAAAAGAATAAAATAAGATTGTTAAATAAGTAGAAGATATTTTAGATATTTTAACATTTAAAAATAGATTTTCTACCTCTACTCTCAAAAGGTCAAAATTTGAGCTTTTACTAGTAGAGGTAAAATAACTTATTTAAGTTTTAAAATCTCTATTAGAAAAATAACCAAACAATAACAAAAATTATGATAAGAGCTTATGAGATTAAATAAGTACTTATAATCATTAAATAAGTCATACCAAAGAGGCACTAGTGTACTTGATTGAGTCCAATAATAGGATCTTCATGGTGAAGCCTACCTACAATGCCATCTCTAGCTCTTACAATAAGGATGAGGATTTTCGTTAGGATGTTGTTTCGTGCTAGAAGGGCCTCCAAAGGATTAGCATTTTTTTTTTTTTTTTGCTAGTGACATATAATAGATTGAAAACAAAGTCTGAACTAGCTAGGAGACATATTCTGACTTATTTTGGGTGTGACCACTATGGTTGTACACTGCATGTTCTCGGGGACTGGATGGCTGTAAAGCGGATTTAGCATCGTTTTATTCTTGTGTATGCACATCAGTTGTTCTTCGATATGCCTTTAAAGGAGTGGCTCTGGACTAATTTAACTAGCAAAAGGATTTTAGTCTCAAGTTTGAAATGGAATACTTTCTTTGGGGTGGTTATTTGGCACCTTTGGTTTTGGCGTAACCAGTATCAGTTTAAAGGTGGTTTTGTTGGAAGCATAAGCCTAGTCAACGACAGTATGGCCAGGGCCAAAGAGATTCACCACCTTAATACCTCATCATTGATTATGACTCACAGGAAAACTGAGGGCTGGATTCGCTGGAATGCCCTATCTTGGCCTTGGTGCAAGCTTAACACTGATGGGGCTCGTAAGAAAAATAATGTAGCTAGTGTAGGCGATTTGGTTCGTGACCATAATGACACTTGGATCATCGATTTGGCATTAATATTGGGCATTGTTTAGTTACTATAGTAGAGTTATGAGGGCCTTTTCATAGGCTTAACACAGTGTAGTAGCATAAGAGTAGAAGGGTTATGGTGGAAATTGATAGCCAATATGTAGCTCAACTAGTACAACAGCTGTCAGAAGCTACAAATAAGTATACCCCTCTAGTCCGTTCATTAGAGAACTTTTACAACGTGATTGGCAAGTCACTTTGCCATGTTTATCGTGAGGCTAATTCCATTGTAGATTTTGTCGTTAACTATGTCTTGTCTCTCCCTTTTGGTTTTCATCGTTTCTTTACCCACCGTTGAAGTAAGATCCTCTCTATCTCATGACATATATGGGTTCGCTTACGCTGTCTAGTTTCTTGTTAGCTCTTTTTTTAGAGTCCCTACATATCAAAAAAATTGTAATGATTTAAATATTAGCTATTAATTAAATTTTACATAAATATGATCCGTAAGCTGTTAAATATTTTTTGTCAGACAACAGCCTAGCCTAATTTAAATGGTACTAAGACAATCTTGAAAAATGAAATAAAAAATTTAAAACTCAACCAATTGCAATGAATTTGAACACAACCACCATTATATATTCATTATTCTTAGGAGACATATGCTCTGGATTCAAACAGCAAAATCTTCGATCTTAGATATCTAAAATTATGCCATTATGGGTCAATAATTGACCAAGAGAATGTGCGTTTTCTTTTGTATCTATTTTTAAAAACGATACATTATCAGTGGAGTTCTGATTAAATGAGAATTTTATTAATCTTTTCATGATATCTCTCAATCAGAGACTGACATATGGGCAGCAGTGACTATGTTTTTTGAAAAAAAAATAAAAAAGAAAAGAAAACAATGGCTTCTTATGTTTAAAGATTAATGGGCGAAAAGGGTTGGCCTTTCCCTGCAAGGTATCCAATTGATCAAAGGCAGAATGTGAATGATAGATCAATTACCAGATCTGAGATACCATCTCTGGTTATAAAAAGTCAAAAGTTGACAAGAATTTTATTGAGTGTGCTTTCTTGGTGGATTGTTGTGATGGTAAAGGAACAACAAAAGCAATGACTCGTTTAGAACAACACCCTTGCATCCTCGCTTAAACTACTGCGTCTAGACAAGCAAATTGTGTCAGTCATATAATAAGCAAATGATATTATAACATACGTGCACTTATTTTGAGAATTCACCATGCAAAAGGTGATTGTATTAAATTTAATTACACATGTCATACATGCATTAGTTAATTGTATTATCTTAGATGTATTATAGAATTCCTCGTTACTTAGAGCATTATAACTAATGTCCTTCCCTTTTAACTTCTTTTCCTACATCATTTTTGCTAGTCATTGTCATTAACCAATATAAGTGTGGTTTCTAGCAAGAATAATGTAAGAAAAAAAATACATTATATACAATATAAGAGGAACAGATTCTGAAATAACAAATTACAAAATGAGACTTTACAATATAACAAATATTTCAGCTAAAATATTAATTAATGCAACCAAATAATAAAATAAAATAAGACAAAATAAATGAATGCAAACCTAGGCCTGTGAGATAGTGCAATTCTCTTGAACAAATTTGTCTCCTACTCTTAAGTGCTTTAGGATTTGAACAACGTTTATTTCCTTGGATACAATGGTAATGACTAGCTCTGATGCATACCAGGTTATTGTATAACAAACTTTTGTTGTGTCTGAACTTTATCAAATAGATGTACAACTAAATAGAAATTGAATATTATCTAATTCTATTCTTCCATCTAGCTTTCACTTCTTTTTCTAGATATTTTGTATGTCTCTTACTCTCTTTGTCACTTCCTTACATCTAGCTATTAGTTTTTTCTAGACATTCTATATGTCTCTTGCTCTCTTTGTCACTTCTTTGAAATGAAGAAAAATGCCAATTTATAGAATTCTTTGAAGGGCATTTTTATCCACAGATTTGATTGTTATAAATTCTATAACTGATGTATTAACTATTGCTTTTAACATATGCTCTCTATTAAACCTTTGATTTAACAATATTGTTAGGGATCCTAGCATTTGTGTTCCAACTTGAATCCCAATGCTATATGTTCCTCATTTATTGGATGATAAATTTCATATTCAGTAAAATTACTTAACTACCCTTAAATGGATGAATGTTATATCAGTTGAGACTTAAATTGAGACTTAAATGTTGGGATACCTATCATTGCTCTTGATTTAATTCTTGAATTAAGTTCAAAATTTAGCCACAACCTCATCAACCATGTATTAAATTCTTGATTGAATTTCATATTAAAATCCGAATTTAATTGATCATTACATTTTCCAAAAAATTATGAATTATTAGTTATAAATAATAAATTCTAGAATTGATTGCATAATTAATTCCAAATTTAACTAGCCATTATAATCTCTGTAATTCCTACTTTTATTCAATGCAGTCAATGGATGTACTTTGAGCCTCAATTTCTCTTTTTTACCCGAGCGTCATTTTGAGTATACAAATACTCATTTTGAAGTATTTACAAAGGAGATTTCCAATCATCCTTAATCTTTCACTTACAATAAGTGAGTCCCACTAAAAGTTATGCTTTCAAATAGCAACTCATTAAACTATTTTTCGAATAAATAAAACTCTTTCATTTGACATGTCATAATAAATCTTTACACATATATATTTCAGTAATGTAGTAGGGTAGCAGAAGCAGATTGATATGATAAAAGAACACTAGATATTGTTCCAGGACCGGACTAACCCAACACGATTAGGTTACATTTTAATCTAAGTATAATTTGATCTCGCTCTAATAAAAACAACTCAATAAGATTTTGATAATGCTTTACATCCCTATTTAAAATAGGGTAAACATACTTCCCGAAGTTAACTTAAAAATAAGGAAACTAATAGCCCGTTTGAGATTGAGGTTAAAATTTAATAAGCTATTTATTTCATAATTTTTAATAAAAATAGTATTTGATAAAAATTACTTTTCATTTTGACAGTAGTTTTCAAAGTAGATAGAGGATTGTTTTTCATAACCAACTTATTAAATTAGCCACTACACTTTTTTAAAATTCATATTATAATCTTAATAATTCAAGAAAAAGATAATTATGTCTTATTTTTCTATAAACCCTAACATATAAGCCAATAGACATCAAATTATCATAATAATTTACCGTCACAACTACTGTACGTTCTCTCTAATATTAGAATTTTGATCCAATAAGTTCATATTTTTTATTTTTATTTTTATTTTCTACTATAAGATTCAATAAGATTTGCATATGATTACATAAATTTATTTAAACTATGAACAATTTCACGTGAAAGTTAACTATGACTTTTAAAATCAATTTCACTAGCACGACTTTCAACATTCAATATATTTATATTTTTTCTATTGTGATGGTGTTTATTGCAACAAGTTTAATATGAATGTAATGCGTATTTCTTTTTATTTTATTTTATTTTATTTAGATTAAATATTAGTACAAACTTTTATCATATTTTATGTGGCAGATTATGAAGTTCATTATATTTTATTTATTTGAGTTTTTTGTTAACTTTATGTATTTTAAAAAGAAAAGGGCATATTTAAACATTATTAAACATACTCTAAAAATAAAAGGTAATTTAGACTTGTGTCTATTTTAGTCATTATATAATAAACAATACTTTCTTAATAAAATTTACGAAATGCATGTACACTGCTTTTCACACTTATAACAAATGCAACAACACAATTTACTAAATACCAAGTTAATTTTTAAGCCAACAAATTTTATCTGTACAACAAAAGTAACTTAGTTAATCAGCCACTGCAATTCCAAACTTTCTCTAAGTTTCAACTACAATAAAAATAAAAGACTAAAACACATGTCTAATTAGAGGCTAATTAAATTGGAAAATATCAAAAAGTTCTAAAGTAATTAAAATTCTAAAATCTTTAAATAACGTCCTATATCTTTCTCCCCTTCTTAAAGAAAACTCGTCCTCGAGTTTAAATACAGTCTATAGGATGATCTCGTAGCATAAGAGAAAATAATTTTGCAACTCAAACTTGTAATTTTCCATGTCATACTTCATCAATTTCCTTGTACATTTTTTACGACAATGAAAACTTCCAAGAACAGACAACAGTCAAATAATTCTTGTCTTTCTTTAATTTTTATTTAGTGTGCTCTCCAACAAATTTTACTTTTTCAATTAAAATCTTCTTCAAGTATAACATTTTTCTCTTTAATGTCAATATGTAAAACCATATCAATCGTCTCGACTTTTTCTAGACTTGTCTTGTTTCCTAGTGAAAGATCATGCACATTCTCATACAAATTATCAAATTGAAATGTCTAATTGATAATAAATTGTATTTTCATCTTTTAGCATCTCAAGTGAATCTTCTTCTTTAAAATAGATGAATTCACTGGTACAACTTCAGTCACTATCTCAGGGACATTTAGTTTCTTACATGCATCTATAATTACTTTGGTTATAATGTCAGACATATCTAATTGCTTGAATGAATCTACAGTTGCTTTAAGTTTATCGATCGCAACATCAAATCTTTGGATTGCATACTCTAAAGTGTAGATATTTTATATAGGCATTTTGTTCTTAATATGAAAACTAAGCCCTATGAAAATCTTCTAACTGCGTGCTCCTCAGGTTCAGAAAAATTTGTATGTCTATAAATCAAAATTATTCAAACTCAGAAGTATAATCATATACAAATCTCTTACCTTGTTATACTAATAATAATCAAGAGGAATAAACTTAAACCTCAAAATTTGCTTCACTTGATTCTATGATCGAATTTCTCTTTCCCTGTGTTGAGGTTGGGATCCACGTGTTTTGTGTGTGTGGCGTAAGTTACGTTAAACGTAACTTAGCACTCGTCGTGGTTATATTTGTCAATTTTCCTAATAAAATTAGGTTGAAGGCAAAAACTTGTCGTAGATGGAAGCCGATGTTGTCAAAGGAAGTTGCTATGGAAGCTAGCAAAACTATGATAAGAGAGGGGTGATGTGGGCAATATTGTGTATTGATGGTGCGTTTACTTCCCGAATTGAGGAATCGCAATCCGGAATTAGAATGATTGACACGTTTACTTCACAAAAATGAAGCAGGAATTAGAATTAAAATGGTGGGGCCCACAACTATTTGGGAATGGGGAATGGGAGATTGATTCCCATGGGGGGAGGTGGGAATCAGTCTCTCATTCCCGGGATTTTCCATTTTACCCCCAATTAGATTCAAATATTCCTAAACTATACTCATTTAAATAAAAAATATAAATATCGAAAATAAAATAAAAAATAAAAAGCAAAATCCCTAGAACCTGTGACCCATGTTCTCGTCTTTGAAAGCTGGATGTTATCGCCTGATCGTTCCCACCCGTTCACCGCTGACCAGAAGCTTCCAGTCACCATTATCACTGCTGCAGGTACCAATCACCGAAGCTTTCATTCTTCATTTGATGCCATGCTCGCGATCTGCTGCTGCGATTCATCGCAATCTGCCACCGCGATCGATCTGTTGTCGTTTGTCGTCGCGCTCATCCTGTCGCCGTTTGTCGTCGCGATCTACTACCTCTGGTGAAGAAGAGCACAATGTTTGTTTTGGGAATTATAATTTTATATTTTAAATTATTAATTTCTTATATTGTTTGACCACTGATTGTATGTTAAAATTATATAGATTGGTGTTTGTATTATTTCATTGTTTGCTTATTTGTTATTAATGTTATTATTGTTTATTATTATTATTATTATTATTATTATTATTATTATTATTATTATTATTATTATTATTTGGGATTATTATTATTGTTGTTGTTGTTGTTGTTGTTATTATTATTAACAAGTAAGGGCGTTTTAGTAACTTAAAACAACTTAACTTATTCCGATTCCGATTCTTAGATAAAGTAAACACATCAATGGGGTTCTAACTCATTACAATTCTGATTCCTACAGTTTAAGTAAACAAATTTCTTCTGATTTCGATTCCTCATTCCGATTTCAATTTATTCTGATTCCAACTCATTTCGATTACTGACAAGTAAACGCACCATGAATTTAAATTTATTTTGTTTGTTTTAAGGGTAATTTAGTCTAAAATGGGTATACGTGTTTATTATGGCAGGAATTTTTGTTATACGGATTATTAAAATAACGATTTTACTGAAATGGCTTAAATTTCTTAAATTTTTTAATTTTAAAAAAAAACTTCCAAATTTCTTTTGAAACTACACCAGAACAAGAAGATCGCACACAAACAACGAAGCCATTTTCATTTCCGTCTAACAGTTACCGAGGCACAAAGAGAAAGAAGATGTATTTGAAGAAGCCATTATGGAGCGAGGGAGTGGAGAAGCAGATGGAATCGGAAACTGAGACGGCAGCAGCGACAGCGGTAGGAGAGCTAGCGAACTCTCTTAAAAAACAGAGAGTACAGAGAGAAATCACTCTCGCCCTACGCACAGGTCTCCGAGACGCACGTGCCGAATTCTCATTCCTCCGTGTTCGTGGCCTCCGCTCTCTCCTCAAAATCCTCCGATCCGTCGCGGAATCCGACTCCACTATTCACTTCTTCTGCCAATCCCAATCCGTACCCGAACTCCAAGGTCCGTCGCGATTGAACCCTAATCTATTTAATTTTAAACGAAATCGCAAGTAATTAATTAATCAACTTTCTTTTAATGTTCCAGTTGTTCCTGTTTTGTTTCAACATTCGTTTAAAGAAGATTCAGTAGATGAGAGAGTAACGAGTTTGGATCATATATTCACCGTGGACCCAATGAGAATAACGAGTCCTTCAACGGACGCTGAAGCTGCGCTTGCGCTTCGTGTTTTGGAAGGTTGTTGTTTGCTACACAGAGAGAGCGCCATTTTGGCTCATAAACACAAGGCTATTAAGGTATATGTAGTGAAAATTATAGTCAAATGAATATCTGTGTATGTATGATGATTTAATGTTGAGGTTTATGCAGATTTTGATGAATATATTATCGACTCGAGGAGCGTTAGAGCAAGGAGCCTGCTTGGACGCTTTAACTTCGCTAATGTTGGATTCATCTGCCAATCAACTGGTATTTTGTTGCTTATTTTTTTGTAGTGCTAACTATTTTAGAAGACTTGCAAGACTTGAAAAAATTTGATCTCTAATTTTAGGAAAATAATCTTCAAGCACAAAAGAGTTTTTCTGGCATTTTAAAATTGCTTACGAGTTATTAAATCTTTGTAACAAATGCGTGTAATTTGGCTAAATGTTTACCAGGATTTTGAGGCATGTAATGGCATTGAGGAAGTTGCAGAGCTCATACGAGACAAGCAAGTGGATGAAAATCTCAGGTTTTTGTTTTACCTTCTTTTGATATCAATTTAGTCTAACTGTTTTTCTTTCATTTTTATATAAGAAATCTACTTGCTTAATAATCATATAGGATTCAGTTTCATCTTTTGTGCTTGCTTCGTACATTGCTATTTTGACATTTTTCATATAAGAAATCTACTCTTTCCTCTGATTAGGTTGAGATGTGGAGAATTCTTGCTACTACTCATTGGACATGTAAACGGGAGGCAATTATCTCCCATGGCTACCATACATGAAGATATTAGGCGACTTCTTGGTGAAAAATCTGCTTCATTGATATGGGCAGCAAGTCAATTTGGCTCTACCCTTAATCCAGAAGAGAGACTAACGGCTCTTCATATCCAAGCTCGTAGGGTTTTGGAGTCTCTAGATCTGTATTGAATCTAGTAGTGTAATATGTTTTTTGCCTTTGTTGGTTAGATGACAGAAAGATGTTATGTATGTAGCAAATCCTCTGTTGTTTGTCAGTGATGCTAATTGTGGGAGAGAGATGTACAAAAATTGGGAATGGCCATATTGCAGCCTTACCAAACATACCAAGAAGAAATTGTCTTGCTAGCATGTTGTATTAACAGAGCAATTGTTAAATTGTGTTTTCAAGTTGGGGGTTAAACTATCTATAATGGTATAAATCTCTTCTGATCTGTCATGAGATCTATCACTGGCTCGAAACTTATGAATCTCATCTCTGTCCTCGATCCAGCTGCATCCTGGGCTTTTATGCATTCTCCTATCCTTCATTTTCTGTCGTGTTCTAGCTAGATCAGACCATCTTCCGGCATAAGCATATAAATTGGCCAGCATCACATAGTTTCCAGCATTATTGGGTTCCAACTCTATTAGCTTGTCTGCTGCGATTTGTCCCAACTCAAGATTGCCATGACTGACACAACCTCCAAGCAAAGCACCCCACGTGACTGAATCAGGTGCCACAGGAATTTTCTTAATAAACTCATAAGCTTCACCAAGTTCTCCTGCTCGACTCAAGAGATCAACCATACAAGTGTAGTGTTTCAACGAGGGTTTCACATTGTAATAAGCCATCAGTTCAAAGAATTCACTACCAGTCTTGATGGATCCGGCATGTACGCAGGCAGAAAGAGCAGACAGGAAACTGATGTGATCTGGTCTGAATCCACTGGCTAGTATTCTTCGAAAATGGGCAATCCCTTCCTTCCCATGTCCATGCATGGCATAAGCTGTAAGCATTGCATTTTGGGAAACCAAATCAGGGTTTGAAATCCTCTTACAAGCCAGTCGAGCATGCTTTAAACTACCACATTTTGCGTACATGTCCACTAGGGCTGCTCCTATGTGGACATCTGAGTCGTATCCACATCTAATCGCATATGCATGAACCTGCTTCCCCCGCTCCATGGTGGCCAAACTTGAGCAAGCAGATAGAATTATTCCAACAGTGTAAATATCAGGTGTCAAATCTAGACTTAGCATTTCCGAGAACAACTGCATAGCTCTATCGTGGTGTTCATTTTCCACATGACCTGCAATGATACCATTCCAAGTATAAACATTTGGTTCAAAACCATCTTCTTTCATTTTTCCAAGAAGGTTTTCAATATTTTCAATCTGATGGCAATGGGCATAACCAGATATCAAACAGTTCCACGTTGCTGTGTCTCTCTCGATTACTTCATCAAAAGCCATTTGAGCAGCCACCAAGTCTTGACATCTGCAGTACATTTCAACCAAAGCTCCACCAACAAAGGTATCAGATTGCAGACCTAGAGCAATGGCAAGCGCATGTATCTCCTTCCCTTTCCTCAAAGAATTCATATCAGCACATGCAATTAGAACACTCCCAAAAGTAAAAGAGGTGGGTTCAATACTGTCTCTCATCAGCAAATCTCTGAACATGCTGAAAGCTTCATCATATAAGGAGTTGTCCACATATCCAGATATCATGGAATTCCATGAAATTATTCCTCTCTGTACACCTAGATGCTCCATCTGATCAAATAGCTCCCTGGCTTCTGAGACATTACCATTCTCACAGTACCCAACAATTATTGTGTTACAAGAGACTTCATTTTTAATTGAAAACTTAGAAAATATCTTGAAGGCACTTAACATGTCACCACACTTCCTATAAACATCTACTAATCCATTGACAACAAAAGGGTTAGACATAAATCCATTTCGTGAGATGTAGCCATGGAATTCTTTTCCAAGGCTTAGCTTTTGTAATCTTGCACACGCAGGAAGAACACATGAGAGAGTCTGTGCATTCGGTTCAAGCCCTTCTGCTTGCATCCTAAACAACATTCCAATGGCTTCCTCATCATAACCATTTTGAGCGAAGCCTCCAATAACTGCACTCCAAGAAACAAGATTTGGCGTCTCATTATCCAAAGAAGACATTCTTTCAAGACACTCCAATGCCTCAAGAACCAGTCCATTGGCAGCACAAGCTGTTACTACAGAATTCCACGACACACAATCCCTTTCCGGCATCATTTTGAAAACCTTTTTGGCATCATCTAAGCTCCCACATTTACCATACATATCGATTAAAGAATTACCCACGTAAATATTTGAATCAAACTGATGTTTTGTGACAATCCCATGTAACTGCCTTCCTAGTTCTACCGCAGCAAAGCCACTACAAATCTTCAAGACTACCGGAACCACAAAAAATTTCAAGCAAATATCTTCACATAGTAATTCTTGAAAGCGTGAAAAAGCTTTCCGATAAAACCCAAGATCCACGTACAAACTAAGAATGGCTGTATAAGAGTATAAGTTTCTGCGCGGCATTTTATCGAATATTAAACTTGCATCCTCTAAACACCCGTACCGCCCATACATCTGGAGCAACTTGGTTTCTACAAATTCATGCCCGCGAAACCCAGTCTTGATTGAGTGGGCATGTACTTGTTTTCCCAAATTTGGGCATTTACAAGATTCTAGTATCGAAGCATATGTAATTGAATTTGCAGGTTTGTCAAGTAAAGATACATGGGCATGATTACTTGGTATGGAAATATTCATGGGTTGGTGACTAAATTTCAAATTCTTGAGTAGACTATGCTAAGATTGTGACGACTATTACAATCACATATTGTTGTTTCCAAATTACGATATTCCAGTTGCTTGTGATCAGGATAACTGGAACTAAATGTACTTAGGGGTAGGGGTGGTAAAAATTTTTACGGAACCGGTATTTTTGGGGATTTTTTTTCATTTGGAAAGAGTATGAGGATAATTTCACACTTAATTTTTTATTCAGAGAAGGGATAAGAAATTTTTTTACCTAATTTCTTATTCGGGAAGGAGACGAGAATGAGGTGGAGGTGGAATCTCCATCCCCTACCCATTTCCCTATTTTCATTTTTTATTTAATTTTTATTTTTTAAAATTACTAGTAAATAAATAATTAAATTTGAATTATAAAATTATAAGTATTGGTAAAAATAAAAAATTATTAAAATATTTATATTATTAAATTTTTAGGCCTAATTAACTAATTAAAGTTCTAAATTTTTATTTAGGACATTAAAAAGACCGGATAGATTCTATTAGCCCAAATTTTTTGTTTTAATTTTAATATTCATTAAATATTTTAAACTTAAATCTATTTTTTTATTTATCTTAAATCTATTTTTTTATTTATTTTTAGATGTTATAATTACCCACAGTAAATTACAATTTTAATATCTAATCTAATCTAATATTTGCTCTTGATTTACTTCGACTTAACTATTATGTTGTAAAGGGAATAGTCCACATTTATAAAGTGTCCATGCCACCATTGAAAAGTTAATTTTGAATATAAATTTGATTTTATTTGTAATAATTTTGTATTAGGCTATTAATTTGTTCATGATAGTTTGTATCCCTTGCATACTGCTTTATTTACTAATTTAATATATGTGACTTTTGTAATAGATATTAATATAAGATATATTTCAAACTTTATTTTTGTTTGAATTTTTTATTTTAATATAATTAACTCAAAATCAAAAATAAAAAAAATATATTAATTATTCAGGAATCAGAGATCTTCGGAAATCACCTATTATTATTCAGAGAGAAAATAAAGATTCTCTTAAATAAATTTAACAAAAAAAACAAAAATATACATAAAATATAAAAAATAAATACAAAAAGATTGATCCCCTCACCTTCCCTCCCCATTCCATTGTCATCCCTACTTAGGGATGGCAATGGGCACCGCCCGCAACGGGTTTGCCATTACCAAACTCAAACCCGCATAAAATTTAAATTAACAAACCCACCCGCAACGGGTTTTAACAATTACCAAACTCGCAATGGTACCCGGCGGATTTTTTGCGGGTTTCCGTATTTAAAATAAAAAATGTTTAATATATAAATTTATAATAATAATCTCAAATTCCATATAACATACTCAATTTTATATTTAAACAATGTAAATAAAAAATTAAAATTTCAATATCAATCCAACACAAATTCTCAAATTTAAGTATAAATTACACAAATTCATTTAAAAAACACAAACTAGTATCTAAAAATAATAATTACATTTCATATTATCATTTAAAACAAAATCCAAGAGAAGATATTTATTTCATTCACCACCATAAGTACCCATCCAACACAATGCCTATAATAATAATTAAGATTAATATTTTCAAATACTAATTCGAAGGAAAATGTCTTTAGTTTTCTTTAAATTATGACTTTAGAATAGGAGATAAGCCACATACACACATACACAACTTTGAACCTTTGGCTATTTGGTAATTTGAATAATGACATTATTTTCTTTATACATTTTTAGATTAAAATTAAATTAAAAATATTTGAAAAAAATATTACGGGTTTGGTGGATATCCATGCGGGTATCCACTAGATATCCATGCAGGTATCCACTGGATATAAGGTTAATACCAAACCCACCCACATCCATGTGCGGGTTTTAATTTATAATACTAAATCCACCCACAACAGATAAAATTACCCACAACAAATGAATTTTGACGGGTAAATTTAAACAAATTTACGAATTTACGGATATAATTACCATCCCTATCCCTACTTCGGGGGATACATGAAGACGCCCAGACTTTTATTAAACTATTAATTGGATAATACCAACTGGACCGCAATACTTATCCATAATGTCAAAGAAAAAAACCAATTTTAACGAATCATCATTCACACCTGTACAAGGCCCTTTTTTTTTTTTTTAACAAACAATATTTCATAATTACCAATACACGGTGCAATACACAGATCGTAGCACGAGCATCGATATACAAACTATTTTCTACAATCAACAATTGGTTAGACTTTGTAAATTTATTGACATTTAGGGAGAAATTTCATGTATTGGAATATACTACCATTGGGTGGGGTAAAGGTGAGGTTTGATAGAGTTTGTCAAATTTTAACCCAACTCATTATTGAAAAATAGGGTGTCAAAATTATCTACCTGGCCTGGACACGGGTTAAACTTAGGTGATATGAAGCGGGGCTGGTCCTGAGCATCACTCAATAAATCCGAGACCCAACCTGAAATTCATATTTTATTAAAATATATTATAATTATATTTATTTGACTTATTTATTATATATATGTAAAGTTTTAAACACTTAAATTTTATATTTTCATATCTAATTTTATTGAAAGAAATTTAAAAATTTAAAAATTAAAAAAAAATTAAAAAAGTGTACATAACTAATATTAAAAAAAATTCGACTATAAAAACCCAAATTAAAATAATTACATCTTGTTTGAGTCTGGACATTACAATACCTGGACTCGGACCTAGGTTTTGCCAACCCTATTAAATGAATTGAAATAAAATGAATCCAACCCAACTAAATAAACATGTTTAATCTAATCTAATTTAATCCGTCCTTTAAATCATCGGGTTAAGTTGGATTGTGTTGATTGGATTGATCGTCCAATCAAAATTAATTAAATAAAGAAAAAGATATAAAATTTGAAATAAAACTTATTAAAATTAAATATAAAGTTATTATAATATAAAAATTTCATTTACTGTCTAATGTTTGATAAAGAAAGTTAAAAACCAACTATCTTAAAATGAAGAAAATTTTGATAATGAGCCAAACTATATTCCCATTTTCTTTTGAATTACATATTCAAATCTTTTAGAAAATTAGCTAGCATCATGTCTTGTAACAAAATGAAGGCAATATATAATTATGTATTGTTAAGTGTACAATAAAATAAAAAGAAATTGAAACTAACTTACTTTTTAAAATAAGTTTATAAGATAATAAATTTACTTATATAAGAGAGTGACTTTAGATTTTGAATTTGAGTTTAGATCAATAAGTATGAGAATAAAATAATCTCTTTTGTAAAATAATTAAAAAAGTTAAAAATTAAATTAGTCGTTTAGACCTTTAGGTTTTGCAATGGAAGATTAACATATTATTATGGGTTGGATTAAGGTAGATGAGTTTATTATAATTAATTCAACTGAAATCAGTTATTAGTTGGGTTTGAAAAATTAACCCAATTAACCTAAAATAATTTATTCAACCCATTAAAATTAAGATTACATTGGATTGGATTGGATTGGGTCTGTTGAGTTGGATTAACTATCCCCACCCTTACTATCATATACACCAATGTAAAATTCCAAAATAATGATCCTTAATAAATATCAATTTTTTTTAAGAATAATAATTGTGTGTATGGTGATACACACAATGATATTATTGGTGATATCAGATATTGGGTGCGTTTGAAATTGAGGTTGGACAACTGTAACTTAAAAAATACAATATTAAAATGCTTAGTAAACACTATCTACTGTAACTTAAAAATTATGTTGATATGATTTTTCACTTATATAATGAAAAATCTATTATATCTATAATAATTTTGTCAAAATTATTATTTGAAATTTATATTTAATATTATGATTAACATTTGTTTTATAATTATAATTTTTTTATAACAACTATAAAAATACAGTACCTCAATATCAAATAGAACCATAATGTCTCAACCAAAATCCATAAATAATGATTGTTCTTGAGACTAATGGCCATGGAATTGGAATGTTGTAACACTAGATGACAAATTATTTTATAACTTTTATTTTGTAAGAAGCACGCAACCTAGTTGCCCGCACGCCTTAATCTAACTTACACTCTTAGCTAATGTGCCTTTGACTTAGCGATGAATCTTTACTCTTATAGTTAAAAAGAATTATGAGAATAAGAGTTCGAATCCCCTATAGACTCAAAACTCTCTCAATTAAACATTATACATGATTGTGTAAAATTTATTTACAAATCTTTCTCACATGTGAGTAGAGCAGAGACATTCCTCACTTGTGAAAGTTATTTGTCAGACATGTGCTTCATAAATTTAATATAACAATATAAATCTTAGTTATGTATATATAATTATAAATATCAGTATAATGTCTGCTGTAATAATAATTATAAATACCTGTATAATACAATAATTTAATGTATAATTAGTATTAAAAAAAAAAAACTCGTGCTCTCAACATGAGGGTGTGCGTTTGAGCATTGGAATGTAAACTCAAAATGTCACCCAAAATTCATCAGTAACCCCAAAGTTACCTAAGTTTGTACGAAATGAATTGCCACTACTCTAAAAATACAGAACAATTACCCTTAACCGATGACCATTTTCAATTACTAAAATTATAACAGTGCTGCCATTTGCATTCATAAACAACAGGAAAACAAAAAGTCTTAACGTTATTCAAAAGTAGTAGATTGCCTTCACAACAAAGACAAAAGGAAAGTACTTTTCTAACTCTCAATTACCGGAACTCAAAATTTCAATAGGATGCCCATCCTGCCTTCATTGAATTTGGCTCTAAACTTGAATCAAACAAATGAAGTTGCCCAACTAGTTTCTTGATTAGGTCACCAAATACATAGGACAGACCTGAGGTCGTAAATCCTATGCTCACATGGTATAGCACAGTTTTAACATATGATCTGTTGGGTGGCTTCTGATTGTGAGCCTTGCCAATTGCAAGCAAAAAGATGCATGCAAGAGATGAACCACCAACAGCAGCAATCTTAAAATCTCTATTGTCACTCCCACGAAATGAGAAGCCATAAACAACAGGAGGTATCAAACCAAAGATGATATATGACAAGAAAACTAGAGTTGCATGAACCCAGAAATTCTCTCGACGTCCAAGTAGTTCCTGGTAACGGTCTTCTTGTTTGCATGTTGTATGAGTAGAAGTCCCTTCGGCACCATCATTATTCAATTCTCTAAGCTATAAAAATTTCAGAGTAAGTTTAAATTGCTATAAAAAACTAGATGAAAAGGTAAAAGGAAGCAATTAAATTACCATTTTCCTACTTCTACATCAAGACATACAGATACTACTTTTAAGGACTTGGATTCTGCAGATTTGACACAATCTATGTCCAATCCATGGATTTGTGGATCACAGAATTCTCAATCAAATTACCAATTTATAAATCCCCATGATGCAACATTCAAACTTAAATATATTAATAAAAATATACTTATGTTATTTTCTAAGAGTTGACAGAACTTTGCGGATTTTAAAATTTTGAATTCAACAATATTGGACTGAATGAGAATATTGGATTGGATTCTGAACACGCTTACATCTAAAACATTGAGGAGAATTGACATGGATATAACTTACATTATGAGCAACAACGAACAGTCCACCAATCAGATTTGCCAATGCCATAGCAAAAATGTTCACTGCAATATAACCCAACAAGATGAACAGAATATAATATTAAAAAGAAAACACAATTTCACAAAGAAATAAACAAAATACCATTTATTTGATAATAAATGTCATGAACAATACAGAAGATACTCATAAAAGAACACTTACAAGTGGTAGCACCAGTAGCCGCTGCAGAAGTAACAACACCTAGACTTGTAATTGATTCAGCTAAACCACCATATACGATGCTTTTCAAAATATCCAATCGATGGGCTTCACTTGCTTTAGGACCAAATTTCATCTCAGAATCTACTAAACTACCAACATTAGGTGCCCTTGGAGAAGACACCACTTCATCTGGAGGCATTTCAATGATCAACCCTGCCCCAAATAAGTACGGCTCAAAGTTAGTACATTGAGATTTAACATATTCAGATTATACACAAACACATTGAAATTACAATAATACTACACTTAAATAGCTGGAATACTGATTGACATTATAATTCATATTACTACATTTGTCAGTTTTACAACTCAAGGAATGCATGACACATAAGATGTCACGTCAGCTGTGATGCAAATTATGGGAGGCTTGACTTTAAAATTTTGTGTTTACCTATGTTGTTTTTATTTTCATCTGTTGTATTCTGATTTGGATTCTCGGCTACACCAGTTACTGGTCTCAATACTTCTAATGAAGATGAAGAGGATGAAGAAATTCCAGGATGCTTTGCAGGTTCAAATGTTTCATTTCCAGGTGGCATATTGTCTGATGAGGTATGCTGATTATTTCCATCGACTCTAGACTTACCTGCATCAATATACAGTGAAATACCTCGATTAAATAAATATTTGTCAGTCCTGACTTAAGATATTTAGCCATTGAATGGCTGCAGCAAAATAGTACCTTGATGATCAGTAGCTGGTTTCCTATTATATGATCCAAAAATAGCAAACAACCAATTTGAACAAGATGGTGGCATATATTTTACTTGTCCATTGCCTGCATTAAAACAATATATGTTAAGCTTATGCCATTATAAATTTTCAGATGCTACACACAAACACACACGCTTATATTAAACGTACATGTAGGAAAGAAAATGGTGAAGCATGATAAGCATCTGAGTATATACGGCTTTCTATGAAGATTCCCATCATCGGCTGCACTTGAGAGGCCATCATTTGAACCGACATTATGTGTGTCATTGCCTTGATTTGTAGGAGAATTTTCTGCTGCAGGGTGTGACTCGGGTTTATAATCAGGCCTTATCTTATGGCGAATTTTTGGAATTTTGGGCTTCTTCCGAACCAGAATGACCCTTCTGGTTATGCAAGAATTGCAATTAGGACAATACAAATCATGTGTGCTTTGCTTCTTCAATACCCCCTCAACATCAATTATTTCTGTGGATTCTTGATCAAAATAATCCTCATCTACGACTCCACTTTTATTGTCAAAGTGCTCCAAAATTTCACTTTTTTCTTCACTTATTTGATGATTGAAGATTTCAGTTCTGCAATTGCTTTGGATTTGATGTTTGCTTGCCTCCTCCATTTGCAGTTCCTCGTCTTTATACTTTGCCTCAAGCACAGAAGATTCTAAAGCAGGATAATATTTCATTCCTGTTACTTCAGCACCAGATTCAATTCCTGTAAGCCATGCAGAAGAGAAGCATTTTATACACATACGGTGGAACTCAAGCTTTCATGCATAGTTTAAGTTTCTCATATTGATGTAAGACATTCATAAACCTTAATTTCCTCATTCTCTCTCTCTTAGGTTTTCTTTTTTTCCTTTTTTTCCCTTAAATTATAGCCAACAGTTTAACAAAACTTAATAAGTTTTAAGTTGCTTATCAAATTAAAAAATTGTAATTTTTTCCTTCTATAATTTTTTTTTTGGTTAAAATTTAAATCTAGCCCCTCTAGAATTAATTTCTGAGTCCGCCACTGCTTATATTCAAACTTGGGTGCCCAATTTTTTTTTTAAAAAAACTGTCTGAAAAACACTTGACCAAATCTATGCGAACTATTGATAATAAGACATTTTACGAGGGTATACAAATGTATCATCTATCCCTGATTAAAAATATCACATTTGAACATAAAGCATATTGTGTCATGAAAACTCACAGCACAGCTTTTATGGAATTTTCGCCAAAATCAAAATCTCAGGAGAAAAACTGTCGTGCAACTGTGGTACCGTGACACAATTGCAATCAGCCGTTGGATCCCCATGAACCCCACCATCCAAGTGGATCCAACGGTTGAATGCAACTGTGGTACGATACCACAGTTACACCATAGCCGGACCCAAATCTCAGTTGAGGATATTTACAAGGGAAAAAGACACAGAGACCCCCAACGTTTGAATAAGGGACATAAAACCCCCTAAGGTTTCAAAAAAGACACTCAGACCCCCATTTGTTAACAGTAAATTATAATTTTAAAGTGCAATTACCATTATACTATATTAAAAAATAATTGTTCATTGTCCAATTTATTCCTATATTATTAATAAAATTACGAATATTACTTCATTACCCAATTTTTCCATTTAATTTTTATCAAATTTTCTCTTCAAACTAAATAAATTTAATCCATTGCTCAAAAATAAAAATAAATTAAATTGATTATTAATATAATAAAAATAACATATATTTAATATAAAAATAACATATATTAAATTAAAATAAATTTAATTTATATATGGAGAATTGTTATTTTTAAGAAATTATCAATTTAATTTATATATAAGAAATTACAACAAATAATATATGGAGAATTGTTATTTTTATTATATTAATAATCAATTTAATTTATTTTTATTTTTGAGCAATGGATTAAATTTATTTAGTTTGAAGAGAAAATTTGATAAAAATTAAATGAAAAAATTGGGTAATGAAGTTATATTCGTAATTTTATTAATAATATAAGAATAAATTGGACAATGAACAATTATTTTTTAATATGTTATAAGGGTATAATGATAATTGTACTTTAAAATTATAATTTACTGTTAACAAAAGGGGGTCTGAGTGTTTTTTTTGAAACTTTAGAGAATTTTGTGTTCCTTATTCAAATATTGGGGGTCTCTGTGTCCTTTTCCCTATTTACAAACACTTTTACAAAACTTAATTTTTCTTTTTTAAGGAAAGTCAAATGTGAGTCTTGAGACTTTTTTTGGAAAAGAGTTAAAATTTAAGTCTTAGTAGTAATTATCTAAAAAGATCCTAAATCCTCTTATGTGGGTATATTAGATTTTTAAGAACTAAGCATTGACTAACAATCTTGTATTGATGAAACACCCTTCATAAAGTTTAAAATTAGGTATATCCACTTTCAAGTAACCAAAAAGTGAGCAGGTAGAGCCAACCTTGAGAAAAGGATATTAAAGAAGGAACAATAATTAAGACTGACAGATACTAATTTTTTAATTTTGGTTTTGTTGGGTTACAATTGAGTCTCGCTTTCATGTTACTTATTTATGTATATTTGAAGTGGATTATAAGTTACATTTATTATAACTTAATAAATGCCTTTAATATTTGGTCAGCAGTGTGGTGTGAGTGTCATTTAAAAATCATAATTGCATTCACTGGTGGGTGGCTCTGCTCAACCTCCCAGGAGCGGTAGTAATGCCAACAAAACATTGAATAACTCGAAAGTAAAACAATAAAATAAAATAAAAAGCTGGGCAGTTAATTTTTCATTTTTTTTGGAAATTATCTTTTAAATGTCAACTTTAGGTTAAATGGAAGTAGCTACAAAAAAAACTTTTAAATTTATCCTTGGGTAATGTCAAATCAAAGGATCCGGTTATAGTGCAATTATAATATCACACTACAGTTATTTTCAGCTGTTGAATGTAATAATTGTAACTAAATTTAACTGCTAGATAATACAGTTATTTTCAACTATTAGACCCAACTTATGATAACAGCTATAATTAAATTTAACAATAGGATGTAATTATAGTATGATATTACAATTATACCATAGTTTTAACCTAAATCTAAACTATTTTTTTCTCCAAAATTATAATTCATGAAAACAAATAATAAATATTGGTTATAAATAAGCTGACCCGATTTAAATATTAATTTCACCTGAGAGATAATAAGAAAAAATAAATAAATAACTATCACGCAATCCCATAAAATAAAAGTCATTTCATTTATAAAATCTAAAAAGTTCAGGTCCCCAGAGGATAGGCTTATTTTGAAATAACAAAAAATTATTGCTCCAAAAAAAAAAATTGGTGGAAGGAAGTATTACCATGGCTATTCTTATGAGAAGTGTACGCAGCCGCAGATGCATGGTTATCTTTAATTTCTCCTTCTGCAAGTCCATGTCCACCATCTGCTTCACCAATAACCGCCGCGGGCGGCGGCGGCGGCGGCAGCGCAGTTGTTTTATTGGCTTGGAGCCTAGACTTCCGTCCAAAAAGAGCCCCCACTTCCTCTTCTTCTTCTTTCTGCTCCTCATTCTCCCATGGAAATGCCTGTTGCTTTTGTGGTTCCATGTCTAACTGATATTGTACATGGTGATACGAAGACCCTCTTGTGTTTATCTCTTTATGTGCCAGCTTTCATTTATAGCCATTTATGAAAGAGGGACAAAAGGACAGTGTTTAGTTTCTACCATTCTACTAATTTTTTAAATTTCTCTGACCTCACGCTAGTGACTTATGACTTAGCTCAGCTTTATCATTTTTTTTTTATAAAAAAATTAATTTCAAATTAATAATGATAGCGATGGATCACACATATCCAAAAAAAAAAAAAAACCGGTAAAACAATCCTTTATCGGTGCTCACGCATGTGGGGAGAGGAGGGCTACCTTACAGATTCTGTAAGGTAGAGCCCTTACATAAATAGTGTTTGGCTGTGGGTCCTATGAGACCCGCAACTAAATTTATGAGTGAGCTGTAACTTATAGAATCTGTAAGTTAGCAAGCTACTGCATTTAATTATATTTTAATTTCTTTTAGATTATGTTACACTTAATTTAAATATAATATATTACAGCCCACCGCTGCATCGACATATTATTGGTCAACGATTTTCATGTCATAATTTTATTTTATTTTATTTGTTGTTCTTTCACGTTTTGCACACTTTGACTAATAACTACAAACAATTAAGGAGTATGGGTCTGTCTCTGTCGTCTGTGTATTAATATCATCACATGAAATTACAGTAATACCCTCCCACCAAACGTGCGATAAGAGTATTTCGGTAATTTTGAACAAACGTACAAGCGTTTCTCTGATACAAATTGTACCATCCTCTGTCCAATTTGGATGTCTTATTCGGTTATTCCATGTCCAACGTAATTCAATTTCGAGAACTGCCAGCCTGTGTCCTTACTTGGTAATTGCCGGTTTCCTCCCTTGAGGTTTGTTTTATTTTCACTACGATAGAAAGTATTAGTGTATCACAAATCAAATACCCTATCGTTAGTATGCTGTTAATTAGACCATTTGGTGATTGAGTAAATGGCCAAAATACCCTTGTACCATTAAAATCAAAACTAAGGAAGATCTACTATCCCTGGGTAACAGCTCACTGTAAAAATTCACGCCAAACGGTCAAAGTGTGTAAACAGTATGAAATGATCATACCATCCTTATGAAATATTTAATCTGTCTTTGCTTATTCACAAATCAAAATTAAATATTCAAGAAAAAAAATTGGCAGTGAATTTGGCTATTTATATCATGCACCTCAAACAAGCTCAATAGTCACAATTGTTTTGTTGCTTACTTCATTACGATTATAAGCTGAAACACATATCGTCCGCATCAAAAAAATCATATAAGCAAATCTTATTCATCATCCATCTCAAGCTCCACACAATCATCAACCATCCATTTCATAAACACAAAGCTCAAATCCAACATAGTCAGATCAGTAACCACGAATAATATACAAATCAAGGGAACCAATCTCAGCAAAACTAAACAAAGACACAGAAACATCATAAATAATAATTCATTCCAGCAGCAATAACAGTTTAGACAGTTAATTCAGGCTATAATTTAAGCAGTCAACATGGATTAACATTGGCCTTATATACATAACAGCAACTATTAAAATTTTACTGTGGTTAACAGGTTAAAAGGCAACACATACCTTGTCGAAGATGTGAGTTTGATAGAATCTCACAATGCATGAAATATACCCAAAAAAAAAAAACCTCAAATACGTACCTATGGCTTAATAACAGAAGATGATACACCATCTTTATCATTTCAATGCTTTCAGTTAGAAAGTGATGCATCCTTTGATCCCTTAAAAAAATTTTATGTATGGGATTAGATAGGCCTCTGCTGCAATTTCTCAGTAAATACACCTACTGTCTTCACAGTTACTGCTAGATCCATGTATATATGATGATTTACAGTTGAGTTAACAACCCTGTATGAAACAAAAAGGTAAGCATTAGTATCTATTTAAATGGTCAACGAATAAGTAATGTATCTAAAGAAAATGTAAATATAAGCAGATCCAAACCATAAGCGCATGCATGCATAGGGTAGAGAGTCTTGATTTGGCTGTGTTTCTTGTTCCAGTTTGGGATAGAATGTATAATCCATGTACAACCTGAAGGTGTACATTTAAAGATGATCCTTGACTTCCCATTGTCGACCATCTTAAGCTAGAAGCCATTTACAGTTGCAAACACACTGGCCACTTTCATGAACTCATCCATATTCTTGATTAACTGACCAGACATTAGAATGGAGTTTCCACCAGCTGAACTAAATACAGAACGTCGCATTTTATTTAGCACCACTGTCATCCCCTGACTAGTAATCATCTACACTATCTCCCCACTCATCACCATCATTAGCATGATCAAACTCAATCTCACTGGCCTCAATCTCATGCTCAGTTTCCGAAGCATCTACAAAACCACCATCTGAATCCTCAGTAAGTGCCTGGTCTTCAATTGAGTCCTGAATCAAAACAATTGCATTGATATTGTCTGTATCAGTTGGAGCTTTCATTCAAATCAGGTACAGCCTTACACTCATTAACCTCATCAAAATATAAAAAATTAATCGCAGCCTCTTCCTCTAAATGAACGGGAGGCTGTTCCCTGTCAAATTTGATTGCGGAGGGCAAATATACAACATTCAGGCAACTATCATGCATTTATTAATTTCAACATTAACAAACCATTAACATCATTCTCAGCAACAGCATAAGCAAACCAACAAAACAAAAAAAAAGGGAAAAATTGAACTGGAGACTGTATAATAGCCCCCATAAAAAAAAACCGACCAAGATCCATTTTCTTATACTTTGAATGAATGCATGCCAAACATCTTGTCAGTTCAGTTCATGACTAAAATTAAAATCCGAAAACGCACAAAGTATATATCTTCTAATCCACAAATTTTAACATGCGTTATGATAATTTCAGTTAAACAAAAATAAAGAACCTGAAAGCATCTCTACAAACTACTATAATTAGTAACCATCACTAATCTTTCTTCAATTAAATAATAAGCAACTAAAACGCCAATTCGTGTCATGCATTTTGATTCTTTAAAGGAAAAAAAAAAGGAGAAGAAAAACCTGTATGACCAAAACGACGACCACCATTTTACAAACCCAGCTTCACTTTTAACTGATCTCTTCACCATTAGGTGAAAAAAGAAAATACATAAAAAAAGAAAAGTTATTGTTACCTAACGGCCAGTCTTGGGGATATTAGAGTGGGTTAGGAATTAAAGTTAGAAAGCTGTAATTTAAAAATTATATTATTAAAATATTTAAAAATATTAATTGTTATAATTTAAAAATTATATTATTAAAGTATTTAATAAATATTAATTATTATAATTTAAAAAATAAATTAATATAATTTTTATTTATATAATAAAAAATTATTATATTTTTAATAATTTTATTAAAATTATTATTTAAAATTTATATTTATTATATATTATTAATTTATATTTTATTAATATAATTTTTTTTACAATAACTAAGTACCAAATAGTACTTTAGAGTGTTCTATTCCCTTTACATTTCCCAAAGTGCAAAATTTCTGAAATTGTTTGAATATTGAATCAATCAAGTATGTAATTACTAACTTGTCCTCCATGTCAAGCCTTGTACGAAACTGTGAACTAACGGTAGGGGAAGGAAAAGCGAAATACGTTGACAGTTTACAGTAAATTGGAGATATGGCAAACCTCAAGGGAGGAAACTAAAACTTACCAATCCTTATTCCAGAAAACGTAAATGCTCACGTGCTGAGATGTTGTTACCAATAAATAATTCATGCATTAGAAATTTGGAATTCAATTCAACGCATGAGAAATGATTTATTAAAGGAATATGCTAGGTGAATTAAATCCTAATAAAATGGCGCCCTCACCGTTTTGAGTGAGTTTTCACCTAAAAGAAAAAAGAAAAAGAAAAAAAAAGAAGTTTAAACTAATCTAAAACGCAGTCGTTTTGAATGAGTTTCTATTAGTTATATATTAGATTTTAGTTGAAATAACAGTGTTTTTTTATTAAAAGAAAAAAGAAAAAAAGACTAATAAATGGGTCACTGGTTAAAATATGACTTGGCTTAATAGATTGTGAATTATATTAAATTTAGTTTAACAAGACTTAAGAAACACAATATGATTGCAATCCAGCACATCCCAAGAGAATACAATGCAGTTGCTCATGCTTTAGCCAAAATAGTTTTAGCAAGTAATGATGATTGTATTTGGAGGGGATTTTTTCCTCCTCAAATCATGGTTAAAATCTCTCTTTTGTCGTAATGAAAGTAGCTCGAAAAAAAAAAGATTCTAATATTGAACCGTTTAATAGAAATCCTTCAAATATAAATTCACATGTTCCATTATGAATAATATAGTACACACATGTTATGACATTATTTATTTACTATATGAATAATATAGTACATTAAAAGTATTCTAGAATTTCTAACATCCTGATCATGTTCATATTTTTCATAGATTTTACAGCCACCGAGCAATGAAGTAAGCGATTCTTCACATTCAATTATGAATTATTCAACTATTAATAATTGAGCATTGATCATTTTCAAAAAGAAAATAATAATAAATAAATAAGTTGATCGTGGAACCAACGTTACATTCTTTTTCTATTTGATTAATAGCTGTACACAACAGGTCGATTTTACTTACTCGGGAAAATCTACTTAAATGTTGTTTTTTTTTCAATTCTGAAGGTTACTTAAATGTTTTTAAACATTTTTGTTGAAGAAAAATGTAATTTAATCAAGTAAACGGTTTCACATTCAAATATTCAATTTTTTTGAATCATTCAACTATTATTAATTAAGTATTGGCCACTTTAAAAAAAAATCAATAAATAAAAGTTGAATATTGGAACCAATGTGTATATTTGATTAACATCTGAGTTGAGTATCGTTCACACTTTCATTCTCGCGAGCTGAATGTTGCTAACCTTTAGAAGTTTATAGTATAAATAGCCCCTCATACCTGTAGAATTTATAAAATATCTATGTTGTAATTTTTGTACTGGTTGAATCTAAACTTTTCAACAGTAAAATAATCTTTTTATGTGATATAACTTAAAATCTAAATTAGTTTGACATGCAACAAGTAAAAAAAAAATGATAATTAAGTAATTTTTAATAAAAATAGATGTATATAATATCGCATTATAATTTTTTTTAAAAAAATATAAGAATTAACTGCTTAATTAATTCAATTTGTAGAGACTAAATAAAAACATTTACCTACAAAACAAATAAATGAAAGTTGAGTATCGAAACGAACGTGCTTTTCCTATTTAATTAATAACTCGACGATCTACCACAGTTAAAAAAATTATGGCTTTACATCCAACTTATATTAATTGTTGTATTGTATGCTTCAATAATGAATATGGTGGAACTAACTCAATTATGTCTATTCATAAAAAATGGAGTTGACAAATCATTCATTTTATTGGGTAGAATTAATTAATGTTTTACGTGATTTCCTTGATGAGACACATGACGTGTTTTAATTTTTATTATTATTATTATTTTTTGAACAAGACCTGCTTTTAATTTTAATTTGTTTATTCTATCCTTCCATTCCTTGTTCATATTGTTTGATTATTTATCCATGTTTACGTACGGTTATTATAATCTTTTGATGAACTCTGACTTGGGCGACAACAGCTGGCGTCAGCTAGTTCATTGATAGGAAATTAACAACGCCTGCATGAATAATCAGGAACAAAGAAGAATGCCAATTAGTTTCCACAAAAAGAAGAAGAAGAAGAATGCCAATTGCCGTAATTTTGTAGGCTGATGGTGGACTGATGCTCTCACTAATGTTGAGGAGACTGATTGGAATTTTCATGAAGCTCCTTTCTCTTTTTATAAAAATGAAGAACAATAAATGTTTCCATAAATGATGCTTACGCTAATTTCTGGTCAGTCACAAAATTAAATGATCGGACGATATACAAAACAAGGCACAGATAATTTATATGGTTTAACACTTATCTTATGTCATAAGTCTAAAATGAGCAACTTTCACGGTTAAATAAGAATTACAGTAATTTTTTTTTCTACTCGTATCCCCTTATGCATCAAATGATCTCTATTTATATTATAATTTTGGTATCCTAAGCTCTTGATTACTCTTTATTCTCATTAAAGTTTTCATCTAATGTTAATATTTATCTCCTTCTTAAACTGAGTTTTATCTAATATCTACATTTATCTCTAGCATTTTATCTCCTTCTTAAACTTATTTAGGATTCGAGAGCTTTTAGATTCTACTTTTAAACTTAGATAGCATGTCCAACTACCAGACCCTAGTTGTTGGATTCAGTAGGTGTTTTTTTTTTAAAAAAAAATTAAACTCATCTCCCACAATTGTGCTCTTGAATTATTGTGCAATTGTAAGCTCTTCTACAATTGCACTCTCTTGCAATCACATCTATTTGACTTATTGAGTGCTATCATGCTTAGCTATGACTTATAATCATGCTCTAGAAGATGCTTAGTTATGACTCTTTTACAATCATGTTCTAGATGCTCTACAACAGTTGTGCTTATTTGACTTCATGCCCTTCTGCTCACATGCTCACTTGCTCTCATGCAGCTGTGCTTATTTGACTTATTAACCTTTCTACTGAGCTAGCACGCTCTCATGCTCTCATGCTCACATGCTCTCATGTAATTGTTCTTAAATGACTTATAAAGCTTTTAACTGAGCCAACATGCTCTTAATGTCTCATGTTATTGGGAAATTTACGAAAATAACCATAAATATTTTGTTATTTTCACAACTAATCCTCTCAGCTTTTTTCTATCAACATTAGCCAAACACAAGCCTTTCTCCCCAAATTACCCTTCTGAACTTGCTGAACTGAGTCGTGGGTGAATCTGGAGACAGGCACCTGTCGCACCTTGCTTGGTGCGACAGGTGCCTGGCGCACACACCAAGCCTTGGGCGACAGGCTGCCTGTCGCACAAAAACTTGGTGCGACAGGCACCTGTCGCACCAAACCTTGGTGCGACAAGCACCTGTCGCCCAAGGCTTGGTGCGTGCGACAGGCACCTGTCGCCCAAGGCTTGGTGCGTGCGACAGGCACCTGTCGCCCAAGGCTTGGTGCGACAGGCAGCCTGTCGCACCAAGCTTCGTGCGACAGGCAGTCTGTCGCCAGATTCATCTACGACTTGCAGTTCACTGAAACTCTCGAGCAAGTTCAGAAAATAACTTATACCACTATGTATTAATGAAAATAAATAAAATAGCTAACTTAGGTTTTGTTGAAGACTATAGATGGTAGATCGGACGACGATGAGGGATGAAGCCGCCGCCGACGAGGGTTGATGTTACCGCCGATGATGGGAGTTTGTTCGGTTTGGGAGAGATGCGTGAAAGAGAGTGTTGGGGGGAGAGATGAGAGAGAGGGGTATTTTAGTCTCAAAGGTTCTTTTATGGCTAATGTTGATAGAAATTTATTTGGAGGGTTAAGATGAAAAAAGCCAAAATTTTTATGGCTATTGGTGTAAATTTCCCCATGTTATTTGACTTGCCATATTTTTTCTTCACAATAGTTGCCCCTAACTCTTTGAGGCTGACTTACAAATGTTAAAAGCCAGCATTATTATTTTTGTTATTTTATTTCATGCAAAATTCATTCCTCCACCTCACCTCTGTAAGTTTAGATAACTAGAGTGTTAGATAACTTATCAACATTTCTTCCTGGTAAGTATTAGTCATTTCTTTTTTTCTTGCTCGAAATGTTTGCCTAATAAACAAGCAATGTCTTCAGACTCTAAGGACTTTTTTGATCCAACCTTTTGTGAATATCTTGCAGAGGATAACAAATACGAGGCTATCATAAATATCCAACCACCTCCTGTTGTAAACTTTACTCTTGATTTCTTTTTTTCATCATATGTATTGAATTTTTTTGCTTCATGTTTAATTTAATGTGTGAATAAATTATGAGCTTCAATACCTCCGCAATCTTCTTTTCTTGATACTAATTCTTGTTTCATATTGTTCTTCTAGTTAGGAGATTAGGTATTTTTCTTTTAACTTTCCTTGTCGATTTTCTTTCTTACTACTCTCAATTTTAAGAGATTTGGGAACTTATCTTTAACTTTTCCCACTCTCAGGAACTTAGTTTTAACTTTTTCTACTCAAGAATTTATTTTTAACCTTTTTCCTCTTAGGAACTTATCTTTAACTTTTCCTATTCTCCTTTTTATGAGATCAAAAATTTATCTTTAGGTTTTTCTGCTCTTAAGAACTTATCTTTAACTTTTTATGTTCTCCTTTTTATATAACCAGGAATTTATTTGCTCTCATTCTTGTGAGACCGATAATTTCACTTTAACTTTTCCTAATCTCCTTTATATGAGACTAAGAATCTTTTCCTTTATTCTCTTAGCTTCTATGAGTTTAGGTTATTGTTCTTTTGTGCTCTCGATAATAACTTTGTAAAGGTTTTTGGCGTATTTTTTCTAAGCGAGTAATGGAATGTTTGTGGTTATAAACCGACTATAATGGTCATTAAGGCTTCTGCATTATTGTAGTTTTCCAGCCTTATTGCTTCTTTGTTAAAGAAAATAATATAATTTTTCAATAACTCGTCTTTTCTTTACTTAACTGACAAAATATGAGTCAGGGGAAATTGATGGTCTCTGGCACCAACAAATTAGCTAAATACATGATTTAACTAAGCAAATAAAGCTGTCAACTCTGGCTTTGGCTTTCTGTACCAATTACATGTTGATCCCGCGAGTGTCAACAAGAAAGTCCTACACATGGCTGCTCCTATTGCTCATTGCAACTCCATCCAAGACCTAGAAGTCTCGAAGTGTTCACCCGGATCTCATTCTTCTTCATGCAACATTATTTGAGGAATTTTGACCTTTGGAGGAAGTGGTGCATCTAATATGTCCCTAGTGAAATGATGCTTTACTTCTTCAAAAAATGATCCAACATTTTTTTCTTTTTTTTTGTGTCACCTATCCTTTTTTTGAGTTTATTTAACTCTACTTGAAGGCTTGCTGAGGCAGCACTAAACTTATCTTCCTTAGACCTTATAGATTAGTTGCCTTTTATTCAGCCTCTCACACAGGTTTTTAGAGTTTAATACTTGTCAAAGATCACCACTTTCATGATTAGCATGTTTTGCATGGCTTTTGACTCACGAAGCTTTAGTTCTTTCTCTTTAGTGTTCATGTTTTTTATTATGTACTATTGCTGTTGCTCTTCAACAGGTTAGACTGGCCAAATATTCCTTTGGTTCTCTACGTATTAGAGCACCAAAGTAATGTCATGTGCCAAGTCAACCACTGGTTTAGCAAATGGTGGTTGTGGGCCTACGTTGTCTCCTTGGGGGCCTTGGAACCAGTAGTAACCCATAACTACGATGACTAATTGATTTGATTGACTTTTGACTTTGTGGTATTCATTTTTATTTATGGATAATTATATCATCCCACAAACGATGCCAATCTATTAAAGCTAAATTCTGGTCAATTATAGAATTAAATAATGAGACTATTAAGTTGTGTCCTGTATTGACTAGTAAAAAGGAGATATTTGGGTTTATAAATATGATAGGTTGTTCTATCTAATAGACTAATTTTTATAATTTGATAACTAGAAATCATAGGTCAAGTCCTTCGAATAAATGGTATCAGAGTTAGACCCTAATAGTTAGAATATGGTGGTAGAACAACTTGGATGTATTGAATGAAATGATTGAAGTTCGATAGTGGTTTCATTGGGGGGAGGGGGTTATTAAGTTGCGTCCCGCATTGGCCAGTAAATGATAGAAACTTTGATTTATAAGTAGGATAGGTCAATTAACCCAATAAACTAGTGGTTTGAGCTGGACACCTAGAAATCATAGGCTAAACTTCCCAACAGGGATGATGTAAAACAAGAATAAATAATTAACATGATTTAGCACTTGACCTATATCCGCGGGTATAGAAAGAGCAATTTTCACTATTTGATAAGGATCACAATGATTTTTTTTTTGTCTAACTATTTACTCATATCCCTCTATGCATCCAGGGTTCTCTATTTATAATGTAATTTAGGTATCCTGAGCCCTTGATGACTCTTTGTTCTCATTAAAGTTTTTATCTAATATTTATATTTATCTCCTTTTTAAATTGAGCTTTATCTAATACCATGTTTATCTCTAGCATTTTGTCTCATTCTTCAACTCGCTTTAGGCTTTGGGAGCCTTTAGGTTTTCCTTTAGGCTTAGGTAATATGTCCAACTATCAGCCATCGCTATTGGATTCGGCGAACGAGCCTTTTTTTTTTTAATTAAACTCACCTCCCATAGCTATGTTCCCATACTATTTTGCTCTTTGATAATTGCACTATCCTACAGTCATATTTATTTGACTTGTTAATGCTATCACACTTAGCTATGTTATCTTACATCATGCTCTATAGCAATAGTGCTTAAATGATTTCATGTGCTCATGCACTCATGCCCTTATTGTAACACCCTAGTCGAATCCCAAATCGACAAAGCACGAGAGAGATGTTGTATTTATAAAGGGTGATTCAAAAATTAATTGGCAAGACGCCTTTGAAGTGTATGGGCGCCCCAGAAATAAAACCGTACAGACCTTACTAAGGCTTAGAACGGACAATATCTTACTAGATCTGAGTTCGGTCATGACAAATGGTATTAGAGTGCTTCCACGTGTTCTCCTGAGCGATGATGGGGCAAACCTCAACGAGGACGCTGAGTCCTTAAAATCATGAAAATTTCATAATTTCATGACCCAACCTAGACTTACTAAGATATTGTCCCCTTTAGACCTTAACAAGATCCGCACAGTTTTGTTCATTGGGCGCGCCTATACAACTCAAAACGCGTCTTGCTAATTAAGGTGTGGATCACCCTTTATAAACCCAGCATTTTTCCCGTATTATACTGATGTGGGATTCGGCTTGGGTGTTACATACACTACCTCTTAGGGACTCAACGTCCTCGCTGAGGTTTGCTCGACCATGGCTCAAGAGGACACGCGGAGTCGCTCTGATACCATCTATCATGATCCAACCCATACCTTACAAGATATTGTTCGCTTTAAACCTTAACAAACCCCGCACGATTCTATTTCTGGGGTGTCCATACACTCCAAAAAGCGTCTTACTAATTAAGGTGTGGATCACCCTTTATAAACCAGTCATCTCTCCCTTGCATTGTCAATGTGGAATTCGCCCATGGTGTTACATACACCCTCTTTAAGGACTCAGCGTCTACACTGAGGTTTGCTCTACCATCACTCAATAGGACAATGTGTTCAAAGGCAATCAGGGAACAACAACATTATTCACATGGCGAATGATAGAGATAGAGCCATTCGAGACTACACAATGTTGACTCCTCAAGCAATACATCCGAGAAGAGTTAGACCCGACGTTCAAGCTGACAATTTTGAACTCAAACCCGTGATGTTTCGGATGCTTCAAACAATGGGGCAATTTAATGGTTTGCCATCCGAAGATCCTCATTTACACCTTAAGTTATTTCTGGAAGTGAGTGATGCTTTCAAGATTGCTGGAGCATCGCAGGAAGCATTGAGACTCAGACTTTTCCAGTTTTCTTTGAGAGATCGAGCAAGAGCATGGTTGAATTCTCTACCACTAGATTCTATCACTACATGGAATGATTTGACTGATAAATTTTTGATGAAATATTTTCCGCCAACCAAGAATGCAAAGTTGAGGAACGAGATCACATCTTTGCATAAACTTGAAGATGAGAGCTTGTGTGACGCATGAGAGAGATTTAAAGAGTTACTTCGGAGATGTCCTCATCATGGTATTTCATATTGTATACAGTTGGAAACTTTCTATAATGGTCTCAACCCAAGCACCAGATTGATGGTGGATGCTTCAGCAAATGAAGCTTTGTTATCTAAGTCTTACAATGAGGCTCATGAAATTTTGGAGAGGATTGCTAACAACAATTATCAGTGGCCATCAACTAGACAAGTTGCAGCAAGAAGAACATCATGAGTTCATAATGTAGATGCCTTGAAGCATTGTCAGCCCAAGTAACTTCATTAACAAACATAGTGAAAACTATGACCACTGCTCCAGCAAGTGTCAACCTAGTTACCGAGGTCTCTTGTGTTTATTGTGGAGAGGGACACTTATTTGATAATTGTCCTAGGAATCCATCTTTAGTCAATTATGTGGGCAGCTTCAATAGACAGAACCAGGACAGTCCATATTCAAACACTTACAACCCTGGATGGAGACAACACCCGAATATTTCATGGAGTTATCAGAACCAGACTACTGCAGCACCTAGTGGACAGAACAGACTTGCTCAACCACTTGGATTTTATCAGCAAAATCAAGAGTAAAGAAGCATCAACAATTATCAACTTAGCTCCCTTGAAGCTTTTATTAAGGATTATTTTGTGAAGAATGAAGCGGTTGTCCAAAGTCATGCTGCATCTTTAAGAAACTTAGAAAACCAAATTGGACAGCTAACTACAACATTAAGTAACAGACCTCAAGGCAGTTTACCCAGCAACACAGAGGACCCAAGAAGAGAAGGGAAAAAGCACTGCAAAGTGATTGACTTGAGATCTGGAAAGGATGTTCATAGTCCCGTTGGTGTACCAAAATGAAAAGCTTAGTCCATTTCAATTCAGAAAGAAACTCAAACTGAAAAGAACCACAATGCTCCACTTCACAGCACACTGGTGAGAGCAGTCAAGCTGCAACATTTGCCGAAAATGATAATTCAACACCAGTAGATAACGAGGCTGTAGCAACAAACCTGAGTAGAGCAAAAGAGAAGCAGTCTGCACAACATGTTGCAGCACAACAATTTAGACACCCGCCACCCTTCCCTCAAAGATTTTAGAAGCAACAACAAGATAAGCAGTTCATCAAAATCTTGGGAGTGCTGAAACAACTGCATATCAATATCCCTTTTGTGGAAGTTCTAGAGCAAATATTGAATTATGTAAATTTTTTTAAGGATATCTTAACAAAGAAAAGAAGACTTGGAGAATTTGAGACAGTTACTCTAACACAAGAGTGCAGCCGAATGCTTCAGAGTATGATACCACAGAAGATAAAGGATTTAAGAAGCTTCACAATCCCATGCTCCATAGGCACTAAATACAGTGGCAAGGAACTTTGTGATCTGGGGGCTAGCATCAATCTCATGCCATTATCAGTGTTTAAGCAATTGGGAGTTGGTGAATGTAGACGAACAACAGTGACTCTACAACTTGCTAACCGATCTAATGTCTATCTAGAAGGAAAGATTGAAAATGTGTTGGTGAAGGTGGATAAGTTTATTTTTCCGGTGGATTTCATTGTGCTAGACTTTGAGGCAGACAAAAAAGTGCCAATCATTCTAGGGAGACCTTTCTTAGCCACGGGAAAGACTTTAATTGATGTTTAAAAAGGAGAATTAGCCATGAGGGTGAATGACCAGCAAGTTACATTCAATGTGTTGGATGTCATGAAGAGTCCCAATGAGATTGAAGATTGTAATTTTATCAGAGTTGTGGACTTTGTTGTAGTAGAGAGATTACACAGTTGCTACAGTAAGGAAGAAATCAATGTTGTAACATTTGAAGAACTTGATGATGAAGATCATGAAGCAGCTAACATAGCATAGTCAGGGGAGAAGCAATCATTTAGAATTGATGAGCAAGTCCAGCAAAGGGAACTCACTCCAGACCAACAAGAATTCAAGGTTAATGGGAGATGATATGAACAGCCTAAAGAATGATCAGTTCTTAAAGGATCCAGGTTGAGGAAACAAGAAAGGTCAGACTGAAAGACCTAAAATTAAGCGCTAATTGGGAGGCAACCCAATAAGGGAAGTTGTTTTAAGTTTTATGGCATTGAATTTAGCTTTTAAATTATTTAATTTGTCTTTTTATTATTTTAAGTGTGTATCTAATTTTTTATGTCTTTATGTTACATTGCAGCAAGTAAAAAAAAATGTGGGCAAAAAGAGCAGGACCGAATTACTGCAGCATCACTTACAACATGACATAACAGAAGACTCTCAAACAATAGAGGCATTCTTGCTTTTGCAGCAGCAAATGGATTGATAAGATTTTATGATAATGAGCGTTTGAGGAGTGGATCAAAGAAGAAGTGACCCTTTACAGCCTATACTGCAGTAGTGCTTCCAGCAACAGGGGAGTACCCCCCTACCTGCTAGTTTATTTTACTTCTTTCTGCAAAACTTTTCTTTCGTTTAGTTTTAATTTTCTAATTCATTCTACATGTCCTTTTATTTATGTAGTTTTGTTTTGTGTGCTTGTGAGGACACAACACCGCTCAAGTTTGGGGGGGGGGGGTTGTGTTTCTGAGTGCATGTGTTTATGTTTGTGTTGTGTGTTGTGTGAAGCTCTGTTATTTAATATTTGTATATGGATTTGAAAACCTAATGAAGATAAATTGAGTGTTATTCAGTATTTATGAGAATGCTAAGTAGAGATAGTTATAGATGAAGGTTGAAATTCTGTCCCGACACTTCGACTTTAGTTGAGTTTTATGAGAATGCTGTAGCAGAGCCAGGAAAACCAAAAAAAGTGTAGAAAATATCTCAAGTTTGGGGGAAATTTTTTCTTGGACTGTGCCTGTTATGAAATAAATTCTGCTCCAATAGTTTAAGTTGTTGAGTAACCAAGGTTGAGTATGCACCCCATATGCAAACTTGAGTCCAAAGGAAACAAGAGCTATGAGCAGTGCTGCAGCAATTATATATATATATATAAAAGCAAAATAAAAAATTATGATGAAGGAAAAAAAAAAGAGGTCCACTGCCTAGGATACTAAGTAACCTGGTTTGTTCATGAGCCCCATGTTCAGCCTTGGGTCAAAGACGTCCAAAGGTAAGACCCAGATATAACATCCTGAATGCGTTGCTGTAGCAACTCTGACATGTACTTTGAATTAGTAATTGGGTGTCGTCATTACAAGTGATAGGCATTCACATGAAATCTCAATGTTGCATTAAAGGGTTTAACTGAAAAAAAAATTATTATTGTTGTAGCACAGCTTGAGTATATTTATGATTTATGCTCCCCCATATGTGAATATATTTGTGTTATACCTTTGAATTATATGCAATGTCTTTGTAATGTTGTAGCACATCTAGAATTTGATCAAAGTGACACACACACGCTTTGGACAGAATAATGCCTAAGTTTAAAACTGAACTGTTAAGGCTATTTTGCGTGATTAAGAATGTGATCTGAGGGTGGAAGAATTCTTGCAAATTTGATGATAGAGCTAAGTTATTTGTTGCATGACTGTGTGATTGAAGTGTTAGCGTTGTTGTTATTACTTGAGGACAAGTAATAGCTTAAGTTTGGGGGTGTGATAACTCTATGAAATGAGAGTTATCATGGTACTTTTAGACTTAAATCAATATTACTTAGAGAGTAAATGATGTGTTTTCATTGCATTTTTGTTACATTTTGCATAAATATTCATTTTAGTTTAGTCTTAATAAGTTTTACTTAATTTAAAGTAATTCGTGCTTAAATTGTGTGCATAATTATAGGTTTCCAGAAGCTTAGAATTCATCATTCATGGAAGGAATACTGATGCAATAGGCTTGCAAAAATAAGGAAAGAACATAACTATAAAAGAATTGAAACAAATCTGGAACAGTGCAGTTGCTGTAACCGTTGCTGTAGCAACCATTGATGTAACAATCCTGGAACAATTCTGCGCGGGATACTTGCAGAGTTGCGATCTGCAGTTTTCTAATATGACTTATGCTCGCCCTAGACTTTCGTTTACCGTCATTTTCAGTTATAAAATAAGCACACATCATAAGGAATAAGAGAGCTGTCACCCAAGGAGAAAAACACAAAGAAACAAAAGAAAAACAATATTCAAGAAAGAGATTGAAGGCTACACAAGAGGAAAAATTACAGAGATCAATCGGGAGCTCAATCCTTCTTATCTTTCTCTTGTTTTCTCGTTTTCTATTTATTTATGAGGATGTGTTTGATGGTTGGAACTTTGTTCTTTATTTTTCTTTTACTAGCCATGAACTAAATTTATTTGTGGTTGAGTAATAAACAATCTTGATGGTTTATTGACTGAATATATGTATTGCTGCATGTTGGCTGTAGCAATTTGTTTTGATAGTATTTATTTTTATTCATTATTTCGGTTGATCACCCATTTAATAATACAAGTTAGGAGAGAGCCGCAAAAGAGCCTATCTTAGTGGAACATATCATAACAATACTTGGTTTTAGATTGAGTTTCCTGAATTGAGTTTAACTTATTCAAAAAGGGTCATGCTTAATCTAAAATTAGTGATGAACTAGACATAGAAATTCTCCTTGTAGGGTAAATAGAACCTAAGCGTGTAATGCTATATCTTATGTTGGCATAACAACTGATCACTGTTAGGTTGCATATAGATATAAGATATCCAACATGCGACGGCTGAGGATACATAAGGATTCTGCCCAGTGCTGTAGCAAATACTGAAGCAACCGAGCCAACCATTAAAAAATAGTCAAGACCATTAGGAGAGTTTATTCACTCAACTACTATATATTCTCATTAGTTTTATCCTTGAGCTTGACGTAATAGTTTACTTTGTTGCATTTTATTTATTACGTTTTTATTTTAATTAGTATATTAGTTTCATTAATTGTTTTATTTTATTTTAGCACAAAATCTGCACTGTTAAGATTGTTGTAGCAAATCTGATAACATCAATTCCTGTGGAGACGATCTTGAATACTCATCACTTTATTACTTGTTGTGTACACTTGTACATTGACACCAATAGCATTAGTATTTATACACCAACATGTAACATTTGGATTTTTCTCCCAGTCCTTATCCTTAAGATTTGCATATCCCTTAGGTATGCCAAGGATTCCAAAAGATGGTCAATTCAGAAAGCATGATCAGGAATCACTTAAGGAAAGCTAAGCTCCTTCGGTTACCTCACCTACTCCAAAAGGGTTGCAAAACAAGTAAATTAGCAACTAGAAGCAGCCATGTGTCATCAAGTCCAATTTTTTTCTTTGAGTTTCTTGTGCTTCAATTCTTTCAACACAAGAAACTAAGAGGATTTTGTTTGGGGTAAATTTGAAATGGTATTTTTGAACTAATAAATGAATGACATGTGGACATCTACAATGGAAAAATAGGCAAACTACCTAGAGTAATATAAAAATGTCATTAGGAAGAATTTACTACGTTGGATTAGCTTGGAAATCAATGATCAAACTTAGATGCTTCAAAATATTTATGAGAAAGAATAAATCTAGTACAAAAAGAATAATCTTGTCCTTTTTTCCATAATTACGACACATAGCCTTAAAAACTTTACTAAGAATGACATCTAGCCCTAACTTTTAAACACTGTCATTACTACTAGCCTCCACTATATAAATGTCTTATTCACCCACATTAGGGTAAGCTTTCATTCTATCATCTCCTTGCCTCCTCTCATCTCCTCTCTCTCTCTCTCACACTCCCTTCTCTTCTCTCCATCTTTTAGATCATCACCCATTTTTCTATTTTTGGAGGCTATTTCTACTCTCCACGTTCATAATATTCTCCACTATAATATCACTCTCTTTGCAACACCAAACATCTTTATATAGCTATCTAGTTTATATTATTCATCTTGTATAATGTGAAATATCATGTAAACACTTATTCATGTAGTGGGTTAGTGATTGCTTGCTCCCATGAACGTAGGCTAAAGGTCAAACCATGTAAATTTTGTATATTCTTTATATTTATATTTGTTTTGCTATATTTTTTCAATTTGAGGTTTAGATTGTGTTTCAAGCACAAGCGCACTTGAGCTACCCTAACTACGCTATGTATTCTGTGAGACCGCCTAAGCTATCCCCGAGTACATCTAAGATACACCTAAACACAGATTAGCCCCCATATATACTCCTAACGGGCTCCACTGAACTCTCTCTATTATTTCTCATATGACCACTTCAGCTTGTTATACATATTACATTAGCTAAACTATCTACTCCAAACATAAAAAAAAAAGCACCCCTAAATTCAAACCTAGCACAACTCCCCTCGAATATAAATCTATTTATTTGAATATGATTTAAGTTACATCCAGTGAGAACTACCTAATTGAGTTCGAATAAGATGATAACGAAAATTTGGTGAAAATAGTTTACTTTAGGCCATCTTCGTCTGTTCACAATCAATGGTTTAATTTTAGAGAGATTGTTTCCCAAATGTTCTTGTACTGCACTCATATCTACGGAGAAGGCAACAGAGCTGGTGATTTTGTTTGCAAAATTGGGCCTACGTTGCTAGCAGTCTACTGGTTTCGAAAACCCTTGCCCTTGCATTCAATGATCCTTGCGGCCTTGTGAGTGGCTTTCATTTTCTGTGGAAGCTTCAATTGAATGGGCTGTTGATGTATTTCCAGCAGCTAACCCGGAGACATTGCAGTTTTGCAGTTTTTCTGACTCTTATTAGCTAAGTTGGCTTTCATTCATCGTGTAACTTGGCTGGATACATCTCCAGCGGATTCAGATTGAACCTTTGTTTTTCTTTTCCATGAAATAAACTTTACTTATTAAAGAAAAAAAAATAATGGAATTGATCATTCAATAAATGAGTTCCACTTCTGCATTTAGGATAAAAATATTGAGATATTACTTGAGACTCAAAGTACTATTTTACTATTATGATGTATATATGTGTGAAAGACAAACTTACACAAAAATCACCATCAAACACTTCAGCTTTGATTTTATTCATAGTTGAAAACTACACTGGATAGGTAAATTGAATTTCAGTTCAAGTTGTCTGAGTTTCGGTTTGGATTATGATCCATTCAGTTAGGAGAATTCAATCCATTTGCATTTGATTAGTCTATCCAGACAAACCTATCTGAATTAAATTTAAATCAGCTTGGTTTGGATTCACTATTCAGTTCAGTTTAGATTGAAAATTCAGGTTAACATTTCAGTTTGAGTTGTAATTTGGATTGGGTTTCCAATTCAAGTTACAGCCTAAAATTGTAAATTCAATTTCAAATTCATCCTTAATCATAAAAAAAATGCAATAAATAATTTAGCCTAATAAAATTCCAATGTCAAAAATTGAATAATGCAAGCAAAAAAGTTATAAATCCTCCAAATGACAAAATAAGAGATTAAAAAAAGTATCATTTAAAATTTTCATTACATAAAGTTCTTTCTCTTATTCATGAGTCTTTGTAATTAAAATTTCAGTACATGCAATAATTTGTTCATGCATTGATAATTAATTTTGATTTACGGAATCAAGTAACTAAAGAATCAGAGTCTTTTTTTTTTTTAAATGATCAGTCTTTTTATTTAAACTAATTCAGACCTCTGAAATCATAAATACAAAATAGAGAAAAAAATAATTAACTTGAAACTGAACCAAATTAACATCCAGCTCAAAAAAATAAAGTAAACAAATTCTTGTGCAATAGAATTAGCTTCTTCTCTGCTGATATCTAGTGTATTCGTGCTTTCTTCACAAATTAAGCTTTTGAACTATAACATTTCCTATTATGCAGTATTAGTGCACTAGTTGGCAAGTGGTCAAGAGTGATTTCCTTGATACCTTAAAGTTGGAATGATTATTTTATTGAGTTCTAATTTGTAGAACCTAGGCTAATTAAACCAATTTAGTTCTTGACTGAGTTGCATGTTTTATTTGACACTTCACGGAGATTCCATTAGTAATTTTCTTCTTATTTGTTTTTCATTTTACTAATATGCCGTTGATATTTCCATTGGTAATTTGCTGCTCCTTTTACTTGCATATGAATTGATCCTTCCATTATGATTTTCAGATGTTTGTTAAATTCATTTACATGTAGAGTTCAAGGCATATTTTGTTAGAATAATTTTGTACATTTCTCTTTTGGTATTAATTGTGGTCTGTTTGCTATGTCTGATTTATCCGTGGTAGGTTATGGTCTAGTTTGAAAGACAAAGGGTCACTCTACATATGAATCTCTGAATTTGAAGCATGGTAAGAAGATAGAGGGTTCTAGTATTTCTCTATTTGAATTTTCTTTTTAATCAAGTGCTACCAATTTTTATTATAGTGCTTTTCCATTGAGTAATTTCGTCTATAGCAATAGTTTTTCTGCTTATGCTTCATTATTTTGTCCGGGATACTTAAAAGTTATCTTGTCATAAGTTCCTTAAAAGTATAAATTCAAAAGTTATAATAGTTAGAATTCTTTTGCAAGTTTCGTTATTACATGAAGTCTAATACAAATTGCACAATTCTCGATCTCTCTTTCTATTAGCCTTTATAGATTCTTATTCACCCCAACAATATACATTGCTGGTTTTGTCTTTTTACTAGTTGCTTGTGTTAAATTATTTATTTTTATTTTTTAATGAATTTTGGTCTTGCTTGTGCAGGAGTTGACGTTGTGAATAATTTAAGGTTTATTGCTAATGCCATTATAGAGGGATTGAAGAATTAGATTTGTTTAAAAGGTTTTGCTAGTATTAAGTGAAATTACCATTGGGAAAAGAAGGATATCAATATAAGAATTACTATTTTGGGTTATTAAATTCTTGTACACTGTTAATAATATTTGTATAGACAATTACATAAGGATGTTAATGGATTATTTATTATTAATATATTATTAGAATTTGATATTATTAGTATTAACAGGAGCTTGTAATTAAAATGTACATACAATTTTTCCCCTAAAAAATTTTTATTCACAACTTGCATCTGCATGTTGTTGAAAACATACAAATAAAATAAGTTTTTAACCACATTTATTGAGTGTGGTTAACTATATTTTAACAACAGACAAAAGACTTCTAACATCGAACATAAAATGTTGTTGATAAATTTCAACTTAAGACAATATTAACATTCACAACATGCAGCTAGGGGTGGCAATATGGGTCAGGATTCGTTTATTCGATTTGATTCGATGTGAATTAAATGGGTTTGGGTTTGAAAAAATTGATTCGTTTAATAAATGGATGAATTCGATTCGATTCGTTAATTAAACGAATTGAATGCGGGTTTGATAATTTTGATTCGTTTATTCGTTTAAAATTCGTTTAACAAATGGGTCATAAACAAATCGAATATGGGTCAATTTGTTTATTATTCGTTTAATTAAATTACTTTTTTATCCTTAAATTTATTTGAAAGCTTTTTAAAATTTGAAGGTTAATATTGTAATTTACTATATGACAATAAAAAAAATAACAAACACATTACACACTCACACATTCACGTTTGACATTTCACACTCACACACAATTGCACAAGACCACAAACACAAAAACCCTAATGCGTAGGGAAAGAGAAGTCGTCACTACAGCCATCAAAGCCGTTGGCCGCTGCTGCAACTCCTAGCAGCAACCGCCGCCAATCCGACCACACGGTACACCCCAACCCTCACCGACGTAGCCGCTGGTGGCACGAACTCACGCTACAATAGCCGCGCCACCACCACGACAGCCGCGCTAACTACCCACCATCACGGTACACCACTGAAATTTTACCTTTTATTGTTATTTTACTCCTGTTTTACTGCTGTTTTACTGTTATTTTACTGTTATTTTGCTGCTATTTTTTTGTCATTTTATTGTTGTTTCGCTGCTGTTTGGTTGCTGTTTCGCTACCTTTTTTTTACTATTTTTCCACTATTTTGTTGCTATTTTACCACTATTTTACTGTTGTTTTACTGTTGTTTTGCTGCTACTTTGTTGCTGTTTTATTGTCGTTTTACTGCTGTTTCGCTGCTGTTTTACTATTGTTGTTTGGTTGCTGTTTCGCTACTATTTTTTTACTATTTTCCATTTTTTGTTGCTGTTTTATTGCTATTTTACTGCTGTTTTGCTGTCATTTTACTGTTGTTTCACTACTGTTTTACGGTAATTTTTTTGCTGTTTTACTGCTGTTGTTTGGCTGCTATTTCACTGCCCTTTTTTGCTATTTTCCAACTATTTTGTTGCTGTTTTAATTTTACTGTTGTTTTACTGCTGTTTTGCTGTCATTTTACTGCTGTTTTACTGTCATTTTACTGCTGTTTTACTGCTATTTTACTGCTGTTGTTTGGCTGCTGTTTCTCTACCATTTTTTGCTACTTTTTCACTATTTTATTGCTGTTTTACTGCTATTTTATTGTTGTTTTGCTGCTGTCTTGCTACTATTTTACTGTTATTTTACTGCTGTTTGGCTGTTGTTTTACTGCTGTTGTTTGGCTGTTGTTTTGCTGCCATTATTTTGCTATTTTTCCACTGTTTTGTTAATATTTTACTGTTATTTTACTGTTGTTTTATTATTGTTTACTACTATTTTACTGCTGTTTTGTTGCTATTTTACTGCTATTTTGTTATTGTTTACCTGTTATTTCGCTGCCGCTGTTGCTTTGCTGGCATTACTGTTGTTTTACTGCTGTTTTTTGCTATTTTGGTGCTGTTTTGCTATTAATCAGGGCCCTTAAATAATTTTCAATTATTTTGTTTTTAGGAGAATTGACATAAGCCAAAGTAATTCAGCCTACACAATTAACGATTCTAGTGTTGGAGATGATGATGTAAATGACATAATCGAACTGGAAGAAGAGATTGAAAAAGGTTTAAGGCCAGTGGAACAAAAGGCACCACGGTCAAGGAAACTAATTTCACAAGTTTGGTCGTTGCTCCACAAGGTTCCGGGGGATAAGTATCCGGACAATAAGCCAATAGCGGTGTGTAAAAAATGCAGTATTGAGTACGTGGCTGTGCACAATTCTGGTACAGGTAATCTAAGAAGACATTATGAAACTTGTGAAAAATTTAAAAAGCATGATCCTGTACAAATGATGTTAGATCGTAGTGATGGACTGTCAACTCGTGTTCCCAAGTTTGAAGCTCATGTGTTTCGTGAATTATTGTCTTGTGCCATTATTATGCATGATTTGCCATTTTAATTTGTTGAATATGAGGGAATTAGAAGAATTTGGAATTATTTGTGTGATGAAATGCCCAACATCTGTAGGAATACTGCGAAAGCCGATGTGTTAAAAATGCATAACAGGAAAAAGACAAAAATTCGAAGCATGTTAGAAGAAGCTCCTAGTAGAATATGTCTTACTACTGATTTATGGACTTCTATAACTACAGATAGTTATTTGTGTCTCACTGCACATTTTATTGATAAGGGATGGAATTTACAGAAAAAAGTGCTGAATTTTTGTGAAATGCCAACTCCACACACTGGGGTTGCTTTGGCTGAAAAAATATTATCATTGATGTGTGAATGGGATATTGAGAAAAGGATTTTTTCATTGACTGTAGACAATGCTTCAAGTAATGATGTTTGTGTTGTAATGTTAAAAGGTCAATTGAGATTAAGGAATGCTTTGGTGTGTAATGTGGATTTCTTTCATATTCGATGTTGTGCTCATATTATTAATTTAATTGTTCAACAAGGATTGAAATAAATTGAGAAAGAAATAGAAAAAGCTTGTGAGAGTGTGAAATATGTCAAAGGGTCACAAGTGAGAAAAAGAAAATTTTTAAAGTGTGTTCAACAAGTATCTCTAGATGACAAGAAAGGATTAAGACAAGATGTTCCTACAAGATGGAATTCAACTTTTCTCATGCTTGATAGTGTTCTGTATTACAAAAATACTTTCCGTCATCTACCATTGAGTGATTCTAATTACAAGAATTGCCCTTATGAAGAAGAATGGGGGAAAATAGAAAAGATTGGCAAATTCTTGTCTATGTTTTATGAGATCACATGCATTTTTTCTGGTTCAAAATACCCCACTTCAAATTTGTATTTTCCAAAGGTGTTTGCGGCTAAGGTTGCTTTAGATCAATTATTGTGTAGTGAGGATGTGCACATGAAAACTATGGCACAAAAAATGATCGAAAAATTTGAGAAGTACTGGTATGATTTTTGTACCATTTTGGCCATAGCGATCATCTTGGATCCTAGATACAAGATGGCATTTATTGAGTTTGCTTATAGCAAGGCTTATGATCAAAATTCGGAGGAGTTGAAACATGTTCGAGATAAGTTGTTTTCAATTTTTGGTGAGTATAATTTGATCACACCATCTTCCTCCACTACATTCGTACTCACTCAAATGAGTGATGTTGGTTCAAGTGCGGGACGTAATGACAATAATCAAAGTACACTTAACCAAAGGACTATGGATATGTTCAAGGTATATTTACAATTTTCTTATTTGTTCATTGTAAGACTTATTATTTGTATGCTTGTTTTGAATTTTGAATATTCTTATTTCTTAATTATTTTGTAGGAGTTTGATGATTTTGATAACATGGATTGTAGTGCTTATGTTAGAAAATTTGAATTAGAGCTTTATTTAGATGAGTCAAGAATTGATAGAAAGATTGATTTGGACATTCTAAGTTTTTGGAAAGGAAATAGATTTCGTTATCCTAACCTTTCTTCCATGGCTCGTGATATCTTGAGCATTCATATATCCACTGTTGCATCTGAATCAGCTTTCAGTGTTGGCGGTCGAGTTCTTGATCAATTTCGAAGTGTATTGAAGACAGAGACAATCCAAGCAATTATTACTACTAGAGATTGGTAAAACTTGCTCATAAAATTTATTTACTTTTCTTTAATAATATTATGTGCAATTGTTTCTAATTAAGATTTATTTTTATAAAATTATTGTAGAAAATTTGGTTGTCACTGTGGACCAACCTACTCAAAACATTATGAACATGAGCACTAATTGTGCTCTATCTGCAGAGAGTGCCAATGATCCAAATGACAGTGTGTGAGTGTGGTAGGTAAAGTTTTTATCTTGTTTAATTATTATTTCCATGAAAATGCTACAAATTTGCTATATATTTGATTTTTGAAATTTTACAATGCCTATTATCAATATTGCAGCATGTCAATAACATTTTATTTACTTTTTGCTGTAGGATTTTTGTTTTCAAGGTGACAAAGACAAATGAAGAGAATTAAAGAAATTTCATTTCTTTATAAGTTGAATTTGAATTATTGTTATTTGTAATATTAAGGATTTAGTATTTGGTATTTGGATGACTGTGTAATATGATTTGAATTATTTGTATTTTGTTGTGGGATATTAAATTTGTGTTTTTTTTGCTTAATTTTGTTTATTAATTATATTTTTCTAAACGAATTGTAAATGAATCCTGATTCGATTCGATTCGTTATGGATTCATAAAGGATAAACAAATAACAAACGAATTCGGATTCGATTCGATTCGTTTATCAATTATATTAAACGAATTAAACGAAACGAACCGAATATTCGTTTAATAAACGAATCGAATCCGAATCCTGAAATTTCAATTCGTTTAATAAATAAATCGAATCCGAATCCATAGAATTTTGACCCAATTCGTTTACGATTCGATTCGTTTATTCGTTTTGCCACCCCTACATGCAACCGAATAGTTGAAGATGTTTAATGTTGAGTGTTAGAAAATGTATATTTATAAAGGAGAAAATCGTCATTTTATACTTCAAGTTTTACTAACACCCTTACTTTTATGTACTTAAACTTCTTGTCATTTAATTATGTGTGTTGTATTATAATTAAGTATTTTATGTATTTTAGGGGCATCATAGTCATTTCACAATGAACGAAAGATCAGATGGCAAAATGGACATCATTTTTGGACTCAGGACGGTCAAAAACCTTAGGAGGAGCATAAAAGGAAAAATGGCACTGCTCACATGTATAGTACTATTCACATGTACGTTATTGTCTACGTTGCTCTTCACGACACTATTCACATAGACGGATCGATGACGTGACATTGACTAATAATATGACATTGACTGATGAGGTGTCACGATCCTGTTGGACTAAAATTCTTATGCATTGTTGATCGATGACGTGGCAGCATATCAGTGGTCCAAAAAATCTTGCGTACGGTACATGCATTACACATGATTATTTTCAATCAAATTGCGTCATTGTTCAAGCCGGATCAAACCGTGTTACTGTTCAAACCGCGTACTGTTGACTAATGACGTGGCGCAATCCTGAGCGTCCGAAATGTTTTTGATCCGATGGCCATGATTTACTCAATGTATCTATAAAAAAAAGGGGCTCTCCCCCCCTAATTTGATATCTCTGAATTCATTTTTGGACTCTATTTTTTATAATTACTTCTCTATCTCATATTTTCTATATATTTTAATAAATTCCTATTTTACCCCTAGTTCAATTATGAGTAGCTAATTTTCTTTCAAGCTTGGGTTGAAGGTGAACTCTATTTTCTATAATTACTTCTCTATCTCATATTTTCTATGTATTTTAATAAATTTCTATTTTACCCCTAGTTCAATTATGAGTAGCTAATTTTCTTTATTTGTTATTTTTAATTAATTGAATTATTTTGTTGAATAGGGAATTAAGTGAAGATTAAGGATAAAAAAGGCATGAAGAAGTTCAAATTTGGAAGTCAATAAGACTAAAAGTGGAAGTCAATCCCTTTAAAAGATGAACGGTGGGCATGCATTTGGAAAGCAAAGATTTGGCGATTTGGAGTGCATGTGCTAGGCATTAAAAGAAGAAGTCATTAATTGGTCTTTTGCTTTTGTGGTCTAACTTGTGCTTAGCTTTCAAAGTTTAGTAAGGAAATAATTTAAAAAGGGCTTGGTGAGTGGGCTTTATAAGTCGGTGGATGGCTTTGACTTATGAGAAGTTGTGAAGAATTAATGCAATTAGAATCCAATAAGGATTAAGCAAGTCAGTAACATTATATAAAGGAAAGAGAGGAGCCACCGGAGAGAGGAGCCGCTAGAGGGGTGCAAACAAAAGGCAGAAGAGGGAAGAAAAGGACGAGTGCAGCAGTTCGGCTTCATGGTTGATTTGATTTATTTTGTTGCTCCTAATTCAAGTATGTCTAGCTAATTTTCTTATACTAAGGTTAAGGATGAACCCTATTCAATGAAATAATTATCGTTTTATTTAATCAATTCCCTATATATGTTCTTTGATGATTATGGTTTTTATTTCACATGATTATTTGGATGTTAATAAAATCTTTTCATCAATTCTGTCATGCATTATTGATTGTTAGGATTAGTATTCGATTAATTCTATGCTTGGATCTATAAAGTTTATACATGATTATCTTTGATTTTATGTCTTTCATTAAATTGTTTACATAGAGTGCTTAGGAAAACTTTGACTCTTTGTTATTCAATATGTTTACATGGGATGCTTAGATGTCATATTATTAAGCAGAAAAAAAGAACCTACATAAGATTAATTTTATTTGGGCTTAATTGTTATATCCATGAGATGACATAGATTGATTTCGAGTTGTCACTCTAAAATTGGGGATTAATTAATAATTAGATAATTACTAGTTAAATAGTGGTGGATTCTGAAACCTTGGTAATTTTTATTCTATTGAATTCTCTTTTACTTTAATTGTTTCCTTAGTTTAATTTCTTTTAAAACTCAATTTGCTCAACTAGGATAGGATTAATATTAATTTTAGATTTAAATTAGACTTTTCAATTTATAACAATCCTTGTGGGATCGACCTCGTTATCACTACTCTATTTCTAGATTCGTGCACTTGCGAGTACATTAAAATTTTCACAACAAGTTTTTGGCGCCGTTGCCGGGGATTGTGCTAGAAAGTCAATTTAATCTAGGTTGGTTTGATTCTTCCACTAGTTATAATTTAGGTTGTCTTTTATTTTTTTTTAATTAAAATTTTTTTATTTGTCTTTAAATTCATTGTGTGATTGTTTGATTTTTTTATTTTTAAATTTCGTTTATTCTCATTATTGTTGGTTTATTTTATTTTATTTTTCTTTCTTTTCTTATCTAGTTAGTTTATGAGTATTTGGGAACGTGATTCAACTAATCGTTTGGTTAAAAGAGAGTCGAAAATTGATAGTAGTCAAGCTAGTTCTATAGAAGTGATGGATGACCCAAATAGACTATTGCCAATACTTCCATCAGTGCAAGCAGAGAAAACCCTTAGAGAATACTTTTCACCACTTGCAGCCAACCAACCATCTTGTATTGTGTTGCCGCAAACTACAGCAACACACTTTGAACTTAAGCCCTCTGTCATTTAACTTTTGCCATCCTTCCATGGGTTAGAGAGAGAGGATCCATATTTGCACATTAAGGAATTTCTTGACATATGCTCTACATTCCGTTTTCAAAATTTTAATGATGAGTCAATTAGGCTTCGTATGTTCCCTTTCTCATTAAAAGACAAAGCAAAAGCTTGGTTGAATTCACTTCCTGCTGGGTCTATTAGTACATGGGATGAATTGAGTAATAAGTTTCTCACCAAGTTTTTCCCTATGTCTAAAACAAATGCCCTTAGGAGAGAGATAAGTGATTTTTATCAAAGAGAGGGTGAGCAATTTTATGAGTGTTGGGAAAGATTCAATGATTTACTCCTCAAGTGTCCCCCCCATGGTTTTGAAAAATGGAGACTTATACAATGCTTTTATAATGGTTTAACCATGTCAAATCGTCATATGGTAGAGTTTATGAATGGTGGGAGATTTTTGAACTTACATGAAGGGGCCGCATGAGATTTCTTTAATTCACTTTCTGAAAATTCTCAACAGTGGGATTTTTCAAATCAAAGGGAAAAATTATCTCAAGTTTCTAGAAAGGGTCTATACAAAGTTAAAGTTGACTTTGATGTGAAAGTCACTTTAGCTACACTTTCAAGGAAAGTAGATGCCTTAGCTCTGAACCAATCCATGAATCATCATCCTAGTGTAGCTAATGAGGTTTGTGCTATTTGTTCTAACTTGTCTCATACAGCACAGAATTGTCCATCATTACCAGTCTATCCAGAGGCTTATTTTGAGCAGGTACATGCCTTACAATCATATGAAAAAACCTCCAATAGTCCATATTCATCCACATATAATCTTAATTGGAGGAATCACCCTAATTTTTCTTGGAAACAAAATCAGCATTTGTCAAACCAAGGAGGACAATAATTTAACATGCCCAATCAACAATTTGTCCATCCTAACCAAGTATATCCTCCTGCCCAACAACCTATGTCTCAATTTGTTGCACCCCAACAAAAAAAGCCTTCTTTATAGGATACACTTCAAAGTTTCATTCAGTCAACCCAACAAGCTTTTCAGTCAAACACTCAAGCTATTCTAAAGCTTGAACATCAATTTGGTCAATTAGCAACTACTATAGCAGAGAGAGAAAAAGGAAAATTTCTAAGTCAACCAATTCCTAATCCCAAAGGAGTGTATGAAGTTGGTTCGAGTTCAAGCCATCAGCATGAAGAAGCAAAATCTGTTATGACCTTGAGAAGAGGAAAATTATTTGACAACAAGGTGGAGGTTCAAATAAGAAAAACATATGAGCCTACTTCTTCAGATCCAGTTCCATCACAAGACTCATCACCAATTGATCCAGAAGAGAGTGACCCACCAGCTTACATTCCCAAGGCTCCTTTTCCTCAAAGGTTAACAAAGGTAAAGAAATGGACTTCAACAGGTGAGATTATCGAAATCTTCAAGCAGGTAAGTATAAACATCCCTTTACTCGATGCTATTAAGCAAGTTCCTTCTTATGCCAAGTGTTTGAAAGATTTATGCACTAAAAAAAGAAATTTGCATGTCACTAAAAAGGCATTTTTAACTAAACAAACTAGTAATTTACTCTAATGTAAAATGCCACCAAAATTTAAGGATCTAGGTTCTGCTACTATCTCATGTGTTATAGGGAACCAATGTTTTGATAAAGCATTATTGGATTTGGGTGCTAGTGTTAATCTCTTGCCTTATTCTGTTTACATGCAACTTGGACTAGGTGAGTTAAAAGCAACCCCTATTATTTTGCAATTTGCTGATAGATTAATGAAAATACCTCGTGGAATTATAGAGGATGTGTTGATACAAATTGATAAATTTTTATTATCCTATTGATTTTATCGTTATTGATCCTTAGCATGTACATGATCCTAAGAAACACACTCCAGTTATTCTAGGTCGTCCTTTCTTAGCTACAGCTGATGCTCTTATTAATTGTAGGAATGGAAACATGCAGCTATCTTTTGGTAATATGACAATGGAATTGAATATTTTTAATGTTACCAAGCAACCACAAGAAGAAGATGAATTTGTTGAAGCAAATATGATAGAGGAATTAGTAGAAAATTCATTCATTTCTAACCATGCTGATGATCTATTAGAGGCATGTCTAACTCATTCTGATTTATCTTTTAATGATGACAGTGCAATTGCAGAAGTCATCGCTTTACTTGATGCACCTCTAATTACGGACACAACTAAATGGAAGCCAAAGTCAGAGCTACTGCCTCATTCTGAGAAGAAAATTGGCCCATATGCGGAGGCACCACCAAAATTGGAACTCAAAGCACTGCCCGACACTTTAGAATATGCATTTTTGGGAGAATCTGACACTCTACCTGTTATTATTTCTTCTTCCCTCGATCTTGAGCAAAAAGATAAGTTGTTAGGTACTCTAAAAGAGCATAAGGAGGCAATAGGATGGACCATCGCTGATATTAAAGGTATTAATCCAGTAGACTGCATGCATCGTATTCATCTTGAAAAAAATGCTAAACCTATGAGGGAGATGCAACGTAGGCTAAATCCTAACATGAAAGAAGTAGTAAGAGCTGAAGTAATCAAATTATTAGATGCATGAATTATTTATCCTATTTCAGATAGCTCTTGGGTTAGCCCTGTGCAAGTTGTTCCTAAGAAATCTGGTGTTACAGTAGTTACTAATGCTAATAATGAATTAATTTTCACTAGAGTAACTACAGGTTGGCGTGTTTGCATTGATTATAGAAAATTGAATTCATTCACAAGAAAAGATTATTTTCCTCTTCCATTTATTGATCAAATACTTGATAGACTTGCAGGTCATGATTTTTACTGTTTTCTAGATGGATATTCATATTATAATCAGATCCCTATAGCTCCAGAGGACCAGTAGAAAACTACTTTTACTTGTCCTTTTGGAACTTTTGCATATAGGAGAATGCCATTTGGTTTATGCAATGCACCTGCTACTTTTCAAATATGTATGCTTAGCATTTTTTCTGATATGGTTGAGAGATTTCTTGAAGTATTCATGGATGATTTTCTACTTATGGAGATTTTTTTATGAATGTTTGCAGCATCTAACATTAGTTTTGCAGAGATGTAAAGAAAAGAACTTGGTTCTAAATTGGGAAAAGTGTCACTTCATGGTAAAACAAGGTATTGTTCTTGGTCATATAATTTCTAGCAAAGATATAGAAGTCGACAAAGCTAAGGTGGATTTAATTTATAATCTTCCATATCCCAAATCCGTAAAAGAAGTAAGATCTTTCCTTGGACATGCTGGTTTTTATAGAAGATTCATTAAAGATTTTAGTAAAATTACTAGACCCTTATGCAATTTACTTGTTAAGGATGCACCTTTTATCTTTGATGAATCTTGTCTTGATGCTTTTGCAAAGCTTAAGAAATTGTTAACTTCTTCACCTATCATTCAGCCACCTAATTGGAATTTGCCTTTTGAAATTATGTGTGATGCATCTGATTATGCTATAGGAGCAGTCTTAGGACAAAGATTAGATCGTGTGCCTTATGTGATTTATTATGCTAGTAGGACACTCAATGATGCACAGTTGAACTATTCAACTACAGAAAAAGAAATGCTAGCTGTGGTGTTTGCACTTGATAAATTCAGATCTTATCTTATAGGTTGTAAAGTGATTATTTTTACTGATCATGCTGCTTTAAAATATTTGTTTACTAAGAAAGATGCCAAGGCAAGATTGATTCGTTGGGTGTTACTTTTACAGGAATTTAACATTAAATTTGGAGATAAAAAAGGTTCTGAAAATGTTGTGGCGGATCATTTATCTCGTCTTGATCTTAAATTTATTCCAGAATCTTTACCTTTGAATGAGTCTTTCCCAGATGAGCAACTTATGAGTGTAAATGTTGTACCATGGTTTGCTGATATAGTTAATTGCCTTGCTACAGGTCAAATCCCAGAGCACTGGACTAAGCAAGATAGAACAAAGTTCTTATCTAAAGTGAAGGACTTCTTTTGGGATGATCCCTATTTATTTAAATATTGTGCTGATCAGATTATTAGGCGGTGTGTTCCCGATAATGAAATTCAAAATTTTATCTCATTTTGCCATGAACAAGCTTGTGGAGGCCACTTTAGTGCTAAAAAGACAGTAACAAAAATTTTACAGTGTGGTTTTTATTGGCCTACTCTTTTTTATGACGCTTATGTTTTCTGTTCTTTGTGTGATAGGTGCCAACGTATGGGTAGCATTTCAAAGAGGAACATGATGCCACTCAATCTTATTCTTGTGGTTGAGATCTTCGATGTATGGGGTGTTGATTTCATGGGACCTTTTCCTCAATCTTTTGGTTATCAATATATATTGGTTGCAGTAGACTATGTGTCGAAGTGGGTTGAAGCTATTCCATGCAAAACCAATGATCATACGGTTGTAGTGAAATTCTTGAAGAGTAATATTTTGTCTCGTTTTGGTTTTCCTAGAACAATCATTAGTGATGGCGGTACCCATTTTTGCAACAAACCTTTCAAAACTCTTTTGAACAAATATTCCATTACACATAAGGTTGCCACCCCATACCATCCTCAAACTAGTGGCCAAGTAGAGATTTCTAATAGAGAGATCAAGCAGATTCTAGAGAAAACAGTTAGGCCAGATAGGAAGGATTGGTCTTTAAGACTTGACGATGCATTGTGGACGTATAGGACTACCTTTAAAACACCAATTGGGATGTCACCTTATCGACTTGTGTATGGAAAAGCATGTCATCTGCCCATAGAGTTAGAGCATTGTGCATATTGAGCTATCAAGAAATTCAATTTCGACATGCAGCAAGCTGGTTCCAAGAAAAGATTACAACTAGCAGAACTTGAAGAGATCAGGAATGATGCATATGATAATGCCAAGATTTACAAGCAACGTATGAAAGTCTTTCATGATAAGCATATTTTGAGAAAATCCTTTACTCCAGGTCAGAAAGTACTTTTGTAGAATTCTCGATTGCATCTCTTTCCAGGTAAGTTACGTTCTCGATGGTCTGACCCTTTTATAGTTCGTATTGTCTTCCCTTATGGAGCAATTGAGATTGGAAATCCTAAAAATGATGATTTATTTAAGGTCAATAGTCAAAGATTAAAACCATTTTTTGAGTTAAGAACACCAGAAGTTGAGGAGATACTTTTAGATGATCCTGTTTATCAGGATTAATTAAGTCCATCTTTGCACTCTTGTTTTATTTTAATAGTAGGTTTTCTTTTCTTTGTTTGTTTTTCTTTTCTAGTATTTTTCTTTTCTAATGTTTTCTTTTCATTTGGCATTTTCTTTTAAGTTTTCCCAGCCCATCCAGGTATGTTCTCTCCAACTTTCTTTTTATTATTTATGTTATTATTATTATTATTATTTTCTCTTTTCATTTGCTTGCATGCATATCTTTTGTTTGTGAAACATTGAGGACAATGTTCCAAATACGTTTAGGGGTAGGAATAGTGTGTGCTTTGTTTCTTTAAAAAAAACCAAAAAAAAGAAAAAAAATTGTTGTTTTTTGTTTTTATGTGAAAAGCCAATGATAAAAATTTGATTGACAATGAATATGGTTTTTAGAAAGGGTTGAATATTGTCTTAGTTTATACTTTATTCTTGTGTTAGTTCCTCTTGATTGAGATTCTTTAAACAATAAGCACTAATATCAATTCTTTCGTAATTTTGACTTAAAATTTGATATTGACGCAGTTTGAGTTGAGAATTTTAGATAGAGTAAATAATTGTTTATCTTGATTCTTATCTCCACAATACAAATTAGTATACACAGGCGCCAAAGTCAGAAATAGCTACCTATAACCCTTAAGAGTGAAGCTATCCTTGAGTAATTTGGGCCTATGTACCACAAGTATGTAGAGGACAATCTACCATGAGAAGAAGGCTACCTTAAGGGGTAGAGTGAAAGCTCCTGACTATGGTTAAAAAAAAGAAGAAAAAAAAGAGAAAAAGAAAAATCAAATCAAGTGCATGTGCTGAAAAAAAATCAAAAGAAAATGTACATAAAAGCCTGTGAAAAAAAATTAGAGATTAAGATGATAAGATTAGTTTGACCTACTCTTTTCTTTATTTGAGGCGAAGGCTGTTGATATTGAGGATTTTGGGAATGGATTTGATTGAATTGATTTCACACACACACTACAAGAATCGAAAAAGAGATGAGATTGATTATTGAATTAAAGTTAGAACTTTGCCAATATTTGAAATTTTCTTTAAGCTATATAATTTATGCAATCTTTGAGGCTATCTTCATGTTTTGTTTAAAGCTTGTTGTTCTTTTCATTTTATTTTTATTTTAATTCTTTGAAAAATGATGTTTGTGGGTATCATCACTGAAGCCCTCACGAGGCTATAACTCGTCCACTAGGGCCGCCTAGGGGTTTAAAGGCTTGTGGCATACGCTAAATCCAATCGCGATTACCTGCGAAAGTGGTTTAATTAGGATTTACTGTTTGTGTTGTTATTTTTATTTTTGTTTTAAGTTTTAGTTTTGCTCGAGGACTAGCAAAATCTAAGTTTGGGGGCATTTGATGAGCATAATTTATATACATATTTTACTCTTAATTATTTAATTATTAGTTATCTTTATTTGTTATTTTTAATTAATTGAATTATTTTGTTGAATAGGGAATTAATTGAAGATTAAGGATAAAAAGGGCATGAGGAAGTTCAAATTTTGAAGTCAATATGACTAAAAGTGGAAGTCAATCCCTTCAAAAGATGAACGATGGGCATGCATTTAGAAAGCAAAGATTTGGCAATTTTGAGTGCATGTGCTGGGCATTAAAAGAAGAAGTCATTAATTGGTCTTTTGCTTTTGTGGTCTAACGTGTGCTTAGCTTCCAAAGTTTAGTAAGGAAATAATTTTAAAAAGCCTTGGTGAGTGGGCTTTATAAGTTGGTGGATGGCTTTGACTTATGAGAAGTTGTGAAGAATTAATGCAATTAGAATCCAATAAGGATTAAGCAAGTCAGTAACATTATATAAAGGCAAGAGAGGATCTGCCAGAGAGAGGAGCCGCCAGAGGGGTGCAAACGCAAGGCAGAAGAGGGGAGAAAAGGACGAGTGCAGCAGTTCGGCTTCATGGCTGATTTGATTTATTTTGTTGCTCCCAATTCAAGTATGTCTAGCTAATTTTCTTATACTAAGGTTAAGGATGAAACCCTATTCAATGAAATAATTATCTTTTTATTTAATCAATTCCCTACAGCTGTTCTTTGATGATTATGGTTTTTATTTCACATGATTAATTGAATGTTAATAAAATCTTTTCATCAATTCTGTCATGCATTATTGATTGTTAGGATTAATATTCGATTAATTCTATTCTTGGATCTATAAAGTTTATACATGATTATCTTTGATTTTATGTCTTTCATTAAATTGTTTACATAGAGTGCTTAGGAAAACTTTGGCTCTTTGTTATTCAATATGTTTACATGGGATGCTTAGATGTCATCTTATTAAGCAGAAAAAAAGAACCTACATAAGATTAATTTTATTTGGGCTTAATTGTTATATCCATGAGATGACATAGATTGATTTTGAGTTGTCACTCTAAAATTGAGGATTAATTAATAATTAGATAATTACTAGTTGAATAGTGGTGGATTCTGAAACCTTGGTAATTTCTATTCTATTGAATTCTCTTTTACTTTAATTGTTTCCTTAGTTTAATTTCTTTTAAAACTCAATTTGCTCAACTAGGTTAGGATTAATATTAATTTTAGATTTAAATTAGACTTTTCAATTTATAACAATCCTTGTGGGATCGACCTCGTTACCACTACTTTATTTCTAGATTCGTGCGCTTGCGAGTACATTAAATTTTCACAACAGTTATTATTATATTCGCCTTGATGAAAATACTAAATCTACTAGGGAAATGTTAGAATTGAAGTTGTTAAATCCTAATATGAAAGAAGTTATTAGAACTGAAGTCCTTAAGCTATTAGCTGCATGTATCATTTACCTTATTTCTGATAGTTCATGGGTCAGTCCTATACAAGTTGTCCCTAAAAAGTTAGGAGTCACAGTAGTTACCAATGTTGATAATGAATTAATACCAACTAGAGTGACTACAGGATGACGTGTATGCATTGATTATAGAAAGTTGAATTCTGTCACACGTAAAGACCATTTTCCTTTACCATTTATCGATCAAATGCTTGATAGATTAGCAGGTCATGAATTTTATTGGTTTTTAGATGGCTTCTCAGGATATAATCATATTCCTATAGCACTAAAAGATCAAGAGAAAACCATTTTCACTTGCCCTTTTTGGCACTTTTGCATATAGGAGAATGCCATTTGGATTATGTAATGCACCTGCTACATTTCAACGATGCATGTTAAGCATTTTTTCTGATATGGTTGAACGATTCCTTGCAGTCTTTATGAATGATTTTTCTGTCTTTGGTGACTCATTTTATCAATATTTACATGATCTAACACTAGTTCTGCAGAGATGTATCGAGAAAAACTTAGTCTTAAATTGGTAGAAGTGTCATTTTATGGTAAAACAATGTATTGTTCTTGGTCACATCATTTCGAGTAAAGGTATTGAGGTTGACAAAGCTAAGGTGGATCTCATTTCTAATCTTTCGTCACCCAAAACAGTAAGAGAAGTAAGACCTTTCCATGGGCATGCTGGTTTTTATAGACGTTTCATTAAAGATTTTAGTAAAGTTTCTAGACCCTTATGCAATCTACTTGCTAAGGATGTACCTTATGTCTTTGATGATTCATGTCTTCTGGCATTTGAAAAATTAAAGCAGTTGTTGACATCATCACCCATCATTCAGCCCCAAAATTGGAGCTTATCATTTGAACTCATGTGTGATGCAGCTGATTATGCAGTAGGAGTAGTATTAGGACAAAGAGTTTATCGAATTCCCCATGTTATTTACTATGCTAGTATGACATTGAATGATGCATAGTTGAACTATTCAACTACTGAAAAAGAAATGATAGCAGTAGTGTTTGCATTAGAAAAATTTCGATCTTATCTCATTAGTTGTAAAATAATTGTATTTACGGATTATGCTGCTCTTAAATATCTTCTCACAAAGAAAGATGCAAAAGCTAGACTAATTCGTTGGGTGTTACTTTTGCAGGAATTCGATTTGGAATTTAAAGATAAGAAAGGCACAGAAAATGTTGTGGTAGATCATCTCTCTCGTCTCCATTTTGACACAATTATGTAATCATTACAATTGAATGAGTCATTCCCAAATGAACAATTGATGAATGTGGAAGCATTACCGTGGTATGCTGATATCGTTAATTATCTTGTTACAGGTCAATTTCCAGAGTATTGGACCAAGCAAGATAAGGCCAATTTTTTTACGGAAATAAAGAATTTCTTTTGAAATGACCCTTATTTATTCAAGTATTGTGAATATCAAATTGTTAGACGATGTGTCCCAGAAAGTGAAATTCAGAATATCCTTTCATTCTGCCATGAACAAACTTGTGGAGGCCATTTCAGTGCTAAGAAAACAGCTACTAAAATTTTACAATGTGGTTTCCATTGGCCAACTATATTTCAAGACGCTTATACTTTCTGTTCTTCCTGTGATAGGTGTCAACGAATGGGGAGCATTACACGAAGGAACATGATGCCATTAAATCCAATTTTAGTGGTTGAGATTTTTGACGTATGTGGTATCGACTTTATGGGATCGTTTCCCCCTTCTTTTGGCCATCAATACATATTGGTTGTTGTTGATTACGTATCAAAATGGATAGAAGTAATTCCATGTAGAACCAATGATCACAATGTGGTGATAGGATTTTTGAAAAGCAACATTGTTTCGCGCTTTGGATTCCCTTGAGCAATAATCAATTATGGTGGTGCTCACTTTTGTAATAAAGCATTCAAGGATCTTTTGACGAAGTATTCAATCACTCACAAAGTGGCGATCCCATATCATCCGCAAACCAGTGGCCAAGTTGAGATCTCCAATCGAGAAATAAAGCACATATTAGAAAAGACGTTGAGGCCAGACAGAAAAGATTGGTCATTAAGACTTGATGATGCATTATGGGCATATAGAACGGCTTTCAAGACCCCGATTGGGATGTCACCCTACAGGCTAGTGTATGGAAAAGCTTGCCACCTACCTGTGGAACTCGAGCATCGTGCTTATTAGGCCATCAAGAAATTTAACTTTGACATGCAGCAAGCTAACTCAGAAATAATATTACTACTGGCAGAACTTGAAGAAATTCCCAATGATGCACACGAAAATACCAAGATTTACAAGTAACGAATGAAAGTCTTCCATTACAAGCAAATTATGAAAAAATCGTTCACTCTAGGTCAGAAAATGCTTTTATTCAATTCTCGTTTGCACCTATTCCCAGGCAAGTTACGCTCTCGATGGTTTGGCCCCTTTATTGTTCATACTATTTTTCCACATAGGGCAATTGAAATTAAGGACCCAAAGAACGGTGTCATGTTTAAAGTTAATGGTCAAAGATTAAAGCCATATCTAGAGTACCAACCACATGGAGAGGACATCGAAATAAATTTGAGTGACCCACCAGATTTGAATTAAGTTTTTCTTTCTTTCTTTTTGGTGATTTGATTTTTTTCTTTCTTTCTTTTTATTATTCTTTTGCTAATTGAAATTATTTTTGCATAAGTGTGTTTGTTTAACCATTAATTTTTTCAATCATTATTAATCATGAGTACCATAGCTAAATAATTCCTCCTGAACATTCTTAAACCACTTCAACGTATAAAATCTCATCTCAAAAGGCAGATTCGATTTTGTAAAATACATCGTATTTGGGCTCTACAACCACCAGAGTTAGCATCCTATGTTGAGGATTTAGAAAGCCAACTCAGAGACATTGAGAGAAGTGTCTACAACATCCAGTTGGAGCTTGAGGTAAATTCAATAAGAGGGTGATTTTAATTTTCTTTGTCTGTTTTAATTTGTTTTTCTGTTTGTGTGCTTTAGTTTGTTACCCCGGTGAAGTGGCGGATAACGGTACTCCGTGACAATCAAGTTGGTTACTTCCGTTTCCCATAATAACTGATATTCTGAGGTGAAGGTATGGACTGAAACGAGATTCTAGCAAAGCTTCACAATCGATTCCCTTCACTTCCTCAGAATGCCCTCCTTACAATCTATAAAGCTCGGTCCGAACGTATGCGATTGCTCATGAGGAATAATATACCTGCTGATATCCGCTGGTTAATCGAAGTTAAAGTACGATTGGTAGGTGAGTTACCTCCAAAATTTATTGCATACATGCTTGGTTGTAGTAAAGGAAATTATGCAAGAAAATGAAGAGCTCGAAAAATTTTTGTTGCTTGTCATAAATGTGCCAGAATGAGATGCAATAAAAACATGTTCTTTAGGAATGGTGTTTGATAACAGGGACGATAAGATTCAATTCATTAGGGATGGCTTGAATAAGGAGTTATTGGATGATATCCTTCTGTCTCTTGAAACACATCCCAGTGGATATATGCAAGGAGGGATTCTCCAGTTATGACCATTATTCCAGAAAGAGCATGCACGATATAGTCTCAAGAATCTGACTATAAACGACCCTATTTGCTAGTTTATAAGATAACTGGATGGGAAGCCTATCCTCGACCCATAGTGGGTGTTCAAGCCGTTTATGGACGTAAAACCAGAAGAAGATGTGAGCCACAGTCGCAACTACCTGTAAATATCGTTTTACTTCACTGTTATTTTATTTCACTATTGTTTTATCTTTTCCATTATTGTCTTTAATAATTTTATTTTATCATTTTTTTCTTTTTACTATTTCTTTTTTGACTCGCGAGCCATGTGCTTTACGCGTTATTTGACACTGACATGCTACCTCATACATAGCTGTGACCCACTGTCACCAAAATTCTTAAATGTGATTTTTTTTGTCAAGCACTTATAAATTATTTTTTAGAAGTATCCCAATGGCAGCTACTCTCAATAGACAATTCAAGAACATTTGTGTGCTTTCTGGATTTAAGTATGGCAAACATAAAGAGTTCGTTGAGGCAGCCATAGATCTTGGTCGAAGCATAGTAGAGAGAAAATTACACTTGGTGTATGGAGGAGGTAACCCAGAGTTATCAAAATTGGTCTCAGAAGCCGCTTTTGTCAGAGGAAGTCAAGTGTTAGGCATCATCCCAAGAGCCTTAAAACCTTTGGGCAGTTTGTCTGACCCGCCGATTGGAGAAGAGTTAGTCGTCTCAGGTATGCAAGAAAGAACAACGGAAATACTTAATCATGCTAATGCTTTTATTTTCCTTCCAGGAGATCTTGCAATACTAGAGGCACTTATCACACTAACATCTTGGGCCCATCTGCACATTCACCAGAAACTCATCGGTTTGTTAAATGTTAATAATTTTTATGATGGCTTTATCGCATTTCTTAACCATGCAATAAAAAACTTTTTTGTTCCTTTGAATGTCAAAAAGCTTTTTATTTGTGCTCACACTGCTAATGAGCTACTTAATATGTTACAAGCTTATAAACCGGAGCCAGACCCCTGGACCTTTGTGTTGGAGCGTCCAAATAATTATAGTAATAGTAGCCGCAGTAAGAAGTACAAATTAGATTTAACTCTCCGCCTGTAAATATTTTCGTCTGTGTTGCACCACCTAGGTGATGTCTTCTAAATTCGACTTCTTTCCTTTAAAACATTGAGAACAATGTTTCGTTCTAGTTTGGGGGAGGGAATTGTCGACAATTGTGGAATCTTGGTTAAGTTTTTACTAATTTTTTGTTGTAGAAACTAATTGTTGCTAACTTTTTATGTTGACGGTGGCTGAATATGGAGTGTAGTCACTCTAGAAACGCATCTTACTCGCAAAGACTGGAATAGAAGGTTCCTCTTCAAGGTCTTCTTCTTCTTCTTCTTGAATAATGTGTTTTTTTTTCTGGTTTTGGGTTGAGCTGGGATGGTTTGTTTCTCACTTTCTTTTTCTGAGTTGTCTTCTGCCTCTGAGGGTGAGCTATCAGTCTCAGACTTGTCACCTTCGTCCTTAGGTGGGTTAGATGGTTCAGCCTCTTCTGAGTCGACTGCTGCTTGTGGTTATATTATTACTGAGTGCTTGGATAGTTTGTTCTAACCCAATAGCTCATTTTGCTCTAGTGACAACAACTGGTTCAGTGGTTGTTCCAGCATTCTCATCAGTAACTCTCTCAATGGTACGTGCCGTAAAGGCACCATCATTTTTTACATGTTCATCTCTGGCGTCAAGCGAACACCTGAAACTACTTGTTGGGTTCACCACTTTTTCTAAGATCTTTTTAATTTCTCTGTTGGACCCTTCAGCCTGACCATTGGATTGTGGGTGATATGTTGTTGTTATCTTGTGTCTGAATCTGTATTTCATCATTGTTGCAGTACAGATTTTGTTGCAAAAATGTGTGCCTTCATCACTAATAATTGCTCTAGGAGTGCCAAACCTGGAGAAAACATTTTTTTGAAGAAAAGTCACCACTGTTTTAGCATCATTGGTAGGTAGTGCTGCAGCTTCTACCCACTTAGAGACATAATCTACAGCAACAAAGATATAAAAGTTCCCAAAGGATGGGGGAAAAGGTCCCATGAAATCTATTCCCCAAATATAAAAAACTTCTACTTCCAGTATGTTAGTCAATGGCATCTCATGCCTGCTAGTTATGTTCCCTGTCCTTTGACACCTGTCACAACATTTAACAAATTCATAAGCATTTTTAAAGATAGTGGGCCAATAATAACCTGATTGCATAACTTTGGCAGATGTTCTGTGACCACCAAAATGTCCTCCATATGCTGCAGCATGACATGACTCCAGTATTTGAGGTATTTCTTCTGCTGCAACACATCTTCTTATTACTTGATATGAGCATAGCTTATATAAATGTGGGTCATCCCACTGATAACTCCTAACATCATGAAGAAATTTTTTTTTCTCTTGAAACTTCAGCTCAAATGGTAGCAACCCACTTACTAAGTAGTTAGCAAAATTTGCATATCATGGAGATTCTGACTGCTGCAGCATCTTTGATTGTTGTATTACCAACAGTTGTTCATCAGGAAAAATTTCGGTGATGCCCTTCCTTGTCAATGTACTAGTGTTTACTTCCAGCCGTGACAAGTGGTCTGCCACTTGATTTTTAGTCCCTTTTCTATCTTTAATTTCCAGATCAAATTCTTAAAGCAATAATATCCATCTTATTACTCTTGGTTTGGCATCCTTATTTGAAATTAAATATTTGATGGCTGCATGGTCTGTGTAAACAGTTACTTTGGTACCCACCAGGTAAGCTCTAAATTTGTCAAAAATAAAAACTACTGTTAGCAACTCTTTCTTTGTAGTGGTGTAATTGATCTGAGTTAGAGTAAATGTTTTGCTTGCATAGTATATGGAATGAAAAACCTTATCCTTTATTTGCCCCAATACTGCCCCCACAGAATGATCACTAGCATCACATATCAATTCAAATGGTAAAGTCCAATCTGGAGATATAACTACTGGAGCAGTGATCGGAGCTTTCTTTTGTTCTCCAAATGCTTTAAGGCACTCTATGTCAAAGTGAAATGGTTTGTCATGCTCCAGCAATGAACACATATGCTTAGCTACCTTGGAGAAATCCTTAATGAATCTTCTGTAGAATCCAACATGACCTAAAAAACTCATAACACCCTTTAATGACATTAGAGGTGGCAGTTTATCTATTACCTCTATCTTGGCTTTATCTACCTCAATACCATCCTTGGATATCTTATGACCCAGCACTATTCCTTCTTGCATCATGAAATGACACTTTTCCCAATTGAGTACTAAGTTGGTCATCTCACATCTTTTAAGAACTTCTTCTAAGTTGTGTAGACAATCATTGTATGTTTCTCCAAAAAGTGAGAAGTCATCCATGAAAACTTCCAAAGTTTGCTATACCATTTCAGAAAATATAGACATCATGCATCTCTAGAAAGTTGTTGGAGCATTGCATAGCCCAAATGACATTCTTCTAAAGGCAAATGTTCCATAAAAATAAGTAAATGTAGTCTTCTCTTGATCATTTGGAGCTATAGCAATCTGGTTGTAGCCTGAATACTCATCTAAGAAACAGTAATATTGTTTTCCAGCAAGTCTTTCCAATATCTGATCTATGAATAGAAGTGGGAAATGGTCTTTTCTTGTGGCTTTGTTGAGCTTCCTGTAATCCATACACACTTTCCATCCAATCACTGTCTTTGTAGGAATAAGTTCATTCTTCTCATTAATCATCACTGTTATCCCTCCTTTCTTGGGAACACATTGAATTAGGCGCACCCATGAACTGTTTGATATTGGGTATATGATTCCAACATCTAACCATTTGATGATTTCCTTCTTCACCACTTCTTTCATGATATGGTTCAACCTGCTCTAGTGCTCAACTGAATTGCTAGAGCAATCTTCTAGTAGAATTTTATGCATGCAAATTGATGGGCTTATCCCCTTTATATCTGCCAGGTCCATCCAATTGCTCTTCTGTATTTTTCATGCAAATCTACTAAACTCTGTTCTTGACCTGCATCCAAAGTAGAAGAGATGATTACAGGGAGTGTGTTATTTTGACCAAGATACGCATATTTTAAATGTGAAGGTAATAGTTTCAATTCAAGACTAGGAGGTGATTCAATAGATGGTAAAGCTGTTTTTACTTCCTTGTCTGAAAGATTCAAATGCTCAATGAACCTGATGTGCCTATCAAATTGCTTTTCTTCTATCCAATCTGTCTGAATTGCTGCAACATCTTCCTCTTCTACATCATCAAAGGCATTAAGTCTGTCAAATGCTTTACTGCAATATCTATCCATTCTATCTGCCATAACAAAGTCCACTACACTCAGGAAGTTGCAGTCTTCTACTTCATCAGGGTTTCTCATAACTTCTAGTACATTAAATGTGACTTGCTAATCATTCACTCTCATGGTGAGCTCTCCTTTCTAAACATCTATCAAAGTCTTTCCAGTTGCTAAGAAAGGTCTTGCAAGTATAATGGGTGCCTCTTTATCAGCTTCAAAATCCAGTACAATAAAATCCATTGGAAAGATGAATTTATCAACCTTCACCAGTACATCATCAATTTTTCCTTCTGGGTATGCATGAGATCTGTCAGCCAATTGCAGAGTGACTATTGTTGGTTTGCATTCTCCTATTCCAAGCTGTTTAAATACAAATAATGGCATCAAATTAATGCTAGCTCCCAAGTCACAAAGTGCTTTGCCAGCATACCTAGTCCCTATAGAGCAGGGTATTGTAAAACTCCCTGGATCTTTCAATTTTGTGGGAATTTTACTCTGGAGCATATGACTGCTTTCCTATGTTAAAGCAACAGTTTCAAACTCCCCCAGCATTCTTTTTCGTGCGAAGATATCTTTTAGAAATTTCACATAATTTGGCATTTGTTCCAAAGCTTCTACAAAAGGTAAATTTATATGCAGTTGCTTCAGCACTTCTAGGAATTTGCTGAACTGCTTGTCTTGTTTTTGCTTCTGGAACCTTTGAGGGAAGGGTGATGGATGTCTAAACTGTTGGTTAGATTTAGGAGGTACCAAACTCTGTTTGTTTAGGGTGGTGCAGGTTGTGGTTACTAGTGTGGCGGCTTCCTTTTCAGCATGATCTGGTTGCATTTCTTTTGTAGTTGTTGTAGCTTGGCCCAATAATTCAGTGTCTTAATGGGGATTTTGTTGTAGCAAGCTTCCCTTTTGAGTTGGTTTTTGTGCTGAATTGCATTCCATCCCCTTTTTGGTTATCTCAACTGGTATATCAACATTCTTTCCAGATCTTAAACTAATTACTTTGCAGTGTTCTTTGCTCTCTCTCCTAAGATCTTTTATGTTGCTAGGCAGGCTCCTTTGAGTTCTGTTGCTCATTGTTATAGCTAGTTGTCCCATTTGGTTCTCAAGGTTTTTCAATGACACAGTTTGACTCTGTAAAATTGCTTCATTCTTTGCAATATACTCCTTGATCAGTGTTTCCAATGAAATGATTGGATCCTGACTAATTTGTTTTTGTCCTTGACCCTGCTAATGAAAACCAAGTAATTGTGTGTTTCTATTATGTCCATTGAATACTGGAGCATTTTGATTCTGACTGCTCCATGAAAAATTTAGGTGTTGTTTCCAGCCTGAGTTGTAAGTATTTGAATATAGGTTGTTCTAAGGTTGTCGATTGAAGTTACCCACATAGTTTACTGAGGCTGGATTTCCAGGACAATTATCAAAATCATGTTCTTCACCACAGTAGACAAAAGAAAGTTTAGTAACTTGCTTTACTGTTACTGGAGCAGCTGTCATGGCTTTTACCATGTTAGTCAATAAAGGTTACTTGAGCTGATAAGGCTATAATTGTATTAATGTTATGTACCCCTACTGATCCTCTTGCTGCTGGTTGACTGGCTAAAGGCCACTGATAATTATTGTTGATAATTCTTTCCAGAATTTTATAGGCTTCAGTGTAAGATTTGGATAACAGAGCTCCATTTGCTAAAGCATCCACCATTAACCTTGTACTCAGATTCAACCCATTGTAAAAAGTTTCCAATTGAATGCAACAAGGGATACCATGATGAGGACCCCTTCTGAGCAATTCCTTGAATCTTTCCCAAGCCTCATATAGACTTTCATCTTCAAGTTGGTGGAAGGAAGTAATCTCATTCCGCAACTTTGCATTTTTTGTCGGTGGAAAATATTTCATTAAGAATTTATCAGCCAATTCATTCTATGTAGTGAGGGAATCATATGGTAACGAATATAACCATGTTGTTGCTCAATCTCTTAAGGAATAAGGGAAGAGCCTCAACCTTAAGGCATCTTGTATTGCTCTAGCAATCTTGAAAGCATCACTTACTTCCAAGAACAATTTGAGATGGAGATGAGGATCTTCATTAGGCAATCCATTGAATTGTCCCACTATTTGTAACATTTGAAACATCACTGGTTTTAACTCAAAATTTGCTGCTTCTGCCTCAGGTCTGACGATCCCAGGGCGTACAACTTGCGGAGTTAGTACATCGTAATCTCTTATAGCTCTGTCTCTATCATTAGCCATGTAAATAATATTGTTCTTGCCTGGCTGTCTCCCGTTAGCATGTTCATTCTGTTCTTCTTGAATGTTGACTGGTTGTAGAGGCCCGTGAGGATTCAAATTTTGCGCATCCTGTAAATTATTCATGCTTGAAGCAATTTCTGAATTTTTTTGTTCTCTTAGTAGTTTCCTGACAATCCTTTCAATCTCAGGATCGAATTGGAATGTCACAGATCTATATTTGCACATGCATGTACCGATCTGCCAATAAATAGAATGAATCAAATCAAATTTGGTGCTATCAAGATTTACTTCACACTTAATAAATAAACAATCAATCCCCGGCAACGGCGCCAAAAACTTGTTGGTTAATTTCTATAAGCAATTATTATCAATGCCAATGTGTAAGTATACACAACAAGTAATAAAGTGATGAGTATTCAAGATCGTCTCCACAGGGATTAATGTTACTCAAAATGCTAAAGCAAATCACAATAATGCAAATCAATTAAGGACTGAAACAAACAATTGTCGAATAATTCTATGTAACTAATAGTTGTGAGAGATGAAAATAAAACAATATTGAATGTGTCTAAGATTCAATTGAGAATATAGTAGTTGAATGATTAAACTCTCTTAATGGGATAACTGTTGTTTATCAAATTAATACCAGTTGTTACAATAAGTACTGCAGCAATGGGTAGAATAAATTTGCATCCACAGTTGTCGCATGTTGGAAATCTCATACCTTCAAAACTACTAATAATGACCAGTTGCTCATATATTTATGGTATGACATTATAAACTTTAATCTCTCTACCCTACAAGGTAAATACCTATGTTTAGAGTGTCATAAATCTTAACTTCAAGTATTGCCCTTATGGGATTCAAGATAACATAATCCAGGAAACACGACTTAAGAACAAGTAATACTCTAATAATGTCCGCAAAGACATGCCTTTTTGCTGCTATGTCTTAACTGAAACTATTAAGTGGGTGGTCAACCGAAATAACAGTGGTATTCATAAAAACTACTAGAGTATAATGCTACGGCATTACCATAACAATATAAAAGAACAGTCAAGAACCCATTGGATTATTTGTCACTCAATCACAAGTAAATTTAGTTCATAATCTGGATGAGAAAAATAAACACAAATATATTGGTCTCGGAATACATCAAATCAATTAAAGGAAAAAAGATAAATATAAGTTGAGCACAATGAAAATCAAAGTCAAGTAATTCTACACGAATGTCCAATGTTGCCGAAACAACACTCTTCAATTCTGATCTTCTTCTCCTTTGTTCCTTCTAATTACTCTAATGATAATTCCTTGCCGTCCTTCTATGTGGTGCACGCCTACTTTTTATATTGCAAATTAGGTTAAAACCAAAGCCCATGAGCGTGCATGTGTTTAAATTAGGAAACATGCATATTGTGACTTTAGGGCTAACTCGCGCCTAAATTTTCTCCCGCACTGCTCTTAAATTGTTACAGCACTGGTTGCCCTAATAGTTGCTACAACACTATTTTATTCCCGATTGTGCTTTACTTCTTTTGTGGCCATCTTCCTTCCTCCTTTTGCACTTCTAATGCCTCAACATCCACTCACGAGTTTAAAACCTATAATTTAAAACCTGTTTTTAGCACAAATTACTATAATTCAATAAAAACTTATTAAAACTTAACTAAAATGAATGTTTATGTAAAAGGTACCCAAAATGTAATAAAACACTTTATTTGTTTTCTAAGTGACCTTAATTAAAATCTAGAATTGATGTAATAACTCTCATTTCCTAGAGTTATCAATGATGTGGCGCAATCCTGAGCGTCCGAAATGTTTTTAATTTGATGGCCATGATTTACTCAATGTATCTATACAAGGGGCTCTGCCCCCTAATTTGATATCTCTAAATCCATTTTTGGACTCCATTTTCTGCAATTCCTTCTCTATCTCGTATTATCTACGTATTTTAATAAATTCCTATTTTACCCCTAGTTCAATTATGAGTAGCTAATTTTCTTTCAAGCTTGGGTTGAAGGTGAAGTTTCAACATGTGTCATGGGCTTTATTTGGTAACATGGTTATTATTATTTGGCACGATAAACCCTTAACACCATATTTATAAGTGTGGTTCATGAGGTGTGGATTCCCCTCTCATGATTTAATTGGCACTAATAATGAATATTTAGCCAATTGTGCATATTGATGCGAATCCAGATACCCAAGCGCTTCAATTACAATAGTTTTCACTTTAATTTAATTTTGTCATTCCAATTCCAATTTTAGGATAATCCAAATCATTTTTACCACAAATCCAACCACCCATTTAGAAAATTAATTTTACACACAATTAAAATCCACCTCCTCGTGGGATCGACACCCGTCACCATTGATCTATACTACAATAGATTCGTGCACTTGCGAGTTCGATAAAATTTGCACAACTTTTAACAACTACATTATATGTTAAACCCTTTTTTTTTTCTTATAGTGCCAGAAGTTGAAATAATAATTTTGTTACTAAACTCGGTAACAAGAGAAAGAAAGAGCCAAAGTTGAGAGCTAATTCAATATTTATTTTTCAAGTTTCCTCTCAAAACTTTGAACTTTGAATCATTGAATGGAAGTTGTGTAGGTTTTTATGACTCTCTATCTTTACCCACTAGTTGGGTTCCAACAAAAAGCTTTCCTTCTGTGCTCTCAAATGTATTCCATTAATCGAGTTATTATCAGGTGCTCATTTATTACAATGTTGCTGTAAAAAGTTATTAACATGTTACATGTTCTATATTTTGTTCCAGCTAATTTATTTTATTTGTTCCTTTCATTATTTGAATAAGTCAAGTTAGTTATTGGAGTAATTAGAGCCCAAACTAGTTTGTTAGCTATTTTGTTGGCACATGTCTATAGTCTTGGAAGGACAGTTGTAATCTTTCTCTATTTAAATTCTAGAAATAAACAGCAGGGGGACGCTCGCTAAATTTGAAAACACTGATATTATTTATGGAGGTACAGGCTCCCTCAAATGATCATGGTACATTTAACAACTTTCACTTCAATATTTTCACAATAGGCAAAGGAATGAAAATGAAAACTAGCTCATATATACCAAATTGGTATCAGAGCTTGACTATGGATCAACGAGTGGAACAATCGGAGAAAGCCGTGGAAAATGTCGTTGGACAAGGAGATCTCTGACAACAATTAGTAGAGACTATCAACACGCTTAGTATAAGAGTAGAGCAGATTGCTAGCCAGGTGAATGAGTCGGCAGAGAACCCCAATGCTTGGATGCAAAATCAATATGAGGAAGAAAATTATGATGCCCCAAAGAGCACACCAGGTGTTTGATAGAAAACTAATGAGAATCATCAAAGTTAGTCTCTAGGGTTATATTTGCCAAAAACTATTAAAGTTGATTTCCCTCATTATGAAGGAAAAGGGGATCCAACCATATGGTTATGCAAGGTAGGGCAATTTTTTGAACTCCATGAAATTCTGGCCACTGAATATGTTCCTTTGGCATTTTTTCATCTGGAAGGTGAAGCTCATCTATGGTACCAATTGCTACGACAAGAGTTGTCAATTGTCTCTTGGGAATATTTTAATAAAGGACTAAATTCAAGGCATGGACCCAATCAATACTTGGATTTCTTTGCTGAATTAACTCGATTGCAGTAAACAGGTTCAATGCAAGATTAACAAGAAATATTTAAGAAACTTTTGGCTAAGATAGGACCAGATCAAGCGAAGCTAGTCAACTATTTTGTTGGAGGTCTTTGGGAACCCATTCGAACTGATGTTAGAGCCAACAAGCCAAACAATCTATCATTAGCCACTGGACTAGCTCGATTATATGAAGCTTGTGATCTTACTCACAAGTAATTAAAATTTTTGTCCATACATTCTGAAGCTCCAAATGTTTGGCGTCAACACCAATCAAAAGGTTAACTGCGGAAGAGATAGATGAAAAAAGAAAGAAAGGATTATGCTTCAAATGTAATGAACGATATGGTCTTGAACATTGTTGTAAAAAACTGTTTATGATTCAAGCTTACTTCAACGAGAGTGATGCTGATGAAGAAATGGAAATTATTGACAGAGCTCCTAAAATTTCGTTGCCATCGTAATGAGTTCCCAGAAATTGACTTCAAGCATTTAGGCTTGAGGACAAGACTGCAATTTAAGAGGGGAAGAGTTGTTACATGTTCTACATTTTATTCCAGTTAATTTATTTTATTTGTTTCTTTCATTATTTGAATAAGTCAAGTTAGTTGTTGGAGTAGTTAGAGCCTAAGCTAGTTTGTTAACTATTTTGTTGGCACATGCCTATAGTTTTAGAAGGACAGTTGTAATATTTTTTTATTTAAATTACATAAATAAACAATAGGGGACGCTCTCTGAATTTGAAAACACTGACATTATTTGTGGAGGTACAGGCTCCCTCAAATGATCTTGGTACATTTAACAACTTTCACTTCAATATTTTCACAATAAGCAGAAGAATGAAAACAGAAACTAGCTCATATATACCATAACACTGCATCCAAATTATTTGTATTAAAACTATAAAGACAGAAGAGCTAATTCAAAGGTGCAGAGCTATTACGCTGACACGGCTGAAGGAAGGCAAATCCTCTTTCAAAAGCAAATGAAATCTAAATAGGAGAAGATTGTAGCTGGCTATCTTGTCGAAAGGTGCTGATAAACAAGAGTGTTAATAAAGAATAGCTCAAAATAGCTGGAGTATAACGTAAGACAATTTAAGATAGAAAGTTAAGGGAATAATGTATTCATTCTTAAGTTTGGAGCAGACATTGATAAAAAGAGGACACTAACAAGAGGGCCATGGCATTTTGCTAAGGCAGTCATTTACCCATGTATCCATTTGGTTACAACCCCAAAATGTGCCCATTATGTGACTAGATAGAGAGACGTTAACAGAACTTATTGAAGCTATTAGCAAAGTTGAAGAAGTTGGAACCGTTGCAAATGACGATTGTATGGGGGAAGAAGTAATCAAGCTTAGAGTCTCTATCGTTATTATTAAGCCTCTCATGATGATTCTAGAGTTATCCATGCTTTCATCATCTTGCTTCTCTTTTAACCCCCACCTTAGCATCTGCTTCGCTTTTGGTGAAGTGAGGGGTATCATCATTGTAAGGGCAGGCATAAAGAGTCAGCCGATAGTGTTTGTGTCGTGTTAGTTTCATGTCATGTTAGATTTAATTAATCCAACACGACCCGTTTCATAATCGTCTCAAATATTGAGAGCATAACCCGACATAAAAAATAAATAGGTTATCTAATAACCTGCTTAATATCTATATATTTAACAAGATTTACATCAAATATTTATGCTATATTCGACCAAAATATCACAACATTTACACTAATTAAGTTCTAAATCTATATAAAATTTTATAAATGAAACACTATATATATGTTCATCCTCCCCCCCCCCCCCCCCCCCAAAAAAAATATATATAACATATTTACACTATTGAAATTCTAAATCTATATAGAATTTTATAAATAAAACAACATGTATATGTTCATGCTCCCTTTCCCCCTCTCCCAAAAAAGGAGAGAATCATATTTAGTATTTGAGTTTTAATGACAAAAACCTACAAATTGATTTAAAATAAAAAATATAATCGTGTCATTAATTGAGTAAATGGGTTAACAACTTTTAACCGTAACTCGACATAAAAAAAAATGTTAACTCGAACCTGACTCATTTAATAATCATATCAAATTTAATGTTTATGTCCATTTATTTATGTCTTATTTATATGGAATAATCAAGATGTGTCAAATTTTTTGTCAGTTCTAATTTGTCAATTCTAATAATTGTTGGGTTGCCTATCTTATTTTTTTGGCTTCTGGGCTTGCCCAAGTAGCCTTAATAGCTAGTCATTTTATGGTTGTGGACATAGTTGTTAACTCCACTCTATCATTCCTAATCCTTTCTTGTTTTTCCTGGCCTTTAGTTTGTTTGCTTGGGCTGTGCCATAAGTTTGGCCAACTGAGGGGTTATATTATAAGAACACCTTTGATCAACTTTATTTTCCCGCTCTTTTTCCTCCTATTACTCTTATTATTTTCTAAATCTAGCTTGGCTCCATTTTCATCTTCTTTTAAGTTTTCTCGTTTTTAGCTCTTGTTCCCTACAATTGTTTCCTTCTGATGTTGACCACTATTTTTCACCAATTTTGGCACATCACCATCTTGCATTACTTTCTCATAAGTATCCATTAGTAATCGGGTGGGGTTTTACCTATCTTCTTGACCTGGTTGAAATCAAGTAGTTTGTTGTTGCAATCTTATGATGCTAAATTTTAGGGCTTTGGTTTTTCGTTGCATTCTCTTTGTCTTTTCTTTTGCTTTGCTTGAATTTTTCAGCTATAGTCAGGGGTGTAATCCATGGGCTTATGATAAATCATTCTTTGGTTGATTCTTATACTTTGTACACTCTCTATTCCAATACACCCACATTAGGAACTGTTTGAAGGAAAATAAGATGGATAGCAGAACGCCACGTGTCGACGAATGAAATAACTTCAATGCAATTCAAAGTACCCGGCATGATTAGAGGTACCCCGTAAGATTAGAGGTACCTGTCATGATTTTGTTAACATAAATATATTAATAATATTGATTTTGATGATAACAAATTTTAAATGTTTTTTTATAAAAATATTGGAGCTATTCCTTAATAAACGAAAGCCTCGATAATCATTCCATTCATTCTTTCATAAAAAATGGACCTTCAAATTCAAAAATGATTTTCTGTAAAATCTGTTTTAAGTGTGATTCTGGAAATAAACGGTAAACCGTTTATTTAAACGGTTAACCGATTAATGCCAGAGAGCAACATATTTCCTAAACCCTAACCGTTTATGAAAAACGGAAAACACAAAAGATGGGAAGGTTACTGGAACTTAACGGTGAACCGTTTATGTAAAACGGTTAACCGATTAACACCAGAAATCAACATATTGCCTAAGCTCTAACCGTTTATGAAAAACGGAAAACACCAAGGATGGAAAGGCAACTGGAACGTAACGGTGAACCGTTTATTGTAAACGGTTAACCGATAACGTCCAGAATTAAAGGTTGTCCTCCTCTGGCACTAATTAACAAAACCTGATAAGGCTAGTTTGTTTTGCAGGTTACTGGAGTCAAACGGCGTACCGTTTATTACAAACGGTTAACCGATAATATCCAGAGAAGCCACTTCACGCAAGTCCTTAACCGTTTAGTGTAAACGGATAACCAATGTTCATCTTGCAGGTCTCTGGAAGTTAACGGCGAAAGGTTAATCGTAAACGGCAAACCGTTTATTTGAAATCTGGTCCAACGGTAACTTTGACCAACCGAAACGGTTAACCGTTTATTTCTAACGGCGAACCGTTTTCTGTCCGACAGTTTGTAACGGCTAGATTTTCAGCTCCAGATATAAATAAGCTCATTCAAATTCAAAGAAGGTGGATCACAACACGACCATTGAGCTAATATTCGAGAATACAACCTTCATAGAGCTTAGAACACATTCTTGCTTCATCTATTCACATATTAAGCATCATTGTGTAATCTTATATATTGTGAGAGGCAAAAACAATTTGTAATCTTTTATTTTGAGTGATTATAAGTGTTGGGATACACTTGGGTTAAGAGATTGGGGATAATCTCTTGTTGTAAAGGTTTATTGACACCTTGGAACTCAAGTGTAAGCATTTGAAGCCTTGGTGGCTTGCTTAGTGGAATCCTCAAGCCCGGAAAGCTTGGAGGCGTGGACGTAGGCAAGCTTGACCGAACCACGTAAAAATCTCAGTGTTTGAATCCCACTTCCCTTATCTTTTTACATTGTGATCAACTTAATTGTTTTTGCTTTGAATTTGGATTATATTCGCATTAAGTTTTTCTTTATAAATTGAATAATTTTTTAGAATCCCAATTCACCCCCCCTCTTGGGTTCCATACTTGTTTTTCAATTGGTATCAGAGCCTTGTTCTCTTATTAAGACGTAATCGTCTAGAGTAAAAGATCCATGGCAACCCTAAATGACTCAACCTTTAGAGAAGGGCAATCTACAACTAGACCACCATTCTTTGATGGAAATGACTATGCTTATTGGAAAACTAGAATGAGAATCTACTTGCAAGCCTTAGATTATGAAATTTGGGAAGTTGTTTGTGACGGTCCATTCATGCCTATGTTTAAAGATGAAGTAGGAGATGATATTCCTAAACCATCAAGTCAATGGAGTGAGTTAGAAAAGAGAAAAATGTCTCTAAACTCCAAGGCTATGAATGCTTTGTTTTGTGCCCTTGATAAGAAAGAATTCCATAGAGTATCTAGTTGTGAAAGTGCACAAGAGATATGGAACAAACTTGAAGTTGTCTATGAAGGGACAAATCAAGTAAAAGAGTCTAAAATCAGTAGATACACTCGTCAATATGAGTTGTTCCAAATGGAACAAAATGAAAATGTGTATTCTATGTATACTAGATTCACGGACATAGTGAACACCCTAGGTGCCTTAGGGAAAACCTTCTCAAATAGTGAGAAAGTTAAGAAAATTATTAGGTCACTTCCAAAAGAATGGAGACCTAAAAGAACCGCCATTGAAGAGGCCAAAGATTTAAATACTTTACCTCTTGATGATTTAATTGGTTCTCTTATTTCATATGAAGAGGATTTAGCTGCAGAAAAAGGACATGAGGAGAAGAAGAAAAGCATTGCTCTCAAAGCTTCAAAATATGAGAGTGATGGAGAGAGTGAACCGGATGATGAAGAGCTAGCCATGCTAGCAAGGAGGTTCAGAAAATTCTTCAAGAAAACCGGAGAGCGAAGAAATTTCAGAAACTTCAAGAACCATAGGGAGAAGAAGGAGGCAATCACATGCTATGAATGCAAGAAGCCTGGACATATAAGATCAGAGTGCCCACTTATCAACAAACTCAAGAAGAAACCAATGGTTGCAACTTGGGATGATAGTGAGGAAGAATCAAGTGATGAAGAAGGATCGCAAGAAGTATCAAACCTAGCACTCATGGCAATAGGAGGAGATGATGATCTCAATGAGGTAAGTGATCCCACCTATGATGAATTGTATGATGCCTTTAAAGATTTGCATAATGAGTTGATGAAGATTGGTAAAAAGAATGTATGTCTTAAAAAGGAAATGGCAAAGCTTAAAAATGAAAATGAATCTCTAAATGCAAAAATTGTATGCCTAGAAGTAGGGAACAAAACTTTGCATGATGAAATTGCAGTATCAAACGAGAAACCTAGTATCTTACATGAGCATCTAGAATCACACATAGATGAGCTGAAAAATGAGAACGAAATGCTCAAGAAAAAGAGTAATGAATTGAATGAAATTGTTCTGAAATTTACAAATGGGCAAAAGATGTTGGATAATATGCTTAACTCACAAAAATGTGTTTTTGATAAAGGAGGACTTGGATATAAGCCTAACTTGAAGCAAAAGTATTATAAGAATTATTTTGTTAAAGCTACCTCCACAAATGATCATAAGATTACATGTCATTATTGTAATCAAAATGGTCACATGAAATTTAGATGTCCCGTGAAAAGGAATGCATATTATGGTGTCAAATGCATTTGGGTTCCAAAAGGAACCGTTGCTAACTCTCAAGGACCCAAAAAGCTTTGGGTACCTAAAACTTGAGATTTTTTCTTGTAGGGCTTGAAGAAGAAGAAAAATAAATGGTACTTGGACAGCGGTTGTTCAAGGCACATGACCGGAAACTATGCATGGTTCTCAAGCTTCACCAAAATTGAAAATGGTGGAGACGTATCTTTTGGAGACAATTCAAAAGGAAAAATTCTTGGAATTGGAAATGTTGGTAAAGTCTCTTCAACTCTAATTGAGAATGTATGTTTGGTTGAAAACTTGAAACACAACTTAATTAGCATTAGTCAATTATGTGACAAAGGTTATAAAGTTATCTTTGATAAACTTAGTTGTGTTATTGAGAACTCATGTGATGGCAAAACCTTTTTTGTTGGAAATAGATGTGGTAATGTTTATATTATTGACATAGAATGTGCATCTACTCTTGATAAATGTTTTTCGGCATTACATGATGATTGTTGGTTATGGCATAGAAGGTTAGGACATGCAAGTATGGATTTGATTTCAAAAATTTCGAAAGATGATTTAGTTAAAGGTCTTCCGAAAATTGGTTTTCAAAAGGATAAGATTTGTGAAGCTTGTCAATTTGGAAAACAAATTAAAACTTCTTTCAAGAATAAAAACCATATTTCTACTTCAAAACCACTTGAACTTCTTCACATAGATCTTTTTGGGCCATCTAGATATGCTAGTCTAAATGGCAAATATTATGCATTTGTGATAGTGGATGATTATTCTAGATATACATGGGTATTATTCTTAGCCAATAAGGATGATGCTCTTGATGCTTTTAAAGTGCTTTATAAGAAATTACAAAATGAAAAAGGGCGTGACATTATATGCATTAGGAGTGATCATGGAGGAGAATTTGAAAATCATGCATTTGAGAACTTTTGCAATAATCTTGGCATTGAGCATCAATTTTCATCACCTAGAACTCCACAACAAAATGGAGTTGTTGAGAGAAAGAATAGGTCTATTCAAGAAATGGCTAGGACCATGTTAAATGAAAATGCATTACCTAAATATTTTTGGGCCGAAGCAGTCAACACCGCTTGCTATGTTTTAAATCGGGTGTTGATTTGACCTCATCTCAATAAAACTTCCTATGAGCTTTGGAAAGATAGAAAACCTAACATTGGCTATTTCAAAGTTTTTGGATGCAAATGTTTTATTTTAAACACAAAAGATAATCTTGGTAAATTTGATTCAAAATCTGATGTTGGCATCTTTCTTGTGTATTCAAATTCAAGTAAAGCTTACAGAGTTTATAATAAAAGAACTTTAGTTGTGGAAGAATCTATGCATGTTACGTTTGATGAGTCTAACCCCTTCTCTGCGGAGAAAGGAGTTGCTAATGATGATGCAGATGGAGACTTACAAGAGGAATCATCAAAAGAAATTCAAGAAAATGTACCACAAGAAAATCAAGAGGCTAGATAAGAAGAACAAACCAATACGGAGCTGGAGCAACAAGAAGGTATTTCTCAAACACTCCCCAAGGAGTGGAGGTACGTCTCTTCTCATCCTAAAGATGTAATTTTAGGAAATCCCTCACGAGGTGTTACAACTAGATCATCTCTTAAGAATACTTGTGAGCACAATGCATTTATCTCTCAAATTGACCCCAAATCCTTTGCAGATGCGGAAAATGATGAATCTTGGATTATGACAATGCAAGAGGAGTTAAATCAATTTGAAAGAAACAATGTGTGGGAATTAGTTCATAAACCAGAACATCAATCTATCATAGGCACTAAATGGGTATTTAGAAATAAGATGGATGAATACGGGGTGGTTGTAAGAAATAAAGCTAGATTAGTGGCTCAAGGTTACAACCAAGAAGAATGAATTGATTTTGATGAAACTTTTGCACCTGTAGCAAGGTTAGAATCCATTAGGATGTTGTTAGCATATGCATGTCATAAGGATTTTATTTTATATCAAATGGATGTCAAGAGTGCTTTCTTAAATGGATATATTATGGAGGAAGTTTATGTGAAACAACCTCCTGGTTTTGAAAATGAAAAATTTCCAAATCATGTTTATAAGTTGCTTAAAGCCTTGTACGGATTAAAACAAGCACCTAGAGCATGGTATGTTAGACTTAAAAATTTCTTTCTAAAAAATGATTTTTCTATGGGTAAAGCGGATACTACTCTATTTGTTAAGCATAAGAACCAAGACATACTTATTGTTCAAATTTATGTTGATGATATTATTTTTTGTTCTACTAATGAGTTGTTGTGTAAAGAATTTTCATCGTGTATGAGCAAAGAATTTGAGATGAGTATGATGGGAGAGTTGAAGTACTTCCTTGGACTTCAAATCAAACAAAGCGAGGAAGGAATTTTCATAAATCAAGCCAAGTACGCAAAGGATCTACTCAAACGATTCGGCATTGATGATTCAAAGACCAAGAATACACCAATGAGCACAACAACCAAGCTGGACAAAGATGAAAAAGGTAAAGAAGTGGACATCACTATCAAAACGTATCGAGGTATGATCGGATCCCTACTTTATTTGACTGCAAGTTGACCCAATATCATGTTTAGTGTACGTTTGTGTGCAAGATTTCAGTCATGTCCCAAGGAATCTCATTTGGTTGCTGTTAAAAGAATTTTCCGTTATTTGAGTGGAACCATAGATATTGGCCTTTGGTATCCTAGGGGAACTCATATAGATTTAACATGCTTTTTGGATGCGGACTTTGCCGGTTATAAAGTGGATAGGAAGAGCACTAGTGGAACTTGCTATATTCTAGGACACTCTCTTGTTTCATGGTTTAGCAAGAAACAAAATTCTGTTGCACTTTCAACTACCGAGGCTGAATATATAGCTGCCGGAAGTTGTTGTGCACAAGCACTTTGGATGAAACAAACACTTAGAGATTATGGCATTAATCTTGAACAAATTCCTATTAAGTGTGATAATACTAGTGCTATAAACCTTTCAAAGAATCCCATTCAACACTCTCGAACCAAGCATATAGAAATAAGACATCATTTCTTGAGAGATCATGTTCAAAAGGGAGATATTGCATTAGAGTTTATTTCCACGGAAAAACAACTTGCCGATATTTTCACAAAACCGCTTTGCGAAGAACAATTTTCAAAAATTCGGCATGAACTTGGGATGATGAAATTTTTGCATTAACGTCTCTATTCATGCTATTGAGTGTACTAAATTGATTAACTATTATTTATGAAATGCTTGAGCTTGATAGTCAAATGATGAATTTGCCTTGATAATTCTTGATTATATGAATTAATTGGTTGAAAACATGTTCATGAATCATGCATTAAAATGGCTCATAAAATATTTTCAGATCAATTAAATGATCTTGGAATATATTATTTGCTGGCCAAAAATTAAATCAAATGTGCGAAATTACAGATAAAATAAACGGTTAGCCGTTTATTATAAACGGATCACCGTTTAATTCCAGAAACGAGATTATGTGTCTGTCCGTTTACTCTTTCACCGTTTGCTACAATCGGTGAATCGTTTTTCAACAGAGAGTCCTCTAACAGTTACTCCTTAGCCGTTAAGCGTTTAAGCCTTCACCGTTACCTATTCCTTAGTCTCTGTAAGTTACCCTTTAACCGTTTAAATAAACGGTTAACCGTTTTCGCGAGTATAAAATTGTTCAAAGCTTTTCTTCGTCTTCTCCAGTTATCCCTCACCGTTTCAGCCATTGTTGCGCAGCCGAAGGTCTCTCTACCCTCCAATCCTCATTTTTCTTGCTTTTCTTGCCAAAATCAAACCTTCAACATCATTTATTATCACCTTTAGAACAACTTCACCGATTCAAAACATCAAATCTAGCCCAAAATTCAATCAATTTGTGCACCCAACTCACATCCCCTATACATCCTTAAGATAATCATCAATTCATTTTCCTCTCTTCTGCTTCTTCTATGGCTGAACCTTCTCGGAGAAATCCCAGGCGTAAATCTGTGCCTCCAAGGAATCCCATACCACCTCGGGAAGTCTCTGAATTTGCAAGGATTCACTTCCCCACTCCTTCCTTGGCCAAGCGGTTCGAAGAACGCTTCGATGGTCGAAAGGTACTTGACCCCTTCTTTGTTGACATTGATGATTTTCGTAATTTAGTTGTTTGTGGTAGAAGTATTCGGGATATGCTTCAGCCTTGGGAGTCTGGCATTGATTTTGATGACCGAGTTTATCCAAATTTAGTGCGAGTCTTTTATTCAAACATGGAAATCTCTGACACTTGCCCAAATAGGATAGTTACTCAAGTTGGCCGTGTGCCAATAGAGTTTGATGATGCGGACTTAGCTGACCTTCTTGGTATCCCTTGTGAGGGGCTTGATATTTACACCTCTAGGAAAGCCCTTTCATTTGACAGTTTTTCTCATACTCATGGCGTCCGTAATATATGTCGTCGTCGAGACTTATCGGATGAGATTTGTTTGCTTCCGTTTCGGTCTCAACTTTTACCTCTCCAAGTTCGCATTCTTCACTCTATTTTACAGCACATAGTGACACCTAGGAAGGGTCACTCGGATGAGGTTACGAGGTTGGACGTTGCCCTATTAGATAGCCTTCTTACAGACCGTCCCATTAACCTCGGGTATATTATTGTGCGACATATGTTGAGTACTCCCGCGGTCAATCACCGCTTGCTTCCTTATGGCAGTATCATCACTAAGATACTGCGACACTTTGAGGTTCCACTTCTTGATACTGGACATATGGAGACTCGACGGATTGGTCCCGAGGCCATGACTAGTATCGGTTTCTCTAGGAAGAATGGAGTGTGGATAAAGACAAGCAACTCCAAAAACCGGGATACCTTGATTGCTCCAGAGGACGATCGGATGCTCAATGATATCTATCCTCCAGATCAGCTTCCTGACTTTAGATTAGGAGCTCATCCTCCTCCTCCGCGTCGTCGTTTTGTCCCTCGGCCTCCAGCTGACTCAGACTCTGAGGAGCGTGCGATGGATGCTGACATTCCCTCCTCTTCCGAGCCGCCTCCTGCTCCTGAGCCATCTGCTGTTCCTGAGCAGCCATCTGCCGTTATGCCGCCTTCAGCTCCAGTTCAGCCTTCTGCTTCAGACGTTGTCCAGCAATTGGTTACTGATGTTCACCAGATCTCGGAGCGCCAGCAGCTGATTCTTGATCGGTTGGACACCATTTCCCGTGACCACCAGCAGCTCCGCTCTGACTTTCAGACTTTCCAGCAGCAGAGCATTGACCAGCAGCTCGAGCTTATCGCCGGACAGCGCATTCTTCTCCGCTATTTCGACTATGATCCGGGGAGCACATCTTCTCCGCCTCCGTAGTTTCTGAGTTCTGTTTTCGCACATACATTTCATATTTTGGTTGTTT